>CAWUFW010006724.1:765000-1035482 GCA_963921515.1 Calotriton arnoldi | reverse complement strand
AGGGCTGTGCTCTTGCTTTACACACTGCTTCTGAGGGCTGCGCTCTTGCTTTACACACTACTTCTGAGAGCTGCGCTCTTGATATACACACTGCTTCTGAGGGCTGCGCTCTTGCTTTACACACTAGCTTCTGAGGGCTGTGCTCTTGATTTACACACTGCTTCTGAGGGCTGAGCTCTTGATTTACACACTGCTTCTGAGGGCTGTGCTCTTGCTTTACACACTGCTTCTGAGGGCTTCGCTCTTGCTTTACACACTGCTTCTGAGGGCTGCGCTCTTGATTTACACACTGCTTCTGAGGGCTGCCGCTCTTGCTTTACACACTGCTTCTGAGGGCTGCGCTCTTGATTTACACTCTGCTTCTGAGGGCTGCGCTCTTGATTTACACACTGCTTCTGAGGGCTGTGCTCTTGATTTACACACTGCTTCTGAGGGCTGCGCTCTTGATTTACACACTGCTTCTGATGGCTGCGCTCTTGATTTACACACTGCTTCTGAGGGCTGCGCTCTTGCTTTACACACTGCTTCTGAGGGCTGCGCTCTTGATTTACACACTGCTTCTGAGGGCTGCGCTCTTGATTTACACACTGCTTCTGAGGGCTGCGCTCTTGATTTACACACTGCTTCTGAGGGCTGCGCTCTTGCTTTACACACTGCTTCTGAGGGCTGCGCTCTTGCTTTACACACTGCTTCTGAGGGCTGCGCTCTTGATTTACACACTGCTTCTGAGGGCTGTGCTCTTGATTTACACACTGCTTCTGAGGGCTGTGCTCTTGATTTACACACTGCTTCTGAGGGCTGTGCTCTTGCTTTACACACTGCTTCTGAGGGCTGTGCTCTTGATATATACACTGCTTCTGAGGGCTGTGCTCTTGATTTACACACTGCTTCTGAGGGCTGCGCTCTTGATTTACACACTGCTTCTGAGGGCTGCACTCTTGATTTACACACTGCTTCTGAGGGCTGCGCTCTTGATTTACACACTGCTTCTGAGGGCTGCGCTCTTGATTTACACACTGCTTCTGAGGGCTGCGCTCTTGCTTTACACACTGCTTCTGAGGGCTGCGCTCTTGATTTACACACTGCTTCTGAGGGCTGCGCTCTTGCTTTACACACTGCTTCTGAGGGCTGCGCTCTTGATTTACACACTGCTTCTGAGGGCTGCGCTCTTGATTTACACACTGCTTCTGAGGGCTGCGCTCTTGATTTACACACTGCTTCTGAGGGCTGCGCTCTTGCTTTACACACTGCTTCTGAGGGCTGCGCTCTTGCTTTACACACTGCTTCTGAGGGCTGCGCTCTTGCTTTACACACTACTTCTGAGGGCTGCGCTCTTGATATACACACTGCTTCTGAGGGCTGCGCTCTTGCTTTACACACTGCTTCTGAGGGCTGTGCTCTTGATTTACACACTGCTTCTGAGGGCTGTGCTCTTGATTTACACACTGCTTCTGAGGGCTGTGCTCTTGCTTTACACACTGCTTCTGAGGGCTGTGCTCTTGATATATACACTGCTTCTGAGGGCTGTGCTCTTGATTTACACACTGCTTCTGAGGGCTGCGCTCTTGATTTACACACTGCTTCTGAGGGCTGCGCTCTTGATTTACACACTGCTTCTGGAGGGCTGTGCTCTTGATTTACACACTGCTTCTGAGGGCTGCGCTCTTGATTTTCACACTGCTTCTGAGGGCTGTGCTCTTGATTTACACATTGCTTCTGAGGGCTGCGCTCTTGATTTACACACTGCTTCTGAGGGCTGTGCTCTTGATTTACACACTGCTTCTGAGGGCTGTGCTCTTGCATTTACACACTGCTTCTGAGGGCTGTGCTCTTGATTTACACACTGCTTCTGAGGGCTGTGCTCTTGATTTGCACACTGCTTCTGAGGTCTGCGCTCTTGATTTACACACTGCTTCTTAGGGCTGTGCTCTTGCTTTACACACTGCTTCTGAGGGCTGCACACTTGCTTTACACACTGCTTCTGTGGGCAGCGCTCTTGCTTTACATACTGCTTCTGAGGGCTGCGCTCTTGATTTACACACTGCTTCTGAGGGCTGCGCTCTTGATTTACACACTGCTTCTGAGGGCTGTGTTGATTTACACACTGCTTCTGAGGGCTGCGCTCTTGCTTTACACACTGCTTCTGAGGGCTGCGCTCTTGCTTTACACACTGCTTCTGAGGGCTGCGCTCTTGCTTTACACACTGCTTCTGAGGGCTGCGCTCTTGCTTTACACACTGCTTCTGAGGGCTGCGCTCTTGATATACACACTGCTTCTGAGGGCTGCGCTCTTGCTTTACACACTGCTTCTGAGGGCTGTGCTCTTGATTTACACACTGCTTCTGAGGGCTGTGCTCTTGATTTACACACTGCTTCTGAGGGCTGTGCTCTTGATTTACACACTGCTTCTGAGGGCTGTGTCTTGATTTACACACTGCTTCTGAGGGCTGTGCTCTTGCTTTACACACTGCTTCTGAGGGCTGTGCTCTTGATATATACACTGCTTCTGAGGGCTGTGCTCTTGATTTACACACTGCTTCTGAGGGCTGCGCTCTTGATTTACACACTGCTTCTGAGGGCTGCACTCTTGATTTACACACTGCTTCTGAGGGCTGTGCTCTTGATTTACACACTGCTTCTGAGGGCTGCGCTCTTGATTTACACACTGCTTCTGAGGGCTGTGCTCTTGCTTTACACACTGCTTCTGAGGGCTGCGCTCTTGCTTTACACACTACTTCTGAGAGCTGCGCTCTTGATATACACACTGCTTCTGAGGGCTGCGCTCTTGCTTTACACACTGCTTCTGAGGGCTGTGCTCTTGATTTACACACTGCTTCTGAGGGCTGAGCTCTTGATTTACACACTGCTTCTGAGGGCTGTGCTCTTGCTTTACACACTGCTTCTGAGGGCTTCGCTCTTGCTTTACACACTGCTTCTGAGGGCTGCGCTCTTGATTTACACACTGCTTCTGAGGGCTGCGCTCTTGCTTTACACACTGCTTCTGAGGGCTGCGCTCTTGATTTACACATCTGCTTCTGAGGGCTGCGCTCTTGATTTACACACTGCTTCTGAGGGCTGCGCTCTTGATTTACACACTGCTTCTGAGGGCTGCGCTCTTGATTTACACACTGCTTCTGAGGGCTGCGCTCTTGATTTACACACTGCTTCTGAGGGCTGCGCTCTTGCTTTACACACTGCTTCTGAGGGCAGCGCTCTTGCTTTACACACTGCTTCTGAGGGCTGCGCTCTTGATTTACACACTGCTTCTGAGGGCTGCGCTCTTGATTTACACACTGCTTCTGAGGGCTGTGTTGATTTACACACTGCTTCTAAGGGCCACGCTCTTGCTTTACACACTGCTTCTGAGGGCTGCGCTCTTGCTTTACACACTACTTCTGAGGGCTGCGCTCTTGATATACACACTGCTTCTGAGGGCTGCGCTCTTGCTTTACATACTGCTTCTGAGGGCTGTGCTCTTGATTTACACACTGCTTCTGAGGGCTGTGCTCTTGATTTACACACTGCTTCTGAGGGCTGTGCTCTTGATTTACACACTGCTTCTGAGGGCTGTGCTCTTGCTTTACACACTGCTTCTGAGGGCTGTGCTCTTGATATATACACTGCTTCTGAGGGCTGTGCTCTTGATTTACACACTGCTTCTGAGGGCTGCGCTCTTGATTTACACACTGCTTCTGAGGGCTGCACTCTTGATTTACACACTGCTTCTGAGGGCTGCGCTCTTGATTTACACACTGCTTCTGAGGGCTGCGCTCTTGATTTACACACTGCTTCTGAGGGCTGCGCTCTTGCTTTACACACTGCTTCTGAGGGCTGCGCTCTTGCTTTACACACTGCTTCTGAGGGCAGCGCTCTTGCTTTACACTCTGCTTCTGAGGGCTGCGCTCTTGATTTACACACTGCTTCTGAGGGCTGCGCTCTTGATTTACACACTGCTTCTGAGGGCTGTGTTGATTTACACACTGCTTCTGAGGGCTGCGCTCTTGCTTTACACACTGCTTCTGAGGGCTGCGCTCTTGCTTTACACACTGCTTCTGAGGGCTGCGCTCTTGCTTTACACACTACTTCTGAGGGCTGCGCTCTTGATATACACACTGCTTCTGAGGGCTGCGCTCTTGCTTTACACACTGCTTCTGAGGGCTGTGCTCTTGATTTACACACTGCTTCTGAGGGCTGTGCTCTTGATTTACACACTGCTTCTGAGGGCTGTGCTCTTGATTTACACACTGCTTCTGAGGGCTGTGCTTGATTTACACACTGCTTCTGAGGGCTGTGCTCTTGCTTTACACACTGCTTCTGAGGGCTGTGCTCTTGATATATACACTGCTTCTGAGGGCTGTGCTCTTGATTTACACACTGCTTCTGAGGGCTGCGCTCTTGATTTACACACTGCTTCTGAGGGCTGCACTCTTGATTTACACACTGCTTCTGAGGGCTGTGCTCTTGATTTACACACTGCTTCTGAGGGCTGCGCTCTTGATTTTCACACTGCTTCTGAGGGCTGTGCTCTTGATTTACACATTGCTTCTGAGGGCTGCGCTCTTGATTTACACACTGCTTCTGAAGGCTGTGCTCTTGATTTACACATTGCTTCTGAGGGCTGTGCTCTTGTAATACACACTGCTTCTGAGGGCTGTGCTCTTGATTTACACACTGTTTCTGACGGCTGTGCTCTTGATTTGCACACTGCTTCTGAGGTCTGCGCTCTTGATTTACACACTGCTTCTTAGGGCTGTGCTCTTGCTTTACACACTGCTTCTGAGGGCTGTGCTCTTGATATACACACTGCTACTGAGGGCTGTGCTCTTGATTTACACACTGCTTCTGAGGGCTGCGCTCTTGCTTTACACACTGCTTCTGAGGGCTGCGCTCTTGCTTTACACACTGCTTCTGAGGGCTGCGCTCTTGATTTACACACTGCTTCTGAGGGCTGCGCTCTTGATTTACACACTGCTTCTGAGGGCTGCGCTCTTGCTTTGCACACTGCTTCTGAGGTCTGCGCTCTTGCTTTACACACTGCTTCTGAGGACTGCGCTCTTGCTTTACACACTGCTTCTGAGGGCTGCGCTCTTGCTTTACACACTGCTTCTGAGGGCTGCGCTCTTGATATACACACTGCTTCTGAGGGCTGCGCTCTTGCTTTACACACTGCTTCTGAGGGCTGCGCTCTTGATTTATACACTGCTTCTGAGGGCTGTGCTCTTGATTTACACACTGCTTCTGAGGGCTGTGCTCTTGATTTACACACTGCTTCTGAGGGCTGTGCTCTTGCTTTACACACTGCTTCTGAGGGCTGTGCTCTTGATATACACACTGCTTCTGAGGGCTGCGCTCTTGATTTACACACTGCTTCTGAGGGCTGTGCTCTTGATTTACACACTGCTTCTGAGGGCTGCGCTCTTGATTTACACACTGCTCTTGATTTACACACTGCTTCTGAGGGCTGTGCTCTTGATATACACACTGCTTCTGAGGGCTGTGCTCTTGATTTACACACTGCTTCTGAGGGCTGCGCTCTTGATTTACACACTGCTTCTGAGGGCTGCGCTCTTGATTTACACACTGCTTCTGAGGGCTGCGCTCTTGATTTACACACTGCTTCTGAGGGCTGCGCTCTTGATTTACACACTGCTTCTGAGGGCTGCGCTCTTGCTTTACACACTGCTTCTGAGGGCTGCGCTCTTGCTTTACACACTGCTTCTGAGGGCAGCGCTCTTGCTTTACACTCTGCTTCTGAGGGCTGCGCTCTTGATTTACACACTGCTTCTGAGGGCTGCGCTCTTGATTTACACACTGCTTCTGAGGGCTGTGCTTTGATTTACACACTGCTTCTGAGGGCTGCGCTCTTGCTTTACACACTGCTTCTGAGGGCTGCGCTCTTGCTTTACACACTGCTTCTGAGGGCTGCGCTCTTGCTTTACACACTACTTCTGAGGGCTGCGCTCTTGATATACACACTGCTTCTGAGGGCTGCGCTCTTGCTTTACACACTGCTTCTGAGGGCTGTGCTCTTGATTTACACACTGCTTCTGAGGGCTGTGCTCTTGATTTACACACTGCTTCTGAGGGCTGTGCTCTTGATTTACACACTGCTTCTGAGGGCTGTGCTTGATTTACACACTGCTTCTGAGGGCTGTGCTCTTGCTTTACACACTGCTTCTGAGGGCTGTGCTCTTGATATATACACTGCTTCTGAGGGCTGTGCTCTTGATTTACACACTGCTTCTGAGGGCTGCGCTCTTGATTTACACACTGCTTCTGAGGGCTGCACTCTTGATTTACACACTGCTTCTGAGGGCTGTGCTCTTGATTTACACACTGCTTCTGAGGGCTGCGCTCTTGATTTACACACTGCTTCTGAGGGCTGTGCTCTTGATTTACACATTGCTTCTGAGGGCTGCGCTCTTGATTTACACACTGCTTCTGAGGGCTGTGCTCTTGATTTACACACTGCTTCTGAGGGCTGTGCTCTTGATATACACACTGCTTCTGAGGGCTGTGCTCTTGATTTACACACTGTTTCTGATGGCTGTGCTCTTGATTTGCACACTGCTTCTGAGGGCTGCGCTCTTGATTTACACACTGCTTCTGAGGGCTGTGCTCTTGCTTTACACACTGCTTCTGAGGGCTGTGCTCTTGATTATACACACTGCTTCTGAGGGCTGTGCTCTTGATTTACACACTGCTTCTGAGGGCTGCGCTCTTGCTTTACACACTGCTTCTGAGGGCTGCGCTCTTGCTTTACACACTGCTTCTGAGGGCTGTGCTCTTGATTTACACACTGCTTCTGAGGGCTGCGCTCTTGATTTACACACTGCTTCTGAGGGCTGCGCTCTTGCTTTACACACTGCTTCTGAGGGCTGCGCTCTTGCTTTACACACTGCTTCTGAGGGCTGCGCTCTTGCTTTACACACTGCTTCTGAGGGCTGCGCTCTTGCTTTACACACTGCTTCTGAGGGCTGCGCTCTTGATTTACACACTGCTTCTGAGGGCTGCGCTCTTGCTTTACACACTGCTTCTGAGGGCTGTGCTCTTGATTTACACACTGCTTCTGAGGGCTGTGCTCTTGATTTACACACTGCTTCTGAGGGCTGTGCTCTTGATTTACACACTGCTTCTGAGGGCTGCGCTCTTGCTTTACACACTGCTTCTGAGGGCTGCGCTCTTGCTTTACACACTGCTTCTGAGGGCTGCGCTCTTGATTTACACACTGCTTCTGAGGGCTGCGCTCTTGATTTACACACTGCTTCTGAGGGCTGTGCTCTTGATTTACACACTGCTTCTGAGGGCTGCGCTCTTGCTTTACACACTGCTTCTGAGGGCTGCGCTCTTGCTTTACACTGCTTCTGAGGGCTGCGCTCTTGCTTTACACACTGCTTCTGAGGGCTGCGCTCTTGCTTTACACACTGCTTCTGAGGGCTGTGCTCTTGCTTTACACACTACTTCTGAGGGCTGCGCTCTTGATATACACACTGCTTCTGAGGGCTGCGCTCTTGCTTTACACACTGCTTCTGAGGGCTGTGCTCTTGATTTACACACTGCTTCTGAGGGCTGTGCTCTTGATTTACACACTGCTTCTGAGGGCTGTGCTCTTGATTTACACACTGCTTCTGAGGGCTGTGCTTGATTTACACACTGCTTCTGAGGGCTGTGCTCTTGCTTTACACACTGCTTCTGAGGGCTGTGCTCTTGATATATACACTGCTTCTGAGGGCTGTGCTCTTGATTTACACACTGCTTCTGAGGGCTGCGCTCTTGATTTACACACTGCTTCTGAGGGCTGCGCTCTTGATTTACACACTGCTTCTGAGGGCTGTGCTCTTGATTTACACACTGCTTCTGAGGGCTGCGCTCTTGATTTACACACTGCTTCTGAGGGCTGTGCTCTTGCTTTACACACTGCTTCTGAGGGCTGCGCTCTTGCTTTACACACTACTTCTGAGAGCTGCGCTCTTGATATACACACTGCTTCTGAGGGCTGCGCTCTTGCTTTACACACTGCTTCTGAGGGCTGTGCTCTTGATTTACACACTGCTTCTGAGGGCTGTGCTCTTGATTTACACACTGCTTCTGAGGGCTGCGCTCTTGCTTTACACACTGCTTCTGAGGGCTGCGCTCTTGATTTACACACTGCT
The DNA here is from genome assembly GCA_963921515.1 of Calotriton arnoldi. Taxonomy (NCBI): domain Eukaryota; kingdom Metazoa; phylum Chordata; class Amphibia; order Caudata; family Salamandridae; genus Calotriton; species Calotriton arnoldi. Next base: position 1,027,330 of record CAWUFW010006724.1, on the reverse strand, counting down.
TCTGAGGGCTGCGCTCTTGCTTTACACACTGCTTCTGAGGGCTGCGCTCTTGATTTACACTCTGCTTCTGAGGGCTGCGCTCTTGATTTACACACTGCTTCTGAGGGCTGCGCTCTTGATTTACACACTGCTTCTGAGGGCTGCGCTCTTGATTTACACACTGCTTCTGATGGCTGCGCTCTTGATTTACACACTGCTTCTGAGGGCAGCGCTCTTGCTTTACACACTGCTTCTGAGGGCTGCGCTCTTGATTTACACACTGCTTCTGAGGGCTGCGCTCTTGATTTACACACTGCTTCTGAGGGCTGTGTTGATTTACACACTGCTTCTGAGGGCCACGCTCTTGCTTTACACACTGCTTCTGAGGGCTGTGCTCTTGCTTTACACACTGCTTCTGAGGGCTGCGCTCTTGCTTTACACACTGCTTCTGAGGGCTGCGCTCTTGCTTTACACACTGCTTCTGAGGGCTGCGCTCTTGATTTACACACTGCTTCTGAGGGCTGCGCTCTTGATTTACACACTGCTTCTGAGGGCTGTGCTCTTGATTTACACACTGCTTCTGAGGGCTGTGCTTGATTTACACACTGCTTCTGAGGGCTGCGCTCTTGCTTTACACACTGCTTCTGAGGGCTGCGCTCTTGCTTTACACACTGCTTCTGAGGGCTGCGCTCTTGCTTTACACACTACTTCTGAGGGCTGCGCTCTTGATATACACACTGCTTCTGAGGGCTGCGCTCTTGCTTTACACACTGCTTCTGAGGGCTGTGCTCTTGATTTACACACTGCTTCTGAGGGCTGTGCTCTTGATTTACACACTGCTTCTGAGGGCTGTGCTCTTGATTTACACACTGCTTCTGAGGGCTGTGCTTGATTTACACACTGCTTCTGAGGGCTGTGCTCTTGCTTTACACACTGCTTCTGAGGGCTGTGCTCTTGATATATACACTGCTTCTGAGGGCTGTGCTCTTGATTTACACACTGCTTCTGAGGGCTGCGCTCTTGATTTACACACTGCTTCTGAGGGCTGCGCTCTTGATTTACACACTGCTTCTGAGGGCTGTGCTCTTGATTTACACACTGCTTCTGAGGGCTGCGCTCTTGATTTTCACACTGCTTCTGAGGGCTGTGCTCTTGATTTACACATTGCTTTTGAGGGCTGTGCTCTTGATATACACACTGCTTCTGAGGGCTGTGCTCTTGATTTACACACTGTTTCTGACGGCTGTGCTCTTGATTTGCACACTGCTTCTGAGGTCTGCGCTCTTGATTTACACACTGCTTCTTAGGGCTGTGCTCTTGCTTTACACACTGCTTCTGAGGGCTGTGCTCTTGATATACACACTGCTTCTGAGGGCTGTGCTCTTGAATTACACACTGCTTCTGAGGGCTGCGCTCTTGCTTTACACACTGCTTCTGAGGGCTGTGCTCTTGCTTTACACACTGCTTCTGAGGGCTGTGCTCTTGATTTAGACACTGCTTCTGAGGGCTGCGCTCTTGATTTACACACTGCTTCTGAGGGCTGCGCTCTTGCTTTGCACACTGCTTCTGAGGGCTGCGCTCTTGCTTTACACACTGCTTCTGAGGGCTGCGCTCTTGCTTTACACACTGCTTCTGAGGGCTGCGCTCTTGCTTTACACACTGCTTCTGAGGGCTGCGCTCTTGATATACACACTGCTTCTGAGGGCTGCGCTCTTGCCTTTACACACTGCTTCTGAGGGCTGTGCTCTTGATTTATACACTGCTTCTGAGGGCTGTGCTCTTGATTTACACACTGCTTCTGAGGGATGTGCTCTTGATTTACACACTGCTTCTGAGGGCTGCGCACTTGCTTTACACACTGCTTCTGTGGGCAGCGCTCTTGCTTTACATACTGCTTCTGAGGGCTGCGCTCTTGATTTACACACTGCTTCTGAGGGCTGCGCTCTTGATTTACACACTGTTTCTGAGGGCTGTGTTGATTTACACACTGCTTCTGAGGGCTGCGCTCTTGCTTTACACACTGCTTCGGAGGGCTGCGCTCTTGCTTTACACACTGCTTCTGAGGGCTGCGCTCTTGCTTTACACACTGCTTCTGAGGGCTGTGCTCTTGCTTTACACACTACTTCTGAGGGCTGCGCTCTTGATATACACACTGCTTCTGAGGGCTGCGCTCTTGCTTTACACACTGCTTCTGAGGGCTGTGCTCTTGATTTACACACTGCTTCTGAGGGCTGTGCTCTTGATTTACACACTGCTTCTGAGGGCTGTGCTCTTGATTTACATACTGCTTCTGAGGGCTGTGCTTGATTTACACACTGCTTCTGAGGGCTGTGCTCTTGCTTTACACACTGCTTCTGAGGGCTGTGCTCTTGATATATACACTGCTTCTGAGGGCTGTGCTCTTGATTTACACACTGCTTCTGAGGGCTGCACTCTTGATTTACACACTGCTTCTGAGGGCTGCACTCTTGATTTACACACTGCTTCTGAGGGCTGTGCTCTTGATTTACACACTGCTTCTGAGGGCTGCGTTCTTGATTTACACACTGCTTCTGAGGGCTGTGCTCTTGCTTTACACACTGCTTCTGAGGGCTGCGCTCTTGCTTTACACACTACTTCTGAGAGCTGCGCTCTTGATATACACACTGCTTCTGAGGGCTGCTCTCTTGCTTTACACACTGCTTCTGAGGGCTGTGCTCTTGATTTACACACTGCTTCTGAGGGCTGAGCTCTTGATTTACACACTGCTTCTGAGGGCTGTGCTCTTGCTTTACACACTGCTTCTGAGGGCTTCGCTCTTGCTTTACACATTGCTTCTGAGGGCTGCGCTCTTGATTTACACACTGCTTCTGAGGGCTGCCGTCTTGCTTTACACACTGCTTCTGAGGGCTGCGCTCTTGATTTACACTCTGCTTCTGAGGGCTGCGCTCTTGATTTACACACTGCTTCTGAGGGCTGCGCACTTGATTTACACACTGCTTCTGAGGGCTGCGCTCTTGATTTACACACTGCTTCTGATGGCTGCGCTCTTGATTTACACACTGCTTCTGAGGGCTGCGCTCTTGCTTTACACACTGCTTCTGAGGGCAGCGCTCTTGCTTTACACACTGCTTCTGAGGGCTGCGCTCTTGATTTACACACTGCTTCTGAGGGCTGCGCTCTTGATTTACACACTGCTTCTGAGGGCTGTGTTGATTTACACACTGCTTCTGAGGGCCACGCTCTTGCTTTACACACTGCTTCTGAGGGCTGTGCTCTTGCTTTACACACTGCTTCTGAGGGCTGCGCTCTTGCTTTACACACTGCTTCTGAGGGCTGCGCTCTTGCTTTACACACTACTTCTGAGGGCTACGCTCTTGATATACACACTGCTTCTGAGGGCTGCGCTCTTGCTTTACATACTGCTTCTGAGGGCTGTGCTCTTGATTTACACACTGCTTCTGAGGGCTGTGCTCTTGATTTACACACTGCTTCTGAGGGCTGTGCTTGATTTACACACTGCTTCTGAGGGCTGTGCTCTTGCTTTACACACTGCTTCTGAGGGCTGTGCTCTTGATATATACACTGCTTCTGAGGGCTGTGCTCTTGATTTACACACTGCTTCTGAGGGCTGCGCTCTTGATTTACACACTGCTTCTGAGGGCTGCACTCTTGATTTACACACTGCTTCTGAGGGCTGCGCTCTTGATTTACACACTGCTTCTGAGGGCTGCGCTCTTGATTTACACACTGCTTCTGAGGGCTGCGCTCTTGCTTTACACACTGCTTCTGAGGGCTGCGCTCTTGCTTTACACACTGCTTCTGAGGGCAGCGCTCTTGCTTTACACACTGCTTCTGAGGGCTGCGCTCTTGATTTACACACTGCTTCTGAGGGCTGCGCTCTTGATTTACACACTGCTTCTGAGGGCTGCGCTCTTGCTTTACACACTGCTTCTGAGGGCTGCGCTCTTGCTTTACACACTGCTTCTGAGGGCTGCGCTCTTGATATACACACTGCTTCTGAGGGCTGCGCTCTTGCTTTACACACTACTTCTGAGGGCTGTGCTCTTGATTTACACACTGCTTCTGAGGGCTGTGCTCTTGATTTACACACTGCTTCTGAGGGCTGTGCTCTTGATTTACACACTGCTTCTGAGGGCTGTGTCTTGATTTACACACTGCTTCTGAGGGCTGTGCTCTTGCTTTACACACTGCTTCTGAGGGCTGTGCTCTTGATATATACACTGCTTCTGAGGGCTGTGCTCTTGATTTACACACTGTTTCTGACGGCTGTGCTCTTGATTTACACACTGCTTCTGAGGTCTGCGCTCTTGATTTACACACTGCTTCTTAGGGCTGTGCTCTTGCTTTACACACTGCTTCTGAGGGCTGTGCTCTTGATATACACACTGCTACTGAGGGCTGTGCTCTTGATTTACACACTGCTTCTGAGGGCTGCGCTCTTGCTTTACACACTGCTTCTGAGGGCTGCGCTCTTGCTTTACACACTGCTTCTGAGGGCTGCGCTCTTGATTTACACACTGCTTCTGAGGGCTGCGCTCTTGATTTACACACTGCTTCTGAGGGCTGCGCTCTTGCTTTGCACACTGCTTCTGAGGTCTGCGCTCTTGCTTTACACACTGCTTCTGAGGACTGCGCTCTTGCTTTACACACTGCTTCTGAGGGCTGCGCTCTTGCTTTACACACTGCTTCTGAGGGCTGCGCTCTTGATATACACACTGCTTCTGAGGGCTGCGCTCTTGCTTTACACACTGCTTCTGAGGGCTGCGCTCTTGATTTATACACTGCTTCTGAGGGCTGTGCTCTTGATTTACACACTGCTTCTGAGGGCTGTGCTCTTGATTTACACACTGCTTCTGAGGGCTGTGCTCTTGCTTTACACACTGCTTCTGAGGGCTGTGCTCTTGATATACACACTGCTTCTGAGGGCTGTGCTCTTGATTTACACACTGCTTCTGAGGGCTGTGCTCTTGATTTACACACTGCTTCTGAGGGCTGCGCTCTTGATTTACACACTGCTTCTGAGGACTGCGCTCTTGATTTACACACTGCTTCTGAGGGCTGCGCTCTTGATTTACACACTGCTCTTGATTTACACACTGCTTCTGAGGGCTGCACTCTTGCTTTACACACTGGTTCTGAGGGCTGCGCTCTTGCTTTACACACTGCTTCTGAGGGCAGCGCTCTTGCTTTACACATTGCTTCTGAGGGCTGCGCTCTTGATTTACACACTGCTTCTGAGGGCTGCGCTCTTGATTTACACACTGCTTCTGAGGGCTGAGTTGATTTACACACTGCTTCTAAGGGCCACGCTCTTGCTTTACACACTGCTTCTGAGGGCTGCGCTCTTGCTTTACACACTACTTCTGAGGGCTGCGCTCTTGATATACACACTGCTTCTGAGGGCTGCGCTCTTGCTTTACACACTGCTTCTGAGGGCTGTGCTCTTGATTTACACATTGCTTCTGAGGGCTGTGCTCTTGATTTACACACTGCTTCTGAGGGCTGTGCTCTTGATTTACACACTGCTTCTGAGGGCTGTGCTCTTGCTTTACACACTGCTTCTGAGGGCTGTGCTCTTGATATATACACTGCTTCTGAGGGCTGTGCTCTTGATTTACACACTGCTTCTGAGGGCTGCGCTCTTGATTTACACACTGCTTCTGAGGGCTGCACTCTTGATTTACACACTGCTTCTGAGGGCTGCGCTCTTGATTTACACACTGCTTCTGAGGGCTGCGCTCTTGATTTACACACTGCTTCTGAGGGCTGCGCTCTTGCTTTACACACTGCTTCTGAGGGCTGCGCTCTTGCTTTACACACTGCTTCTGAGGGCAGCGCTCTTGCTTTACACTCTGCTTCTGAGGGCTGCGCTCTTGATTTACACACTGCTTCTGAGGGCTGCGCTCTTGATTTACACACTGCTTCTGAGGGCTGTGTTGATTTACACACTGCTTCTGAGGGCTGCGCTCTTGCTTTACACACTGCTTCTGAGGGCTGCGCTCTTGCTTTACACACTGCTTCTGAGGGCTGCGCTCTTGCTTTACACACTACTTCTGAGGGCTGCGCTCTTGATATACACACTGCTTCTGAGGGCTGCGCTCTTGCTTTACACACTGCTTCTGAGGGCTGTGCTCTTGATTTACACACTGCTTCTGAGGGCTGTGCTCTTGATTTACACACTGCTTCTGAGGGCTGTGCTCTTGATTTACACACTGCTTCTGAGGGCTGTGCTTGATTTACACACTGCTTCTGAGGGCTGTGCTCTTGCTTTACACACTGCTTCTGAGGGCTGTGCTCTTGATTTACACACTGCTTCTGAGGGCTGTGCTCTTGATTTACACACTGCTTCTGAGGGCTGCGCTCTTGATTTACACACTGCTTCTGAGGGCTGCGCTCTTGCTTTACACACTGCTTCTGAGGGCTGCGCTCTTGCTTTACACACTGCTTCTGAGGGCAGCGCTCTTGCTTTACACACTGCTTCTGAGGGCTGCGCTCTTGATTTACACACTGCTTCTGAGGGCTGCGCTCTTGATTTACACACTGCTTCTGAGGGCTGTGCTTGATTTACACACTGCTTCTGAGGGCTGCGCTCTTGCTTTACACACTGCTTCTGAGGGCTGCGCTCTTGCTTTACATACTGCTTCTGAGGGCTGCGCTCTTGCTTTACACACTACTTCTGAGGGCTGCGCTCTTGATATACACACTGCTTCTGAGGGCTGCGCTCTTGCTTTACACACTGCTTCTGAGGGCTGTGCTCTTGATTTACACACTGCTTCTGAGGGCTGTGCTCTTGATTTACACACTGCTTCTGAGGGCTGTGCTCTTGATTTACACACTGCTTCTGAGGGCTGTGCTTGATTTACACACTGCTTCTGAGGGCTATGCTCTTGCTTTACACACTGCTTCTGAGGGCTGTGCTCTTGATATATACACTGCTTCTGAGGGCTGTGCTCTTGATTTACACACTGTTTCTGACGGGCTGTGCTCTTGATTTGCACACTGCTTCTGAGGTCTGCGCTCTTGATTTACACACTGCTTCTTAGGGCTGTGCTCTTGCTTTACACACTGCTTCTGAGGGCTGTGCTCTTGATATACACACTGCTACTGAGGGCTGTGCTCTTGATTTACACACTGCTTCTGAGGGCTGCGCTCTTGCTTTACACACTGCTTCTGAGGGCTGCGCTCTTGCTTTACACACTGCTTCTGAGGGCTGCGCTCTTGATTTACACACTGCTTCTGAGGGCTGCGCTCTTGATTTACACACTGCTTCTGAGAGCTGCGCTCTTGCTTTGCACACTGCTTCTGAGGTCTGCGCTCTTGCTTTACACACTGCTTCTGAGGACTGCGCTCTTGCTTTACACACTGCTTCTGAGGGCTGCGCTCTTGCTTTACACACTGCTTCTGAGGGCTGCGCTCTTGATATACACACTGCTTCTGAGGGCTGCGCTCTTGCTTTACACACTGCTTCTGAGGGCTGCGCTCTTGATTTACACACTGCTTCTGAGGGCTGTGCTCTTGATTTACACACTGCTTCTGAGGGCTGTGCTCTTGATTTACACACTGCTTCTGAGGGCTGTGCTCTTGCTTTACACACTGCTTCTGAGGGCTGTGCTCTTGATATACACACTGCTTCTGAGGGCTGTGCTCTTGATTTACACACTGCTTCTGAGGGCTGTGCTCTTGATTTACACACTGCTTCTGAGGGCTGCGCTCTTGATTTACACACTGCTTCTGAGGGCTGCGCTCTTGATTTACACACTGCTTCTGAGGGCTGCGCTCTTGATTTACACACTGCTTCTGAGGGCTGCGCTCTTGATTTACACACTGCTTCTGAGGGCTGCGCTCTTGATTTACACACTGCTCTTGATTTACACACTGCTTCTGAGGGCTGCACTCTTGCTTTACACACTGGTTCTGAGGGCTGCGCTCTTGCTTTACACACTGCTTCTGAGGGCAGCGCTCTTGGTTTACACACTGCTTCTGAGGGCTGCGCTCTTGATTTACACACTGCTTCTGAGGGCTGCGCTCTTGATTTACACACTGCTTCTGAGGGCTGAGTTGATTTACACACTGCTTCTAAGGGCCACGCTCTTGCTTTACACACTGCTTCTGAGGGCTGCGCTCTTGCTTTACACACTACTTCTGAGGGCTGCGCTCTTGATATACACACTGCTTCTGAGGGCTGCGCTCTTGCTTTACATACTGCTTCTGAGGGCTGTGCTCTTGATTTACACACTGCTTCTGAGGGCTGTGCTCTTGATTTACACACTGCTTCTGAGGGCTGTGCTTGATTTACACACTGCTTCTGAGGGCTGTGCTGTTGCTTTACACACTGCTTCTGAGGGCTGTGCTCTTGATATATACACTGCTTCTGAGGGCTGTGCTCTTGATTTACACACTGCTTCTCAGGGCTGCGCTCTTGATTTACACACTGCTTCTGAGGGCTGCACTCTTGATTTACACACTGCTTCTGAGGGCTGCGCTCTTGATTTACACACTGCTTCTGAGGGCTGCGCTCTTGATTTACACACTGCTTCTGAGGGCTGCGCTCTTGCTTTACACACTGCTTCTGAGGGCTGCGCTCTTGCTTTACACACTGCTTCTGAGGGCAGCGCTCTTGCTTTACACTCTGCTTCTGAGGGCTGCGCTCTTGATTTACACACTGCTTCTGAGGGCTGCGCTCTTGATTTACACACTGCTTCTGAGGGCTGTGTTGATTTACACACTGCTTCTGAGGGCTGCGCTCTTGCTTTACACACTGCTTCTGAGGGCTGCGCTCTTGCTTTACACACTGCTTCTGAGGGCTGCGCTCTTGCTTTACACACTACTTCTGAGGGCTGCGCTCTTGATATACACACTGCTTCTGAGGGCTGCGCTCTTGCTTTACACACTGCTTCTGAGGGCTGTGCTCTTGATTTACACACTGCTTCTGAGGGCTGTGCTCTTGATTTACACACTGCTTCTGAGGGCTGTGCTCTTGATTTACACACTGCTTCTGAGGGCTGTGCTTGATTTACACACTGCTTCTGAGGGCTGTGCTCTTGCTTTACACACTGCTTCTGAGGGCTGTGCTCTTGATTTACACACTGCTTCTGAGGGCTGTGCTCTTGATTTACACACTGCTTCTGAGGGCTGTGCTTGATTTACACACTGCTTCTGAGGGCTGTGCTCTTGCTTTACACACTGCTTCTGAGGGCTGTGCTCTTGATATATACACTGCTTCTGAGGGCTGTGCTCTTGATTTACACACTGCTTCTGAGGGCTGCGCTCTTGATTTACACACTGCTTCTGAGGGCTGCACTCTTGATTTACACACTGCTTCTGAGGGCTGTGCTCTTGATTTACACACTGCTTCTGAGGGCTGCGCTCTTGATTTTCACACTGCTTCTTAGGGCTGTGCTCTTGATTTACACATTGCTTCTGAGGGCTGCGCTCTTGATTTACACACTGCTTCTGAAGGCTGTGCTCTTGATTTACACATTGCTTCTGAGGGCTGTGCTCTTGTAATACACACTGCTTCTGAGGGCTGTGCTCTTGATTTACACACTGTTTCTGACGGCTGTGCTCTTGATTTGCACACTGCTTCTGAGGTCTGCGCTCTTGATTTACACACTGCTTCTTAGGGCTGTGCTCTTGCTTTACACACTGCTTCTGAGGGCTGTGCTCTTGATATACACACTGCTACTGAGGGCTGTGCTCTTGATTTACACACTGCTTCTGAGGGCTGCGCTCTTGCTTTACACACTGCTTATGAGGGCTGCGCTCTTGCTTTACACACTGCTTCTGAGGGCTGCGCTCTTGATTTACACACTGCTTCTGAGGGCTGCGCTCTTGATTTACACACTGCTTCTGAGGGCTGCGCTCTTGCTTTGCACACTGCTTCTGAGGTCTGCGCTCTTGCTTTACACACTGCTTCTGAGGACTGCGCTCTTGCTTTACACACTGCTTCTGAGGGCTGCGCTCTTGCTTTACACACTGCTTCTGAGGGCTGTGCTCTTGATATACACACTGCTTCTGAGGGCTGCGCTCTTGCTTTACACACTGCTTCTGAGGGCTGCGCTCTTGATTTATACACTGCTTCTGAGGGCTGTGCTCTTGATTTACACACTGCTTCTGAGGGCTGTGCTCTTGATTTACACACTGCTTCTGAGGGCTGTGCTCTTGCTTTACACACTGCTTCTGAGGGCTGTGCTCTTGATATACACACTGCTTCTGAGGGCTGCGCTCTTGATATACACACTGCTTCTGAGGGCTGCGCTCTTGCTTTACACACTGCTTCTGAGGGCTGCGCTCTTGATTTATACACTGCTTCTGAGGGCTGTGCTCTTGATTTACACACTGCTTCTGAGGGCTGTGCTCTTGATTTACACACTGCTTCTGAGGGCTGTGCTCTTGCTTTACACACTGCTTCTGAGGGCTGTGCTCTTGATATACACACTGCTTCTGAGGGCTGTGCTCTTGATTTACACACTGCTTCTGAGGGCTGTGCTCTTGATTTACACACTGCTTCTGAGGGCTGCGCTCTTGATTTACACACTGCTTCTGAGGGCTGCGCTCTTGATTTACACACTGCTTCTGAGGGCTGCGCTCTTGATTTACACACTGCTCTTGATTTACACACTGCTTCTGAGGGCTGCACTCTTGCTTTACACACTGGTTCTGAGGGCTGCGCTCTTGCTTTACACACTGCTTCTGAGGGCAGCGCTCTTGCTTTACACACTGCTTCTGAGGGCTGCGCTCTTGATTTACACACTGCTTCTGAGGGCTGCGCTCTTGATTTACACACTGCTTCTGAGGGCTGAGTTGATTTACACACTGCTTTTAAGGGCCACGCTCTTGCTTTACACACTGCTTCTGAGGGCTGCGCTCTTGCTTTACACACTACTTCTGAGGGCTGCGCTCTTGATATACACACTGCTTCTGAGGGCTGCGCTCTTGCTTTACATACTGCTTCTGAGGGCTGTGCTCTTGATTTACACACTGCTTCTGAGGGCTGTGCTCTTGATTTACACACTGCTTCTGAGGGCTGTGCTTGATTTACACACTGCTTCTGAGGGCTGTGCTGTTGCTTTACACACTGCTTCTGAGGGCTGTGCTCTTGATATATACACTGCTTCTGAGGGCTGTGCTCTTGATTTACACACTGCTTCTCAGGGCTGCGCTCTTGATTTACACACTGCTTCTGAGGGCTGCACTCTTGATTTACACACTGCTTCTGAGGGCTGCGCTCTTGATTTACACACTGCTTCTGAGGGCTGCGCTCTTGATTTACACACTGCTTCTGAGGGCTGCGCTCTTGCTTTACACACTGCTTCTGAGGGCTGCGCTCTTGCTTTACACACTGCTTCTGAGGGCAGCGCTCTTGCTTTACACTCTGCTTCTGAGGGCTGCGCTCTTGATTTACACACTGCTTCTGAGGGCTGCGCTCTTGATTTACACACTGCTTCTGAGGGCTGTGTTGATTTACACACTGCTTCTGAGGGCTGCGCTCTTGCTTTACACACTGCTTCTGAGGGCTGCGCTCTTGCTTTACACACTGCTTCTGAGGGCTGCGCTCTTGCTTTACACACTACTTCTGAGGGCTGCGCTCTTGATATACACACTGCTTCTGAGGGCTGCGCTCTTGCTTTACACACTGCTTCTGAGGGCTGTGCTCTTGATTTACACACTGCTTCTGAGGGCTGTGCTCTTGATTTACACACTGCTTCTGAGGGCTGTGCTCTTGATTTACACACTGCTTCTGAGGGCTGTGCTTGATTTACACACTGCTTCTGAGGGCTGTGCTCTTGCTTTACACACTGCTTCTGAGGGCTGTGCTCTTGATATATACACTGCTTCTGAGGGCTGTGCTCTTGATTTACACACTGCTTCTGAGGGCTGCGCTCTTGATTTACACACTGCTTCTGAGGGCTGCACTCTTGATTTACACACTGCTTCTGAGGGCTGTGCTCTTGATTTACACACTGCTTCTGAGGGCTGCGCTCTTGATTTTCACACTGCTTCTTAGGGCTGTGCTCTTGATTTACACATTGCTTCTGAGGGCTGCGCTCTTGATTTACACACTGCTTCTGAAGGCTGTGCTCTTGATTTACACATTGCTTCTGAGGGCTGTGCTCTTGTAATACACACTGCTTCTGAGGGCTGTGCTCTTGATTTACACACTGTTTCTGACGGCTGTGCTCTTGATTTGCACACTGCTTCTGAGGTCTGCGCTCTTGATTTACACACTGCTTCTTAGGGCTGTGCTCTTGCTTTACACACTGCTTCTGAGGGCTGTGCTCTTGATATACACACTGCTACTGAGGGCTGTGCTCTTGATTTACACACTGCTTCTGAGGGCTGCGCTCTTGCTTTACACACTGCTTATGAGGGCTGCGCTCTTGCTTTACACACTGCTTCTGAGGGCTGCGCTCTTGATTTACACACTGCTTCTGAGGGCTGCGCTCTTGATTTACACACTGCTTCTGAGGGCTGCGCTCTTGCTTTGCACACTGCTTCTGAGGTCTGCGCTCTTGCTTTACACACTGCTTCTGAGGACTGCGCTCTTGCTTTACACACTGCTTCTGAGGGCTGCGCTCTTGCTTTACACACTGCTTCTGAGGGCTGTGCTCTTGATATACACACTGCTTCTGAGGGCTGCGCTCTTGCTTTACACACTGCTTCTGAGGGCTGCGCTCTTGATTTATACACTGCTTCTGAGGGCTGTGCTCTTGATTTACACACTGCTTCTGAGGGCTGTGCTCTTGATTTACACACTGCTTCTGAGGGCTGTGCTCTTGCTTTACACACTGCTTCTGAGGGCTGTGCTCTTGATATACACACTGCTTCTGAGGGCTGCGCTCTTGATATACACACTGCTTCTGAGGGCTGCGCTTGATTTACACACTGCTTCTGAGGGCTGTGCTGTTGCTTTACACACTGCTTCTGAGGGCTGTGCTCTTGATATATACACTGCTTCTGAGGGCTGTGCTCTTGATTTACACACTGCTTCTCAGGGCTGCGCTCTTGATTTACACACTGCTTCTGAGGGCTGCACTCTTGATTTACACACTGCTTCTGAGGGCTGCGCTCTTGATTTACACACTGCTTCTGAGGGCTGCGCTCTTGATTTACACACTGCTTCTGAGGGCTGCGCTCTTGCTTTACACACTGCTTCTGAGGGCTGCGCTCTTGCTTTACACACTGCTTCTGAGGGCAGCGCTCTTGCTTTACACTCTGCTTCTGAGGGCTGCGCTCTTGATTTACACACTGCTTCTGAGGGCTGCGCTCTTGATTTACACACTGCTTCTGAGGGCTGTGTTGATTTACACACTGCTTCTGAGGGCTGCGCTCTTGCTTTACACACTGCTTCTGAGGGCTGCGCTCTTGCTTTACACACTGCTTCTGAGGGCTGCGCTCTTGCTTTACACACTACTTCTGAGGGCTGCGCTCTTGATATACACACTGCTTCTGAGGGCTGCGCTCTTGCTTTACACACTGCTTCTGAGGGCTGTGCTCTTGATTTACACACTGCTTCTGAGGGCTGTGCTCTTGATTTACACACTGCTTCTGAGGGCTGTGCTCTTGATTTACACACTGCTTCTGAGGGCTGTGCTTGATTTACACACTGCTTCTGAGGGCTGTGCTCTTGCTTTACACACTGCTTCTGAGGGCTGTGCTCTTGATTTACACACTGCTTCTGAGGGCTGTGCTCTTGATTTACACACTGCTTCTGAGGGCTGTGCTTGATTTACACACTGCTTCTGAGGGCTGTGCTCTTGCTTTACACACTGCTTCTGAGGGCTGTGCTCTTGATATATACACTGCTTCTGAGGGCTGTGCTCTTGATTTACACACTGCTTCTGAGGGCTGCGCTCTTGATTTACACACTGCTTCTGAGGGCTGCACTCTTGATTTACACACTGCTTCTGAGGGCTGTGCTCTTGATTTACACACTGCTTCTGAGGGCTGCGCTCTTGATTTTCACACTGCTTCTTAGGGCTGTGCTCTTGATTTACACATTGCTTCTGAGGGCTGCGCTCTTGATTTACACACTGCTTCTGAAGGCTGTGCTCTTGATTTACACATTGCTTCTGAGGGCTGTGCTCTTGTAATACACACTGCTTCTGAGGGCTGTGCTCTTGATTTACACACTGTTTCTGACGGCTGTGCTCTTGATTTGCACACTGCTTCTGAGGGCTGTGCTCTTGCTTTACACACTGCTTCTGAGGGCTGTGCTCTTGATATACACACTGCTACTGAGGGCTGTGCTCTTGATTTACACACTGCTTCTGAGGGCTGCGCTCTTGCTTTACACACTGCTTATGAGGGCTGCGCTCTTGCTTTACACACTGCTTCTGAGGGCTGCGCTCTTGATTTACACACTGCTTCTGAGGGCTGCGCTCTTGATTTACACACTGCTTCTGAGGGCTGCGCTCTTGCTTTGCACACTGCTTCTGAGGTCTGCGCTCTTCCTTTACACACTGCTTCTGAGGACTGCGCTCTTGCTTTACACACTGCTTTTGAGGGCTGCGCTCTTGCTTTACACACTGCTTCTGAGGGCTGTGCTCTTGATATACACACTGCTTCTGAGGGCTGCGCTCTTGCTTTACACACTGCTTCTGAGGGCTGCGCTCTTGATTTATACACTGCTTCTGAGGGCTGTGCTCTTGATTTACACACTGCTTCTGAGGGCTGTGCTCTTGATTTACACACTGCTTCTGAGGGCTGTGCTCTTGCTTTACACACTGCTTCTGAGGGCTGTGCTCTTGATATACACACTGCTTCTGAGGGCTGCGCTCTTGATATACACACTGCTTCTGAGGGCTGCGCTCTTGCTTTACACACTGCTTCTGAGGGCTGCGCTCTTGATTTATACACTGCTTCTGAGGGCTGTGCTCTTGATTTACACACTGCTTCTGAGGGCTGTGCTCTTGATTTACACACTGCTTCTGAGGGCTGTGCTCTTGCTTTACACACTGCTTCTGAGGGCTGTGCTCTTGATATACACACTGCTTCTGAGGGCTGTGCTCTTGATTTACACACTGCTTCTGAGGGCTGTGCTCTTGATTTACACACTGCTTCTGAGGGCTGCGCTCTTGATTTACACACTGCTTCTGAGGGCTGCGCTCTTGATTTACACACTGCTTCTGAGGGCTGTGCTCTTGATTTACACACTGCTCTTGATTTACACACTGCTTCTGAGGGCTGCACTCTTGCTTTACACACTGGTTCTGAGGGCTGCGCTCTTGCTTTACACACTGCTTCTGAGGGCAGCGCTCTTGCTTTACACACTGCTTCTGAGGGCTGCGCTCTTGATTTACACACTGCTTCTGAGGGCTGCGCTCTTGATTTACACACTGCTTCTGAGGGCTGAGTTGATTTACACACTGCTTCTAAGGGCCACGCTCTTGCTTTACACACTGCTTCTGAGGGCTGCGCTCTTGCTTTACACACTACTTCTGAGGGCTGCGCTCTTGATATACACACTGCTTCTGAGGGCTGCGCTCTTGCTTTACATACTGCTTCTGAGGGCTGTGCTCTTGATTTACACACTGCTTCTGAGGGCTGTGCTCTTGATTTACACACTGCTTCTGAGGGCTGTGCTTGATTTACACACTGCTTCTGAGGGCTGTGCTGTTGCTTTACACACTGCTTCTGAGGGCTGTGCTCTTGATATATACACTGCTTCTGAGGGCTGTGCTCTTGATTTACACACTGCTTCTCAGGGCTGCGCTCTTGATTTACACACTGCTTCTGAGGGCTGCACTCTTGATTTACACACTGCTTCTGAGGGCTGCGCTCTTGATTTACACACTGCTTCTGAGGGCTGCGCTCTTGATTTACACACTGCTTCTGAGGGCTGCGCTCTTGCTTTACACACTGCTTCTGAGGGCTGCGCTCTTGCTTTACACACTGCTTCTGAGGGCAGCGCTCTTGCTTTACACTCTGCTTCTGAGGGCTGCGCTCTTGATTTACACACTGCTTCTGAGGGCTGCGCTCTTGATTTACACACTGCTTCTGAGGGCTGTGTTGATTTACACACTGCTTCTGAGGGCTGCGCTCTTGCTTTACACACTGCTTCTGAGGGCTGCACTCTTGATTTACACACTGCTTCTGAGGGCTGCGCTCTTGATTTACACACTGCTTCTGAGGGCTGCGCTCTTGATTTACACACTGCTTCTGAGGGCTGCGCTCTTGCTTTACACACTGCTTCTGAGGGCTGCGCTCTTGCTTTACACACTGCTTCTGAGGGCAGCGCTCTTGCTTTACACTCTGCTTCTGAGGGCTGCGCTCTTGATTTACACACTGCTTCTGAGGGCTGCGCTCTTGATTTACACACTGCTTCTGAGGGCTGTGTTGATTTACACACTGCTTCTGAGGGCTGCGCTCTTGCTTTACACACTGCTTCTGAGGGCTGCGCTCTTGCTTTACACACTGCTTCTGAGGGCTGCGCTCTTGCTTTACACACTACTTCTGAGGGCTGCGCTCTTGATATACACACTGCTTCTGAGGGCTGCGCTCTTGCTTTACACACTGCTTCTGAGGGCTGTGCTCTTGATTTACACACTGCTTCTGAGGGCTGTGCTCTTGATTTACACACTGCTTCTGAGGGCTGTGCTCTTGATTTACACACTGCTTCTGAGGGCTGTGCTTGATTTACACACTGCTTCTGAGGGCTGTGCTCTTGCTTTACACACTGCTTTTGAGGGCTGTGCTCTTGATTTACACACTGCTTCTGAGGGCTGTGCTCTTGATTTACACACTGCTTCTGAGGGCTGTGCTTGATTTACACACTGCTTCTGAGGGCTGTGCTCTTGCTTTACACACTGCTTCTGAGGGCTGTGCTCTTGATATATACACTGCTTCTGAGGGCTGTGCTCTTGATTTACACACTGCTTCTGAGGGCTGCGCTCTTGATTTACACACTGCTTCTGAGGGCTGCACTCTTGATTTACACACTGCTTCTGAGGGCTGTGCTCTTGATTTACACACTGCTTCTGAGGGCTGCGCTCTTGATTTTCACACTGCTTCTTAGGGCTGTGCTCTTGATTTACACATTGCTTCTGAGGGCTGCGCTCTTGATTTACACACTGCTTCTGAAGGCTGTGCTCTTGATTTACACATTGCTTCTGAGGGCTGTGCTCTTGTAATACACACTGCTTCTGAGGGCTGTGCTCTTGATTTACACACTGTTTCTGACGGCTGTGCTCTTGATTTGCACACTGCTTCTGAGGTCTGCGCTCTTGATTTACACACTGCTTCTTAGGGCTGTGCTCTTGCTTTACACACTGCTTCTGAGGGCTGTGCTCTTGATATACACACTGCTACTGAGGGCTGTGCTCTTGATTTACACACTGCTTCTGAGGGCTGCGCTCTTGCTTTACACACTGCTTATGAGGGCTGCGCTCTTGCTTTACACACTGCTTCTGAGGGCTGCGCTCTTGATTTACACACTGCTTCTGAGGGCTGCGCTCTTGATTTACACACTGCTTCTGAGGGCTGCGCTCTTGCTTTGCACACTGCTTCTGAGGTCTGCGCTCTTGCTTTACACACTGCTTCTGAGGACTGCGCTCTTGCTTTACACACTGCTTCTGAGGGCTGCGCTCTTGCTTTACACACTGCTTCTGAGGGCTGTGCTCTTGATATACACACTGCTTCTGAGGGCTGCGCTCTTGCTTTACACACTGCTTCTGAGGGCTGCGCTCTTGATTTATACACTGCTTCTGAGGGCTGTGCTCTTGATTTACACACTGCTTCTGAGGGATGTGCTCTTGATTTACACACTGCTTCTGAGGGCTGTGCTCTTGCTTTACACACTGCTTCTGAGGGCTGTGCTCTTGATATACACACTGCTTCTGAGGGCTGCGCTCTTGATATACACACTGCTTCTGAGGGCTGCGCTCTTGCTTTACACACTGCTTCTGAGGGCTGCGCTCTTGATTTATACACTGCTTCTGAGGGCTGTGCTCTTGATTTACACACTGCTTCTGAGGGCTGTGCTCTTGATTTACACACTGCTTCTGAGGGCTGTGCTCTTGCTTTACACACTGCTTCTGAGGGCTGTGCTCTTGATATACACACTGCTTCTGAGGGCTGTGCTCTTGATTTACACACTGCTTCTGAGGGCTGTGCTCTTGATTTACACACTGCTTCTGAGGGCTGCGCTCTTGATTTACACACTGCTTCTGAGGGCTGCGCTCTTGATTTACACACTGCTTCTGAGGGCTGCGCTCTTGATTTACACATTGCTCTTGATTTACACACTGCTTCTGAGGGCTGCACTCTTGCTTTACATACTGGTTCTGAGGGCTGCGCTCTTGCTTTACACACTGCTTCTGAGGGCAGCGCTCTTGCTTTACACACTGCTTCTGAGGGCTGCGCTCTTGATTTACACACTGCTTCTGAGGGCTGCGCTCTTGATTTACACACTGCTTCTGAGGGCTGAGTTGATTTACACACTGCTTCTAAGGGCCACGCTCTTGCTTTACACACTGCTTCTGAGGGCTGCGCTCTTGCTTTACACACTACTTCTGAGGGCTGCGCTCTTGATATACACACTGCTTCTGAGGGCTGCGCTCTTGCTTTACATACTGCTTCTGAGGGCTGTGCTCTTGATTTACACACTGCTTCTGAGGGCTGTGCTCTTGATTTACACACTGCTTCTGAGGGCTGTGCTTGATTTACACACTGCTTCTGAGGGCTGTGCTGTTGCTTTACACACTGCTTCTGAGGGCTGTGCTCTTGATATATACACTGCTTCTGAGGGCTGTGCTCTTGATTTACACACTGCTTCTCAGGGCTGCGCTCTTGATTTACACACTGCTTCTGAGGGCTGCACTCTTGATTTATACACTGCTTCTGAGGGCTGCGCTCTTGATTTACACACTGCTTCTGAGGGCTGCGCTCTTGATTTACACACTGCTTCTGAGGGCTGCGCTCTTGCTTTACACACTGCTTCTGAGGGCTGCGCTCTTGCTTTACACACTGCTTCTGAGGGCAGCGCTCTTGCTTTACACTCTGCTTCTGAGGGCTGCGCTCTTGATTTACACACTGCTTCTGAGGGCTGCGCTCTTGATTTACACACTGCTTCTGAGGGCTGTGTTGATTTACACACTGCTTCTGAGGGCTGCGCTCTTGCTTTACACACTGCTTCTGAGGGCTGCGCTCTTGCTTTACACACTGCTTCTGAGGGCTGCGCTCTTGCTTTACACACTACTTCTGAGGGCTGCGCTCTTGATATACACACTGCTTCTGAGGGCTGCGCTCTTGCTTTATACACTGCTTCTGAGGGCTGTGCTCTTGATTTACACACTGCTTCTGAGGGCTGTGCTCTTGATTTACACACTGCTTCTGAGGGCTGTGCTCTTGCTTTACACACTGCTTCTGAGGGCTGTGCTCTTGATATACACACTGCTTCTGAGGGCTGTGCTCTTGATTTACACACTGCTTCTGAGGGCTGTGCTCTTGATTTACACACTGCTTCTGAGGGCTGCGCTCTTGATTTACACACTGCTTCTGAGGGCTGCGCTCTTGATTTACACACTGCTTCTGAGGGCTGTGCTCTTGATTTACACACTGCTCTTGATTTACACACTGCTTCTGAGGGCTGCACTCTTGCTTTACACACTGGTTCTGAGGGCTGCGCTCTTGCTTTACACACTGCTTCTGAGGGCAGCGCTCTTGCTTTACACACTGCTTCTGAGGGCTGCGCTCTTGATTTACACACTGCTTCTGAGGGCTGCGCTCTTGATTTACACACTGCTTCTGAGGGCTGAGTTGATTTACACACTGCTTCTAAGGGCCACGCTCTTGCTTTACACACTGCTTCTGAGGGCTGCGCTCTTGCTTTACACACTACTTCTGAGGGCTGCGCTCTTGATATACACACTGCTTCTGAGGGCTGCGCTCTTGCTTTACATACTGCTTCTGAGGGCTGTGCTCTTGATTTACACACTGCTTCTGAGGGCTGTGCTCTTGATTTACACACTGCTTCTGAGGGCTGTGCTTGATTTACACACTGCTTCTGAGGGCTGTGCTGTTGCTTTACACACTGCTTCTGAGGGCTGTGCTCTTGATATATACACTGCTTCTGAGGGCTGTGCTCTTGATTTACACACTGCTTCTCAGGGCTGCGCTCTTGATTTACACACTGCTTCTGAGGGCTGCACTCTTGATTTACACACTGCTTCTGAGGGCTGCGCTCTTGATTTACACACTGCTTCTGAGGGCTGCGCTCTTGATTTACACACTGCTTCTGAGGGCTGCGCTCTTGCTTTACACACTGCTTCTGAGGGCTGCGCTCTTGCTTTACACACTGCTTCTGAGGGCAGCGCTCTTGCTTTACACTCTGCTTCTGAGGGCTGCGCTCTTGATTTACACACTGCTTCTGAGGGCTGCGCTCTTGATTTACACACTGCTTCTGAGGGCTGTGTTGATTTACACACTGCTTCTGAGGGCTGCGCTCTTGCTTTACACACTGCTTCTGAGGGCTGCACTCTTGATTTACACACTGCTTCTGAGGGCTGCGCTCTTGATTTACACACTGCTTCTGAGGGCTGCGCTCTTGATTTACACACTGCTTCTGAGGGCTGCGCTCTTGCTTTACACACTGCTTCTGAGGGCTGCGCTCTTGCTTTACACACTGCTTCTGAGGGCAGCGCTCTTGCTTTACACTCTGCTTCTGAGGGCTGCGCTCTTGATTTACACACTGCTTCTGAGGGCTGCGCTCTTGATTTACACACTGCTTCTGAGGGCTGTGTTGATTTACACACTGCTTCTGAGGGCTGCGCTCTTGCTTTACACACTGCTTCTGAGGGCTGCGCTCTTGCTTTACACACTGCTTCTGAGGGCTGCGCTCTTGCTTTACACACTACTTCTGAGGGCTGTGCTCTTGATATACACACTGCTTCTGAGGGCTGCGCTCTTGCTTTACACACTGCTTCTGAGGGCTGTGCTCTTGATTTACACACTGCTTCTGAGGGCTGTGCTCTTGATTTACACACTGCTTCTGAGGGCTGTGCTCTTGATTTACACACTGCTTCTGAGGGCTGTGCTTGATTTACACACTGCTTCTGAGGGCTGTGCTCTTGCTTTACACACTGCTTTTGAGGGCTGTGCTCTTGATTTACACACTGCTTCTGAGGGCTGTGCTCTTGATTTACACACTGCTTCTGAGGGCTGTGCTTGATTTACACACTGCTTCTGAGGGCTGTGCTCTTGCTTTACACACTGCTTCTGAGGGCTGTGCTCTTGATATATACACTGCTTCTGAGGGCTGTGCTCTTGATTTACACACTGCTTCTGAGGGCTGCGCTCTTGATTTACACACTGCTTCTGAGGGCTGCACTCTTGATTTACACACTGCTTCTGAGGGCTGTGCTCTTGATTTACACACTGCTTCTGAGGGCTGCGCTCTTGATTTTCACACTGCTTCTTAGGGCTGTGCTCTTGATTTACACATTGCTTCTGAGGGCTGCGCTCTTGATTTACACACTGCTTCTGAAGGCTGTGCTCTTGATTTACACATTGCTTCTGAGGGCTGTGCTCTTGTAATACACACTGCTTCTGAGGGCTGTGCTCTTGATTTACACACTGTTTCTGACGGCTGTGCTCTTGATTT
The DNA here is from genome assembly GCA_963921515.1 of Calotriton arnoldi. Taxonomy (NCBI): domain Eukaryota; kingdom Metazoa; phylum Chordata; class Amphibia; order Caudata; family Salamandridae; genus Calotriton; species Calotriton arnoldi. The sequence goes on along the minus strand of CAWUFW010006724.1, from coordinate 1,005,747 downwards.
GCACACTGCTTCTGAGGTCTGCGCTCTTGATTTACACACTGCTTCTTAGGGCTGTGCTCTTGCTTTACACACTGCTTCTGAGGGCTGTGCTCTTGATATACACACTGCTACTGAGGGCTGTGCTCTTGATTTACACACTGCTTCTGAGGGCTGCGCTCTTGCTTTACACACTGCTTATGAGGGCTGCGCTCTTGCTTTACACACTGCTTCTGAGGGCTGCGCTCTTGATTTACACACTGCTTCTGAGGGCTGCGCTCTTGATTTACACACTGCTTCTGAGGGCTGCGCTCTTGCTTTGCACACTGCTTCTGAGGTCTGCGCTCTTGCTTTACACACTGCTTCTGAGGACTGCGCTCTTGCTTTACACACTGCTTCTGAGGGCTGCGCTCTTGCTTTACACACTGCTTCTGAGGGCTGTGCTCTTGATATACACACTGCTTCTGAGGGCTGCGCTCTTGCTTTACACACTGCTTCTGAGGGCTGCGCTCTTGATTTATACACTGCTTCTGAGGGCTGTGCTCTTGATTTACACACTGCTTCTGAGGGCTGTGCTCTTGATTTACACACTGCTTCTGAGGGCTGTGCTCTTGCTTTACACACTGCTTCTGAGGGCTGTGCTCTTGATATACACACTGCTTCTGAGGGCTGCGCTCTTGATATACACACTGCTTCTGAGGGCTGCGCTCTTGCTTTACACACTGCTTCTGAGGGCTGCGCTCTTGATTTATACACTGCTTCTGAGGGCTGTGCTCTTGATTTACACACTGCTTCTGAGGGCTGTGCTCTTGATTTACACACTGCTTCTGAGGGCTGTGCTCTTGCTTTACACACTGCTTCTGAGGGCTGTGCTCTTGATATACACACTGCTTCTGAGGGCTGTGCTCTTGATTTACACACTGCTTCTGAGGGCTGTGCTCTTGATTTACACACTGCTTCTGAGGGCTGCGCTCTTGATTTACACACTGCTTCTGAGGGCTGCGCTCTTGATTTACACACTGCTTCTGAGGGCTGCGCTCTTGATTTACACATTGCTCTTGATTTACACACTGCTTCTGAGGGCTGCACTCTTGCTTTACACACTGGTTCTGAGGGCTGCGCTCTTGCTTTACACACTGCTTCTGAGGGCAGCGCTCTTGCTTTACACACTGCTTCTGAGGGCTGCGCTCTTGATTTACACACTGCTTCTGAGGGCTGCGCTCTTGATTTACACACTGCTTCTGAGGGCTGAGTTGATTTACACACTGCTTCTAAGGGCCACGCTCTTGCTTTACACACTGCTTCTGAGGGCTGCGCTCTTGCTTTACACACTACTTCTGAGGGCTGCGCTCTTGATATACACACTGCTTCTGAGGGCTGCGCTCTTGCTTTACATACTGCTTCTGAGGGCTGTGCTCTTGATTTACACACTGCTTCTGAGGGCTGTGCTCTTGATTTACACACTGCTTCTGAGGGCTGTGCTTGATTTACACACTGCTTCTGAGGGCTGTGCTGTTGCTTTACACACTGCTTCTGAGGGCTGTGCTCTTGATATATACACTGCTTCTGAGGGCTGTGCTCTTGATTTACACACTGCTTCTCAGGGCTGCGCTCTTGATTTACACACTGCTTCTGAGGGCTGCACTCTTGATTTACACACTGCTTCTGAGGGCTGCGCTCTTGATTTACACACTGCTTCTGAGGGCTGCGCTCTTGATTTACACACTGCTTCTGAGGGCTGCGCTCTTGCTTTACACACTGCTTCTGAGGGCTGCGCTCTTGCTTTACACACTGCTTCTGAGGGCAGCGCTCTTGCTTTACACTCTGCTTCTGAGGGCTGCGCTCTTGATTTACACACTGCTTCTGAGGGCTGCGCTCTTGATTTACACACTGCTTCTGAGGGCTGTGTTGATTTACACACTGCTTCTGAGGGCTGCGCTCTTGCTTTACACACTGCTTCTGAGGGCTGCGCTCTTGCTTTACACACTGCTTCTGAGGGCTGCGCTCTTGCTTTACACACTACTTCTGAGGGCTGCGCTCTTGATATACACACTGCTTCTGAGGGCTGCGCTCTTGCTTTACACACTGCTTCTGAGGGCTGTGCTCTTGATTTACACACTGCTTCTGAGGGCTGTGCTCTTGATTTACACACTGCTTCTGAGGGCTGTGCTCTTGATTTACACACTGCTTCTGAGGGCTGTGCTTGATTTACACACTGCTTCTGAGGGCTGTGCTCTTGCTTTACACACTGCTTCTGAGGGCTGTGCTCTTGATATATACACTGCTTCTGAGGGCTGTGCTCTTGATTTACACACTGCTTCTGAGGGCTGCGCTCTTGATTTACACACTGCTTCTGAGGGCTGCACTCTTGATTTACACACTGCTTCTGAGGGCTGTGCTCTTGATTTACACACTGCTTCTGAGGGCTGCGCTCTTGATTTTCACACTGCTTCTTAGGGCTGTGCTCTTGATTTACACATTGCTTCTGAGGGCTGCGCTCTTGATTTACACACTGCTTCTGAAGGCTGTGCTCTTGATTTACACATTGCTTCTGAGGGCTGTGCTCTTGTAATACACACTGCTTCTGAGGGCTGTGCTCTTGATTTACACACTGTTTCTGACGGCTGTGCTCTTGATTTGCACACTGCTTCTGAGGTCTGCGCTCTTGATTTACACACTGCTTCTTAGGGCTGTGCTCTTGCTTTACACACTGCTTCTGAGGGCTGTGCTCTTGATATACACACTGCTACTGAGGGCTGTGCTCTTGATTTACACACTGCTTCTGAGGGCTGCGCTCTTGCTTTACACACTGCTTATGAGGGCTGCGCTCTTGCTTTACACACTGCTTCTGAGGGCTGCGCTCTTGATTTACACACTGCTTCTGAGGGCTGCGCTCTTGATTTACACACTGCTTCTGAGGGCTGCGCTCTTGCTTTGCACACTGCTTCTGAGGTCTGCGCTCTTGCTTTACACACTGCTTCTGAGGACTGCGCTCTTGCTTTACACACTGCTTCTGAGGGCTGCGCTCTTGCTTTACACACTGCTTCTGAGGGCTGTGCTCTTGATATACACACTGCTTCTGAGGGCTGCGCTCTTGCTTTACACACTGCTTCTGAGGGCTGCGCTCTTGATTTATACACTGCTTCTGAGGGCTGTGCTCTTGATTTACACACTGCTTCTGAGGGCTGTGCTCTTGATTTACACACTGCTTCTGAGGGCTGTGCTCTTGCTTTACACACTGCTTCTGAGGGCTGTGCTCTTGATATACACACTGCTTCTGAGGGCTGCGCTCTTGATATACACACTGCTTCTGAGGGCTGCGCTCTTGCTTTACACACTGCTTCTGAGGGCTGCGCTCTTGATTTATACACTGCTTCTGAGGGCTGTGCTCTTGATTTACACACTGCTTCTGAGGGCTGTGCTCTTGATTTACACACTGCTTCTGAGGGCTGTGCTCTTGCTTTACACACTGCTTCTGAGGGCTGTGCTCTTGATATACACACTGCTTCTGAGGGCTGTGCTCTTGATTTACACACTGCTTCTGAGGGCTGTGCTCTTGATTTACACACTGCTTCTGAGGGCTGCGCTCTTGATTTACACACTGCTTCTGAGGGCTGCGCTCTTGATTTACACACTGCTTCTGAGGGCTGCGCTCTTGATTTACACACTGCTCTTGATTTACACACTGCTTCTGAGGGCTGCACTCTTGCTTTACACACTGGTTCTGAGGGCTGCGCTCTTGCTTTACACACTGCTTCTGAGGGCAGCGCTCTTGCTTTACACACTGCTTCTGAGGGCTGCGCTCTTGATTTACACACTGCTTCTGAGGGCTGCGCTCTTGATTTACACACTGCTTCTGAGGGCTGAGTTGATTTACACACTGCTTCTAAGGGCCACGCTCTTGCTTTACACACTGCTTCTGAGGGCTGCGCTCTTGCTTTACACACTACTTCTGAGGGCTGCGCTCTTGATATACACACTGCTTCTGAGGGCTGCGCTCTTGCTTTACATACTGCTTCTGAGGGCTGTGCTCTTGATTTACACACTGCTTCTGAGGGCTGTGCTCTTGATTTACACACTGCTTCTGAGGGCTGTGCTTGATTTACACACTGCTTCTGAGGGCTGTGCTGTTGCTTTACACACTGCTTCTGAGGGCTGTGCTCTTGATATATACACTGCTTCTGAGGGCTGTGCTCTTGATTTACACACTGCTTCTCAGGGCTGCGCTCTTGATTTACACACTGCTTCTGAGGGCTGCACTCTTGATTTACACACTGCTTCTGAGGGCTGCGCTCTTGATTTACACACTGCTTCTGAGGGCTGCGCTCTTGATTTACACACTGCTTCTGAGGGCTGCGCTCTTGCTTTACACACTGCTTCTGAGGGCTGCGCTCTTGCTTTACACACTGCTTCTGAGGGCAGCGCTCTTGCTTTACACTCTGCTTCTGAGGGCTGCGCTCTTGATTTACACACTGCTTCTGAGGGCTGCGCTCTTGATTTACACACTGCTTCTGAGGGCTGTGTTGATTTACACACTGCTTCTGAGGGCTGCGCTCTTGCTTTACACACTGCTTCTGAGGGCTGCGCTCTTGCTTTACACACTGCTTCTGAGGGCTGCGCTCTTGCTTTACACACTACTTCTGAGGGCTGCGCTCTTGATATACACACTGCTTCTGAGGGCTGCGCTCTTGCTTTACACACTGCTTCTGAGGGCTGTGCTCTTGATTTACACACTGCTTCTGAGGGCTGTGCTCTTGATTTACACACTGCTTCTGAGGGCTGTGCTCTTGATTTACACACTGCTTCTGAGGGCTGTGCTTGATTTACACACTGCTTCTGAGGGCTGTGCTCTTGCTTTACACACTGCTTCTGAGGGCTGTGCTCTTGATATATACACTGCTTCTGAGGGCTGTGCTCTTGATTTACACACTGCTTCTGAGGGCTGCGCTCTTGATTTACACACTGCTTCTGAGGGCTGCACTCTTGATTTACACACTGCTTCTGAGGGCTGTGCTCTTGATTTACACACTGCTTCTGAGGGCTGCGCTCTTGATTTTCACACTGCTTCTTAGGGCTGTGCTCTTGATTTACACATTGCTTCTGAGGGCTGCGCTCTTGATTTACACACTGCTTCTGAAGGCTGTGCTCTTGATTTACACATTGCTTCTGAGGGCTGTGCTCTTGTAATACACACTGCTTCTGAGGGCTGTGCTCTTGATTTACACACTGTTTCTGACGGCTGTGCTCTTGATTTGCACACTGCTTCTGAGGTCTGCGCTCTTGATTTACACACTGCTTCTTAGGGCTGTGCTCTTGCTTTACACACTGCTTCTGAGGGCTGTGCTCTTGATATACACACTGCTACTGAGGGCTGTGCTCTTGATTTACACACTGCTTCTGAGGGCTGCGCTCTTGCTTTACACACTGCTTATGAGGGCTGCGCTCTTGCTTTACACACTGCTTCTGAGGGCTGCGCTCTTGATTTACACACTGCTTCTGAGGGCTGCGCTCTTGATTTACACACTGCTTCTGAGGGCTGCGCTCTTGCTTTGCACACTGCTTCTGAGGTCTGCGCTCTTGCTTTACACACTGCTTCTGAGGACTGCGCTCTTGCTTTACACACTGCTTCTGAGGGCTGCGCTCTTGCTTTACACACTGCTTCTGAGGGCTGTGCTCTTGATATACACACTGCTTCTGAGGGCTGCGCTCTTGCTTTACACACTGCTTCTGAGGGCTGCGCTCTTGATTTATACACTGCTTCTGAGGGCTGTGCTCTTGATTTACACACTGCTTCTGAGGGCTGTGCTCTTGATTTACACACTGCTTCTGAGGGCTGTGCTCTTGCTTTACACACTGCTTCTGAGGGCTGTGCTCTTGATATACACACTGCTTCTGAGGGCTGCGCTCTTGATTTACACACTGCTTCTGAGGGCTGCGCTCTTGATTTACACACTGCTTCTGAGGGCTGCGCTCTTGATTTACACACTGCTCTTGATTTACACACTGCTTCTGAGGGATGTGCTCTTAATATATACACTGCTTCTGAGGGCTGTGCTCTTGATTTACACACTGCTTCTGAGGGCTGCGCTCTTGATTTACACACTGCTTCTGAGGGCTGCACTCTTGATTTACACACTGCTTCTGAGGGCTGCGCTCTTGCTTTACACACTGCTTCTGAGGGCAGCGCTCTTGCTTTACACACTGCTTCTGAGGGCTGCGCTCTTGATTTACACACTGCTTCTGAGGGCTGCGCTCTTGATTTACACACTGCTTCTGAGGGCTGTGTTGATTTACACACTGCTTCTGAGGGCTGCACTCTTGCTTTACACACTGCTTCTGAGGGCTGCGCTCTTGCTTTACACACTGCTTCTGAGGGCTGCGCTCTTGCTTTACACACTACTTCTGAGGGCTGCGCTCTTGATATACACACTGCTTCTGAGGGCTGCGCTCTTGCTTTACACACTGCTTCTGAGGGCTGTGCTCTTGATTTACACACTGCTTCTGAGGGCTGTGCTCTTGATTTACACACTGCTTCTGAGGGCTGTGCTCTTGATTTACACACTGCTTCTGAGGGCTGTGCTTGATTTACACACTGCTTCTGAGGGCTGTGCTCTTGCTTTACACACTGCTTCTGAGGGCTGTGCTCTTGATATATACACTGCTTCTGAGGGCTGTGCTCTTGATTTACACACTGCTTCTGAGGGCTGCGCTCTTGATTTACACACTGCTTCTGAGGGCTGCACTCTTGATTTACACACTGCTTCTGAGGGCTGTGCTCTTGATTTACACACTGCTTCTGAGGGCTGCGCTCTTGATTTTCACACTGCTTTTGAGGGCTGTGCTCTTGATTTACACATTGCTTCTCTGGGCTGCGCTCTTGATTTACACACTGCTTCTGAGGGCTGTGCTCTTGATTTACACATTGCTTTTGAGGGCTGTGCTCTTGATATACACACTGCTTCTGAGGGCTGTGCTCTTGATTTACACAGTGTTTCTGACGGCTGTGCTCTTGATTTGCACACTGCTTCTGAGGTCTGCGCTCTTGATTTACACACTGCTTCTTAGGGCTGTGCTCTTGCTTTACACACTGCTTCTGAGGGCTGTGCTCTTGATATACACACTGCTTCTGAGGGCTGTGCTCTTGATTTACACACTGCTTCTGAGGGCTGCGCTCTTGCTTTACACACTGCTTCTGAGGGCTGCGCTCTTGCTTTACACACTGCTTCTGAGGGCTGTGCTCTTGATTTAGACACTGCTTCTGAGGGCTGCGCTCTTGATTTACACACTGCTTCTGAGGGCTGCGCTCTTGCTTTGCACACTGCTTCTGAGGGCTGCGCTCTTGTTTTCCATACTGCTTCTGAGGGCTGCACTCTTGCTTTACACACTGCTTCTGAGGGCTGCGCTCTTGCTTTACACACTGCTTCTGAGGGCTGCGCTCTTGATATACACACTGCTTCTGAGGGCTGCGCTCTAGCTTTACACACTGCTTCTGAGGGCTGTGCTCTTGATTTATACACTGCTTCTGAGGGCTGTGCTCTTGATTTACACACTGCTTCTGAGGGATGTGCTCTTGATTTACACACTGCTTCTGAGGGCTGCGCACTTGCTTTACACACTGCTTCTGTGGGCAGCGCTCTTGCTTTACATACTGCTTCTGAGGGCTGCGCTCTTGCTTTACACACTACTTCTGAGGGCTGCGCTCTTGATATACACACTGCTTCTGAGGGCTGCGCTCTTGCTTTACACACTGCTTCTGAGGGCTGTGCTCTTGATTTACACACTGCTTCTGAGGGCTGTGCTCTTGATTTACACACTGCTTCTGAGGGCTGTGCTCTTGATTTACATACTGCTTCTGAGGGCTGTGCTTGATTTACACACTGCTTCTGAGGGCTGTGCTCTTGCTTTACACACTGCTTCTGAGGGCTGTGCTCTTGATATATACACTGCTTCTGAGGGCTGTGCTCTTGATTTACACACTGCTTCTGAGGGCTGCACTCTTGATTTACACACTGCTTCTGAGGGCTGCACTCTTGATTTACACACTGCTTCTGAGGGCTGTGCTCTTGATTTACACAGTGCTTCTGAGGGCTGCGCTCTTGATTTACACACTGCTTCTGAGGGCTGTGCTCTTGCTTTACACACTGCTTCTGAGGGCTGCGCTCTTGCTTTACACACTACTTCTGAGAGCTGCGCTCTTGATATACACACTGCTTCTGAGGGCTGCGCTCTTGCTTTACACACTGCTTCTGAGGGCTGTGCTCTTGATTTACACACTGCTTCTGAGGGCTGAGCTCTTGATTTACACACTGCTTCTGAGGGCTGTGCTCTTGCTTTACACACTGCTTCTGAGGGCTTCGCTCTTGCTTTACACACTGCTTCTGAGGGCTGCGCTCTTGATTTACACACTGCTTCTGAGGGCTGCCGTCTTGCTTTACACACTGCTTCTGAGGGCTGCGCTCTTGATTTACACTCTGCTTCTGAGGGCTGCGCTCTTGATTTACACACTGCTTCTGAGGGCTGCGCTCTTGATTTACACACTGCTTCTGAGGGCTGCGCTCTTGATTTACACACTGCTTCTGATGGCTGCGCTCTTGATTTACACACTGCTTCTGAGGGCTGCGCTCTTGCTTTACACACTGCTTGTGAGGGCAGCGCTCTTGCTTTACACACTGCTTCTGAGGGCTGCGCTCTTGATTTACACACTGCTTCTGAGGGCTGCGCTCTTGATTTACACACTGCTTCTGAGGGCTGTGTTGATTTACACACTGCTTCTGAGGGCCACGCTCTTGCTTTACACACTGCTTCTGAGGGCTGTGCTCTTGCTTTACACACTGCTTCTGAGGGCTGTGCTCTTGATATACACACTGCTTCTGAGGGCTGTGCTCTTGATTTGCACACTGCTTCTGAGGTCTGCGCTCTTGCTTTACACACTGCTTCTGAGGACTGCGCTCTTGCTTTACACACTGCTTCTGAGGGCTGCGCTCTTGCTTTACACACTGCTTCTGAGGGCTGCGCTCTTGATATACACACTGCTTCTGAGGGCTGCGCTCTTGCTTTACACACTGCTTCTGAGGGCTGCGCTCTTGATTTATACACTGCTTCTGAGGGCTGTGCTCTTGATTTACACACTGCTTCTGAGGGCTGTGCTCTTGATTTACACACTGCTTCTGAGGGCTGTGCTCTTGCTTTACACACTGCTTCTGAGGGCTGTGCTCTTGATATACACACTGCTTCTGAGGGCTGTGCTCTTGATTTACACACTGCTTCTGAGGGCTGTGCTCTTGATTTACACACTGCTTCTGAGGGCTGCGCTCTTGATTTACACACTGCTTCTGAGGGCTGCGCTCTTGATTTACACACTGCTTCTGAGGGCTGCGCTCTTGATTTACACACTGCTCTTGATTTACACACTGCTTCTGAGGGCTGCACTCTTGCTTTACACACTGGTTCTGAGGGCTGCGCTCTTGCTTTACACACTGCTTCTGAGGGCAGCGCTCTTGCTTTACACACTGCTTCTGAGGGCTGCGCTCTTGATTTACACACTGCTTCTGAGGGCTGCGCTCTTGATTTACACACTGCTTCTGAGGGCTGAGTTGATTTACACACTGCTTCTAAGGGCCACGCTCTTGCTTTACACACTGCTTCTGAGGGCTGCGCTCTTGCTTTACACACTACTTCTGAGGGCTGCGCTCTTGATATACACACTGCTTCTGAGGGCTGCGCTCTTGCTTTACATACTGCTTCTGAGGGCTGTGCTCTTGATTTACACACTGCTTCTGAGGGCTGTGCTCTTGATTTACACACTGCTTCTGAGGGCTGTGCTCTTGCTTTACACACTGCTTCTGAGGGCTGTGCTCTTGATATATACACTGCTTCTGAGGGCTGTGCTCTTGATTTACACACTGCTTCTCAGGGCTGCGCTCTTGATTTACACACTGCTTCTGAGGGCTGCACTCTTGATTTACACACTGCTTCTGAGGGCTGCGCTCTTGATTTACACACTGCTTCTGAGGGCTGCGCTCTTGATTTACACACTGCTTCTGAGGGCTGCGCTCTTGCTTTACACACTGCTTCTGAGGGCTGCGCTCTTGCTTTACACACTGCTTCTGAGGGCAGTGCTCTTGCTTTACACTCTGCTTCTGAGGGCTGCGCTCTTGATTTACACACTGCTTCTGAGGGCTGCGCTCTTGATTTACACACTGCTTCTGAGGGCTGTGTTGATTTACACACTGCTTCTGAGGGCTGCGCTCTTGCTTTACACACTGCTTCTGAGGGCTGCGCTCTTGCTTTACACACTGCTTCTGAGGGCTGCGCTCTTGCTTTACACACTACTTCTGAGGGCTGCGCTCTTGATATACACACTGCTTCTGAGGGCTGCGCTCTTGCTTTACACACTGCTTCTGAGGGCTGTGCTCTTGATTTACACACTGCTTCTGAGGGCTGTGCTCTTGATTTACACACTGCTTCTGAGGGCTGTGCTCTTGATTTACACACTGCTTCTGAGGGCTGTGCTTGATTTACACACTGCTTCTGAGGGCTGTGCTCTTGCTTTACACACTGCTTCTGAGGGCTGTGCTCTTGATATATACACTGCTTCTGAGGGCTGTGCTCTTGATTTACACACTGCTTCTGAGGGCTGCGCTCTTGATTTACACACTGCTTCTGAGGGCTGCACTCTTGATTTACACACTGCTTCTGAGGGCTGTGCTCTTGATTTACACACTGCTTCTGAGGGCTGCGCTCTTGATTTTCACACTGCTTCTTAGGGCTGTGCTCTTGATTTACACATTGCTTCTGAGGGCTGCGCTCTTGATTTACACACTGCTTCTGAAGGCTGTGCTCTTGATTTACACATTGCTTCTGAGGGCTGTGCTCTTGTAATACACACTGCTTCTGAGGGCTGTGCTCTTGATTTACACACTGTTTCTGACGGCTGTGCTCTTGATTTGCACACTGCTTCTGAGGTCTGCGCTCTTGATTTACACACTGCTTCTTAGGGCTGTGCTCTTGCTTTACACACTGCTTCTGAGGGCTGTGCTCTTGATATACACACTGCTACTGAGGGCTGTGCTCTTGATTTACACACTGCTTCTGAGTGCTGCGCTCTTGCTTTACACACTGCTTATGAGGGCTGCGCTCTTGCTTTACACACTGCTTCTGAGGGCTGCGCTCTTGATTTACACACTGCTTCTGAGGGCTGCGCTCTTGATTTACACACTGCTTCTGAGGGCTGCGCTCTTGCTTTGCACACTGCTTCTGAGGTCTGCGCTCTTGCTTTACACACTGCTTCTGAGGACTGCGCTCTTGCTTTACACACTGCTTCTGAGGGCTGCGCTCTTGCTTTACACACTGCTTCTGAGGGCTGTGCTCTTGATATACACACTGCTTCTGAGGGCTGCGCTCTTGCTTTACACACTGCTTCTGAGGGCTGCGCTCTTGATTTATACACTGCTTCTGAGGGCTGTGCTCTTGATTTACACACTGCTTCTGAGGGCTGTGCTCTTGATTTACACACTGCTTCTGAGGGCTGTGCTCTTGCTTTACACACTGCTTCTGAGGGCTGTGCTCTTGATATACACACTGCTTCTGAGGGCTGCGCTCTTGATTTACACACTGCTTCTGAGGGCTGTGCTCTTGATTTACACACTGCTTCTGAGGGCTGCGCTCTTGATTTACACACTGCTCTTGATTTACACACTGCTTCTGAGGGATGTGCTCTTAATATATACACTGCTTCTGAGGGCTGTGCTCTTGATTTACACACTGCTTCTGAGGGCTGCGCTCTTGATTTACACACTGCTTCTGAGGGCTGCACTCTTGATTTACACACTGCTTCTGAGGGCTGCGCTCTTGATTTACACACTGCTTCTGAGGGCTGCGCTCTTGATTTACACACTGCTTCTGAGGGCTGCGCTCTTGCTTTACACACTGCTTCTGAGGGCTGCGCTCTTGCTTTACACACTGCTTCTGAGGGCAGCGCTCTTGCTTTACACACTGCTTCTGAGGGCTGCGCTCTTGATTTACACACTGCTTCTGAGGGCTGCGCTCTTGATTTACACACTGCTTCTGAGGGCTGTGTTGATTTACACACTGCTTCTGAGGGCTGCACTCTTGCTTTACACACTGCTTCTGAGGGCTGCGCTCTTGCTTTACACACTGCTTCTGAGGGCTGCGCTCTTGCTTTACACACTACTTCTGAGGGCTGCGCTCTTGATATACACACTGCTTCTGAGGGCTGCGCTCTTGCTTTGCACACTGCTTCTGAGGGCTGCGCTCTTGTTTTCCACACTGCTTCTGAGGGCTGCACTCTTGCTTTACACACTGCTTCTGAGGGCTGCGCTCTTGCTTTACACACTGCTTCTGAGGGCTGCGCTCTTGATATACACACTGCTTCTGAGGGCTGCGCTCTAGCTTTACACACTGCTTCTGAGGGCTGTGCTCTTGATTTATACACTGCTTCTGAGGGCTGTGCTCTTGATTTACACACTGCTTCTGACTGATGTGCTCTTGATTTACACACTGCTTCTGAGGGCTGCGCACTTGCTTTACACACTGCTTCTGTGGGCAGCGCTCTTGCTTTACATACTGCTTCTGAGGGCTGCGCTCTTGCTTTACACACTACTTCTGAGGGCTGCGCTCTTGATATACACACTGCTTCTGAGGGCTGCGCTCTTGCTTTACACACTGCTTCTGAGGGCTGTGCTCTTGATTTACACACTGCTTCTGAGGGCTGTGCTCTTGATTTACACACTGCTTCTGAGGGCTGTGCTCTTGATTTACATACTGCTTCTGAGGGCTGTGCTTGATTTACACACTGCTTCTGAGGGCTGTGCTCTTGCTTTACACACTGCTTCTGAGGGCTGTGCTCTTGATATATACACTGCTTCTGAGGGCTGTGCTCTTGATTTACACACTGCTTCTGAGGGCTGCACTCTTGATTTACACACTGCTTCTGAGGGCTGCACTCTTGATTTACACACTGCTTCTGAGGGCTGTGCTCTTGCTTTACACACTGCTTCTGAGGGCTGCGCTCTTGATTTACACACTGCTTCTGAGGGCTGTGCTCTTGCTTTACACACTGCTTCTGAGGGCTGCGCTCTTGCTTTACACACTACTTCTGAGAGCTGCGCTCTTGATATACACACTGCTTCTGAGGGCTGCGCTCTTGCTTTACACACTGCTTCTGAGGGCTGTGCTCTTGATTTACACACTGCTTCTGAGGGCTGAGCTCTTGATTTACACACTGCTTCTGAGGGCTGTGCTCTTGCTTTACACACTGCTTCTGAGGGCTTCGCTCTTGCTTTACACACTGCTTCTGAGGGCTGCGCTCTTGATTTACACACTGCTTCTGAGGGCTGCCGCTCTTGCTTTACACACTGCTTCTGAGGGCTGCGCTCTTGATTTACACTCTGCTTCTGAGGGCTGCGCTCTTGATTTACACACTGCTTCTGAGGGCTGCGCTCTTGATTTACACACTGCTTCTGAGGGCTGCGCTCTTGATTTACACACTGCTTCTGATGGCTGCGCTCTTGATTTACACACTGCTTCTGAGGGCTGCGCTCTTGCTTTACACACTGCTTGTGAGGGCAGCGCTCTTGCTTTACACACTGCTTCTGAGGGCTGCGCTCTTGATTTACACACTGCTTCTGAGGGCTGCGCTCTTGATTTACACACTGCTTCTGAGGGCTGTGTTGATTTACACACTGCTTCTGAGGGCCACGCTCTTGCTTTACACACTGCTTCTGAGGGCTGTGCTCTTGCTTTACACACTGCTTCTGAGGGCTGTGCTCTTGATATACACACTGCTTCTGAGGGCTGTGCTCTTGATTTGCACACTGCTTCTGAGGTCTGCGCTCTTGATTTACACACTGCTTCTTAGGGCTGTGCTCTTGCTTTACACACTGCTTCTGAGGGCTGTGCTCTTGATATACACACTGCTTCTGAGGGCTGTGCTCTTGATTTACACACTGCTTCTGAGGGCTGCGCTCTTGCTTTACACACTGCTTCTGAGGGCTGCGCTCTTGCTTTACACACTGCTTCTGAGGGCTGTGCTCTTGATTTAGACACTGCTTCTGAGGGCTGCGCTCTTGATTTACACACTGCTTCTGAGGGCTGCGCTCTTGCTTTGCACACTGCTTCTGAGGGCTGCGCTCTTGCTTTCCACACTGCTTCTGAGGGCTGCACTCTTGCTTTACACACTGCTTCTGAGGGCTGCGCTCTTGCTTTACACACTGCTTCTGAGGGCTGCGCTCTTGATATACACACTGCTTCTGAGGGCTGCGCTCTAGCTTTACACACTGCTTCTGAGGGCTGTGCTCTTGATTTATACACTGCTTCTGAGGGCTGTGCTCTTGATTTAAACACTGCTTCTGAGGGATGTGCTCTTGATTTACACACTGCTTCTGAGGGCTGCGCACTTGCATTACACACTGCTTCTGTGGGCAGCGCTCTTGCTTTACATACTGCTTCTGAGGGCTGCGCTCTTGATTTACACACTGATTCTGAGGGCTGCGCTCTTGATTTACACACTGTTTCTGAGGGCTGTGTTGATTTACACACTGCTTCTGAGGGCTGCGCTCTTGCTTTACACACTGCTTCGGAGGGCTGCGCTCTTGCTTTACACACTGCTTCTGAGGGCTGCGCTCTTGCTTTACACACTGCTTCTGAGGGCTGCGCTCTTGCTTTACACACTACTTCTGAGGGCTGCGCTCTTGCTTTACACACTACTTCTGAGGGCTGCGCTCTTGATATACACACTGCTTCTGAGGGCTGCGCTCTTGCTTTACACACTGCTTCTGAGGGCTGTGCTCTTGATTTACACACTGCTTCTGAGGGCTGTGCTCTTGATTTACACACTGCTTCTGAGGGCTGTGCTCTTGATTTACACACTGCTTCTGAGGGCTGTGCTTGATTTACACACTGCTTCTGAGGGCTGTGCTCTTGCTTTACACACTGCTTCTGAGGGCTGTGCTCTTGATATATACACTGCTTCTGAGGGCTGTGCTCTTGATTTACACACTGCTTCTGAGGGCTGCGCTCTTGATTTACACACTGCTTCTGAGGGCTGCACTCTTGATTTACACACTGCTTCTGAGGGCTGTGCTCTTGATTTACACACTGCTTCTGAGGGCTGCGCTCTTGATTTTCACACTGCTTTTGAGGGCTGTGCTCTTGATTTACACATTGCTTCTCTGGGCTGCGCTCTTGATTTACACACTGCTTCTGAGGGCTGTGCTCTTGATTTACACATTGCTTTTGAGGGCTGTGCTCTTGATATACACACTGCTTCTGAGGGCTGTGCTCTTGATTTACACAGTGTTTCTGACGGCTGTGCTCTTGATTTGCACACTGCTTCTGAGGTCTGCGCTCTTGATTTACACACTGCTTCTTAGGGCTGTGCTCTTGCTTTACACACTGCTTCTGAGGGCTGTGCTCTTGATATACACACTGCTTCTGAGGGCTGTGCTCTTGATTTACACACTGCTTCTGAGGGCTGCGCTCTTGCTTTACACACTGCTTCTGAGGGCTGCGCTCTTGCTTTACACACTGCTTCTGAGGGCTGTGCTCTTGATTTAGACACTGCTTCTGAGGGCTGCGCTCTTGATTTACACACTGCTTCTGAGGGCTGCGCTCTTGCTTTGCACACTGCTTCTGAGGGCTGCGCTCTTGTTTTCCATACTGCTTCTGAGGGCTGCACTCTTGCTTTACACACTGCTTCTGAGGGCTGCGCTCTTGCTTTACACACTGCTTCTGAGGGCTGCGCTCTTGATATACACACTGCTTCTGAGGGCTGCGCTCTAGCTTTACACACTGCTTCTGAGGGCTGTGCTCTTGATTTATACACTGCTTCTGAGGGCTGTGCTCTTGATTTACACACTGCTTCTGAGGGATGTGCTCTTGATTTACACACTGCTTCTGAGGGCTGCGCACTTGCTTTACACACTGCTTCTGTGGGCAGCGCTCTTGCTTTACATACTGCTTCTGAGGGCTGCGCTCTTGCTTTACACACTACTTCTGAGGGCTGCGCTCTTGATATACACACTGCTTCTGAGGGCTGCGCTCTTGCTTTACACACTGCTTCTGAGGGCTGTGCTCTTGATTTACACACTGCTTCTGAGGGCTGTGCTCTTGATTTACACACTGCTTCTGAGGGCTGTGCTCTTGATTTACATACTGCTTCTGAGGGCTGTGCTTGATTTACACACTGCTTCTGAGGGCTGTGCTCTTGCTTTACACACTGCTTCTGAGGGCTGTGCTCTTGATATATACACTGCTTCTGAGGGCTGTGCTCTTGATTTACACACTGCTTCTGAGGGCTGCACTCTTGATTTACACACTGCTTCTGAGGGCTGCACTCTTGATTTACACACTGCTTCTGAGGGCTGTGCTCTTGATTTACACAGTGCTTCTGAGGGCTGCGCTCTTGATTTACACACTGCTTCTGAGGGCTGTGCTCTTGCTTTACACACTGCTTCTGAGGGCTGCGCTCTTGCTTTACACACTACTTCTGAGAGCTGCGCTCTTGATATACACACTGCTTCTGAGGGCTGCGCTCTTGCTTTACACACTGCTTCTGAGGGCTGTGCTCTTGATTTACACACTGCTTCTGAGGGCTGAGCTCTTGATTTACACACTGCTTCTGAGGGCTGTGCTCTTGCTTTACACACTGCTTCTGAGGGCTTCGCTCTTGCTTTACACACTGCTTCTGAGGGCTGCGCTCTTGATTTACACACTGCTTCTGAGGGCTGCCGTCTTGCTTTACACACTGCTTCTGAGGGCTGCGCTCTTGATTTACACTCTGCTTCTGAGGGCTGCGCTCTTGATTTACACACTGCTTCTGAGGGCTGCGCTCTTGATTTACACACTGCTTCTGAGGGCTGCGCTCTTGATTTACACACTGCTTCTGATGGCTGCGCTCTTGATTTACACACTGCTTCTGAGGGCTGCGCTCTTGCTTTACACACTGCTTGTGAGGGCAGCGCTCTTGCTTTACACACTGCTTCTGAGGGCTGCGCTCTTGATTTACACACTGCTTCTGAGGGCTGCGCTCTTGATTTACACACTGCTTCTGAGGGCTGTGTTGATTTACACACTGCTTCTGAGGGCCACGCTCTTGCTTTACACACTGCTTCTGAGGGCTGTGCTCTTGCTTTACACACTGCTTCTGAGGGCTGTGCTCTTGATATACACACTGCTTCTGAGGGCTGTGCTCTTGATTTGCACACTGCTTCTGAGGTCTGCGCTCTTGCTTTACACACTGCTTCTGAGGACTGCGCTCTTGCTTTACACACTGCTTCTGAGGGCTGCGCTCTTGCTTTACACACTGCTTCTGAGGGCTGCGCTCTTGATATACACACTGCTTCTGAGGGCTGCGCTCTTGCTTTACACACTGCTTCTGAGGGCTGCGCTCTTGATTTATACACTGCTTCTGAGGGCTGTGCTCTTGATTTACACACTGCTTCTGAGGGCTGTGCTCTTGATTTACACACTGCTTCTGAGGGCTGTGCTCTTGCTTTACACACTGCTTCTGAGGGCTGTGCTCTTGATATACACACTGCTTCTGAGGGCTGTGCTCTTGATTTACACACTGCTTCTGAGGGCTGTGCTCTTGATTTACACACTGCTTCTGAGGGCTGCGCTCTTGATTTACACACTGCTTCTGAGGGCTGCGCTCTTGATTTACACACTGCTTCTGAGGGCTGCGCTCTTGATTTACACACTGCTCTTGATTTACACACTGCTTCTGAGGGCTGCACTCTTGCTTTACACACTGGTTCTGAGGGCTGCGCTCTTGCTTTACACACTGCTTCTGAGGGCAGCGCTCTTGCTTTACACACTGCTTCTGAGGGCTGCGCTCTTGATTTACACACTGCTTCTGAGGGCTGCGCTCTTGATTTACACACTGCTTCTGAGGGCTGAGTTGATTTACACACTGCTTCTAAGGGCCACGCTCTTGCTTTACACACTGCTTCTGAGGGCTGCGCTCTTGCTTTACACACTACTTCTGAGGGCTGCGCTCTTGATATACACACTGCTTCTGAGGGCTGCGCTCTTGCTTTACATACTGCTTCTGAGGGCTGTGCTCTTGATTTACACACTGCTTCTGAGGGCTGTGCTCTTGATTTACACACTGCTTCTGAGGGCTGTGCTCTTGCTTTACACACTGCTTCTGAGGGCTGTGCTCTTGATATATACACTGCTTCTGAGGGCTGTGCTCTTGATTTACACACTGCTTCTCAGGGCTGCGCTCTTGATTTACACACTGCTTCTGAGGGCTGCACTCTTGATTTACACACTGCTTCTGAGGGCTGCGCTCTTGATTTACACACTGCTTCTGAGGGCTGCGCTCTTGATTTACACACTGCTTCTGAGGGCTGCGCTCTTGCTTTACACACTGCTTCTGAGGGCTGCGCTCTTGCTTTACACACTGCTTCTGAGGGCAGTGCTCTTGCTTTACACTCTGCTTCTGAGGGCTGCGCTCTTGATTTACACACTGCTTCTGAGGGCTGCGCTCTTGATTTACACACTGCTTCTGAGGGCTGTGTTGATTTACACACTGCTTCTGAGGGCTGCGCTCTTGCTTTACACACTGCTTCTGAGGGCTGCGCTCTTGCTTTACACACTGCTTCTGAGGGCTGCGCTCTTGCTTTACACACTACTTCTGAGGGCTGCGCTCTTGATATACACACTGCTTCTGAGGGCTGCGCTCTTGCTTTACACACTGCTTCTGAGGGCTGTGCTCTTGATTTACACACTGCTTCTGAGGGCTGTGCTCTTGATTTACACACTGCTTCTGAGGGCTGTGCTCTTGATTTACACACTGCTTCTGAGGGCTGTGCTTGATTTACACACTGCTTCTGAGGGCTGTGCTCTTGCTTTACACACTGCTTCTGAGGGCTGTGCTCTTGATATATACACTGCTTCTGAGGGCTGTGCTCTTGATTTACACACTGCTTCTGAGGGCTGCGCTCTTGATTTACACACTGCTTCTGAGGGCTGCACTCTTGATTTACACACTGCTTCTGAGGGCTGTGCTCTTGATTTACACACTGCTTCTGAGGGCTGCGCTCTTGATTTTCACACTGCTTCTTAGGGCTGTGCTCTTGATTTACACATTGCTTCTGAGGGCTGCGCTCTTGATTTACACACTGCTTCTGAAGGCTGTGCTCTTGATTTACACATTGCTTCTGAGGGCTGTGCTCTTGTAATACACACTGCTTCTGAGGGCTGTGCTCTTGATTTACACACTGTTTCTGACGGCTGTGCTCTTGATTTGCACACTGCTTCTGAGGTCTGCGCTCTTGATTTACACACTGCTTCTTAGGGCTGTGCTCTTGCTTTACACACTGCTTCTGAGGGCTGTGCTCTTGATATACACACTGCTACTGAGGGCTGTGCTCTTGATTTACACACTGCTTCTGAGTGCTGCGCTCTTGCTTTACACACTGCTTATGAGGGCTGCGCTCTTGCTTTACACACTGCTTCTGAGGGCTGCGCTCTTGATTTACACACTGCTTCTGAGGGCTGCGCTCTTGATTTACACACTGCTTCTGAGGGCTGCGCTCTTGCTTTGCACACTGCTTCTGAGGTCTGCGCTCTTGCTTTACACACTGCTTCTGAGGACTGCGCTCTTGCTTTACACACTGCTTCTGAGGGCTGCGCTCTTGCTTTACACACTGCTTCTGAGGGCTGTGCTCTTGATATACACACTGCTTCTGAGGGCTGCGCTCTTGCTTTACACACTGCTTCTGAGGGCTGCGCTCTTGATTTATACACTGCTTCTGAGGGCTGTGCTCTTGATTTACACACTGCTTCTGAGGGCTGTGCTCTTGATTTACACACTGCTTCTGAGGGCTGTGCTCTTGCTTTACACACTGCTTCTGAGGGCTGTGCTCTTGATATACACACTGCTTCTGAGGGCTGCGCTCTTGATTTACACACTGCTTCTGAGGGCTGTGCTCTTGATTTACACACTGCTTCTGAGGGCTGCGCTCTTGATTTACACACTGCTCTTGATTTACACACTGCTTCTGAGGGATGTGCTCTTAATATATACACTGCTTCTGAGGGCTGTGCTCTTGATTTACACACTGCTTCTGAGGGCTGCGCTCTTGATTTACACACTGCTTCTGAGGGCTGCACTCTTGATTTACACACTGCTTCTGAGGGCTGCGCTCTTGATTTACACACTGCTTCTGAGGGCTGCGCTCTTGATTTACACACTGCTTCTGAGGGCTGCGCTCTTGCTTTACACACTGCTTCTGAGGGCTGCGCTCTTGCTTTACACACTGCTTCTGAGGGCAGCGCTCTTGCTTTACACACTGCTTCTGAGGGCTGCGCTCTTGATTTACACACTGCTTCTGAGGGCTGCGCTCTTGATTTACACACTGCTTCTGAGGGCTGTGTTGATTTACACACTGCTTCTGAGGGCTGCACTCTTGCTTTACACACTGCTTCTGAGGGCTGCGCTCTTGCTTTACACACTGCTTCTGAGGGCTGCGCTCTTGCTTTACACACTACTTCTGAGGGCTGCGCTCTTGATATACACACTGCTTCTGAGGGCTGCGCTCTTGCTTTGCACACTGCTTCTGAGGGCTGCGCTCTTGTTTTCCACACTGCTTCTGAGGGCTGCACTCTTGCTTTACACACTGCTTCTGAGGGCTGCGCTCTTGCTTTACACACTGCTTCTGAGGGCTGCGCTCTTGATATACACACTGCTTCTGAGGGCTGCGCTCTAGCTTTACACACTGCTTCTGAGGGCTGTGCTCTTGATTTATACACTGCTTCTGAGGGCTGTGCTCTTGATTTACACACTGCTTCTGACTGATGTGCTCTTGATTTACACACTGCTTCTGAGGGCTGCGCACTTGCTTTACACACTGCTTCTGTGGGCAGCGCTCTTGCTTTACATACTGCTTCTGAGGGCTGCGCTCTTGCTTTACACACTACTTCTGAGGGCTGCGCTCTTGATATACACACTGCTTCTGAGGGCTGCGCTCTTGCTTTACACACTGCTTCTGAGGGCTGTGCTCTTGATTTACACACTGCTTCTGAGGGCTGTGCTCTTGATTTACACACTGCTTCTGAGGGCTGTGCTCTTGATTTACATACTGCTTCTGAGGGCTGTGCTTGATTTACACACTGCTTCTGAGGGCTGTGCTCTTGCTTTACACACTGCTTCTGAGGGCTGTGCTCTTGATATATACACTGCTTCTGAGGGCTGTGCTCTTGATTTACACACTGCTTCTGAGGGCTGCACTCTTGATTTACACACTGCTTCTGAGGGCTGCACTCTTGATTTACACACTGCTTCTGAGGGCTGTGCTCTTGCTTTACACACTGCTTCTGAGGGCTGCGCTCTTGATTTACACACTGCTTCTGAGGGCTGTGCTCTTGCTTTACACACTGCTTCTGAGGGCTGCGCTCTTGCTTTACACACTACTTCTGAGAGCTGCGCTCTTGATATACACACTGCTTCTGAGGGCTGCGCTCTTGCTTTACACACTGCTTCTGAGGGCTGTGCTCTTGATTTACACACTGCTTCTGAGGGCTGAGCTCTTGATTTACACACTGCTTCTGAGGGCTGTGCTCTTGCTTTACACACTGCTTCTGAGGGCTTCGCTCTTGCTTTACACACTGCTTCTGAGGGCTGCGCTCTTGATTTACACACTGCTTCTGAGGGCTGCCGTCTTGCTTTACACACTGCTTCTGAGGGCTGCGCTCTTGATTTACACTCTGCTTCTGAGGGCTGCGCTCTTGATTTACACACTGCTTCTGAGGGCTGCGCTCTTGATTTACACACTGCTTCTGAGGGCTGCGCTCTTGATTTACACACTGCTTCTGATGGCTGCGCTCTTGATTTACACACTGCTTCTGAGGGCTGCGCTCTTGCTTTACACACTGCTTGTGAGGGCAGCGCTCTTGCTTTACACACTGCTTCTGAGGGCTGCGCTCTTGATTTACACACTGCTTCTGAGGGCTGCGCTCTTGATTTACACACTGCTTCTGAGGGCTGTGTTGATTTACACACTGCTTCTGAGGGCCACGCTCTTGCTTTACACACTGCTTCTGAGGGCTGTGCTCTTGCTTTACACACTGCTTCTGAGGGCTGTGCTCTTGATATACACACTGCTTCTGAGGGCTGTGCTCTTGATTTGCACACTGCTTCTGAGGTCTGCGCTCTTGATTTACACACTGCTTCTTAGGGCTGTGCTCTTGCTTTACACACTGCTTCTGAGGGCTGTGCTCTTGATATACACACTGCTTCTGAGGGCTGTGCTCTTGATTTACACACTGCTTCTGAGGGCTGCGCTCTTGCTTTACACACTGCTTCTGAGGGCTGCGCTCTTGCTTTACACACTGCTTCTGAGGGCTGTGCTCTTGATTTAGACACTGCTTCTGAGGGCTGCGCTCTTGATTTACACACTGCTTCTGAGGGCTGCGCTCTTGCTTTGCACACTGCTTCTGAGGGCTGCGCTCTTGCTTTCCACACTGCTTCTGAGGGCTGCACTCTTGCTTTACACACTGCTTCTGAGGGCTGCGCTCTTGCTTTACACACTGCTTCTGAGGGCTGCGCTCTTGATATACACACTGCTTCTGAGGGCTGCGCTCTAGCTTTACACACTGCTTCTGAGGGCTGTGCTCTTGATTTATACACTGCTTCTGAGGGCTGTGCTCTTGATTTAAACACTGCTTCTGAGGGATGTGCTCTTGATTTACACACTGCTTCTGAGGGCTGCGCACTTGCATTACACACTGCTTCTGTGGGCAGCGCTCTTGCTTTACATACTGCTTCTGAGGGCTGCGCTCTTGATTTACACACTGATTCTGAGGGCTGCGCTCTTGATTTACACACTGTTTCTGAGGGCTGTGTTGATTTACACACTGTTTCTGAGGGCTGCGCTCTTGCTTTACACACTGCTTCGGAGGGCTGCGCTCTTGCTTTACACACTGCTTCTGAGGGCTGCGCTCTTGCTTTACACACTGCTTCTGAGGGCTGCGCTCTTGCTTTACACACTACTTCTGAGGGCTGCGCTCTTGATATACACACTGCTTCTGAGGGCTGCGCTCTTGCTTTACACACTGCTTCTGAGGGCTGTGCTCTTGATTTACACACTGCTTCTGAGGGCTGTGCTCTTGATTTACACACTGCTTCTGAGAGCTGTGCTCTTGATTTACATACTGCTTCTGAGGGCTGTGCTTGATTTACACACTGCTTCTGAGGGCTGTGCTCTTGATTTACACACTGCTTCTGAGGGCTGCGCTCTTGATTTACACACTGCTTCTGAGGGCTGTGCTCTTGCTTTACACACTGCTTCTGAGGGCTGCGCTCTTGCTTTACACACTACTTCTGAGAGCTGCGCTCTTGATATACACACTGCTTCTGAGGGTTGCGCTCTTGCTTTACACACTGCTTCTGAGGGCTGTGCTCTTGATTTACACACTGCTTCTGAGGGCTGAGCTCTTGATTTACACACTGCTTCTGAGGGCTGTGCTCTTGCTTTACACACTGCTTCTGAGGGCTTCGCTCTTGCTTTACACACTGCTTCTGAGGGCTGCGCTCTTGATTTACACACTGCTTCTGAGGGCTGCCGTCTTGCTTTACACACTGCTTCTGAGGGCTGCGCTCTTGATTTACACTCTGCTTCTGAGGGCTGCGCTCTTGATTTACACACTGCTTCTGAGGGCTGCGCTCTTGATTTACACACTGCTTCTGAGGGCTGCGCTCTTGATTTACACACTGCTTCTGATGGCTGCGCTCTTGATTTACACACTGCTTCTGAGGGCTGCGCTCTTGCTTTACACACTGCTTGTGAGGGCAGCGCTCTTGCTTTACACACTGCTTCTGAGGGCTGCGCTCTTGATTTACACACTGCTTCTGAGGGCTGCGCTCTTGATTTACACACTGCTTCTGAGGGCTGTGTTGATTTACACACTGCTTCTGAGGGCCACGCTCTTGCTTTACACACTGCTTCTGAGGGCTGTGCTCTTGCTTTACACACTGCTTCTGAGGGCTGCGCTCTTGCTTTACACACTGCTTCTGAGGGCTGCGCTCTTGCTTTACACACTACTTCTGAGGGCTGCGCTCTTGATATACACACTGCTTCTGAGGGCTGCGCTCTTGCTTTACATACTGCTTCTGGAGGCTGTGCTCTTGATTTACACACTGCTTCTGAGGGCTGTGCTCTTGATTTACACACTGCTTCTGAGGGCTGTGCTTGATTTACACACTGCTTCTGAGGGCTGTGCTCTTGCTTTACACACTGCTTCTGAGGGCTGTGCTCTTGATATATACACTGCTTCTGAGGGCTGTGCTCTTGATTTACACACTGCTTCTGAGGGCTGCGCTCTTGATTTACACACTGCTTCTGAGGGCTGCACTCTTGATTTACACACTGCTTCTGAGGGCTGCGCTCTTGATTTACACACTGCTTCTGAGGGCTGCGCTCTTGATTTACGCACTGCTTCTGAGGGCTGCGCTCTTGTTTTACACACTGCTTCTGAGGGCTGCGCTCTTGCTTTACACACTGCTTCTGAGGGCAGCGCTCTTGCTTTACACACTGCTTCTGAGGGCTGTGCTCTTGATTTACACACTGCTTCTGAGGGCTGCGCTCTTGATTTACACACTGCTTCTGAGGGCTGTGTTGATTTACACACTGCTTCTGAGGGCTGCGCTCTTGCTTTACACACTGCTTCTGAGGGCTGCGCTCTTGCTTTACATACTGCTTCTGAGGGCTGCGCTCTTGCTTTACACACTACTTCTGAGGGCTGCGCTCTTGATATACACACTGCTTCTGAGGGCTGCGCTCCTGCTTTACACACTGCTTCTGAGGGCTGTGCTCTTGATTTACACACTGCTTCTGAGGGCTGTGCTCTTGATTTACACACTGCTTCTGAGGGCTGTGCTTGATTTACACACTGCTTCTGAGGGCTATGCTCTTGCTTTACACACTGCTTCTGAGGGCTGTGCTCTTGATATATACACTGCTTCTGAGGGCTGTGCTCTTGATTTACACACTGTTTCTGACGGCTGTGCTCTTGATTTGCACACTGCTTCTGAGGTCTGCGCTCTTGATTTACACACTGCTTCTTAGGGCTGTGCTCTTTCTTTACACACTGCTTCTGAGGGCTGTGCTCTTGATATACACACTGCTACTGAGGGCTGTGCTCTTGATTTACACACTGCTTCTGAGGGCTGCGCTCTTGCTTTACACACTGCTTCTGAGGGCTGCGCTCTTGCTTTACACACTGCTTCTGAGGGCTGCGCTCTTGATTTACACACTGCTTCTGAGGGCTGCGCTCTTGATTTACACACTGCTTCTGAGAGCTGCGCTCTTGCTTTGCACACTGCTTCTGAGGTCTGCGCTCTTGCTTTACACACTGCTTCTGAGGACTGCGCTCTTGCTTTACACACTGCTTCTGAGGGCTGCGCTCTTGCTTTACACACTGCTTCTGAGGGCTGCGCTCTTGATATACACACTGCTTCTGAGGGCTGCGCTCTTGCTTTACACACTGCTTCTGAGGGCTGCGTTCTTGATTTATACACTGCTTCTGAGGGCTGTGCTCTTGATTTACACACTGCTTCTGAGGGCTGTGCTCTTGATTTACACACTGCTTCTGAGGGCTGTGCTCTTGCTTTACACACTGCTTCTGAGGGCTGTGCTCTTGATATACACACTGCTTCTGAGGGCTGTGCTCTTGATTTACACACTGCTTCTGAGGGCTGTGCTCTTGATTTACACACTGCTTCTGAGGGCTGCGCTCTTGATTTACACACTGCTTCTGAGGGCTGCGCTCTTGATTTACACACTGCTTCTGAGGGCTGCGCTCTTGATTTACACACTGCTCTTGATTTACACACTGCTTCTGAGGGCTGCACTCTTGCTTTACACACTGCTTCTGAGGGCTGTGCTCTTGATTTACACACTGTTTCTGACGGCTGTGCTCTTGATTTGCACACTGCTTCTGAGGTCTTCGCTCTTGATTTACACACTGCTTCTTAGGGCTGTGCTCTTGCTTTACACACTGCTTCTGAGGGCTGTGCTCTTGATATACACACTGCTACTGAGGGCTGTGCTCTTGATTTACACACTGCTTCTGAGGGCTGCGCTCTTGCTTTACACACTGCTTCTGAGGGCTGCGCTCTTGCTTTACACACTGCTTCTGAGGGCTGCGCTCTTGATTTACACACTGCTTCTGAGGGCTGCGCTCTTGATTTACACACTGCTTCTGAGGGCTGCGCTCCTGCTTTACACACTGCTTCTGAGGTCTGCGCTCTTGCTTTACACACTGCTTCTGAGGACTGCGCTCTTGCTTTACACACTGCTTCTGAGGGCTGCGCTCTTGCTTTACACACTGCTTCTGAGGGCTGCGCTCTTGATATACACACTGCTTCTGAGGGCTGCGCTCTTGCTTTACACACTGCTTCTGAGGGCTGCGCTCTTGATTTATACACTGCTTCTGAGGGCTGTGCTCTTGATTTACACACTGCTTCTGAGGGCTGTGCTCTTGATTTACACACTGCTTCTGAGGGCTGTGCTCTTGCTTTACACACTGTTTCTGAGGGCTGTGCTCTTGATATACACACTGCTTCTGAGGGCTGTGCTCTTGATTTACACACTGCTTCTGAGGGCTGTGCTCTTGATTTACACACTGCTTCTGAGGGCTGCGCTCTTGATTTACACACTGCTTCTGAGGGCTGTGCTCTTGATTTACACACTGCTTCTGAGGGCTGCGCTCTTGATTTACACACTGCTCTTGATTTACACACTGCTTCTGAGGGCTGCGCTCTTGCTTTACACACTGGTTCTGAGGGCTGCGCTCTTGATTTACACACTGCTTCTGAGGGCTGCGCTCTTGCTTTACACACTGCTTCTGAGGGCTGCGCTCTTGCTTTACTCCCTGCTTCTCTGGGCTGAGCTCTTGTTTTACACACTGCTTCTGAGGGCTGCGCTCTTGATTTACACACTGCTTCTAAGGGCTGCGCTCTTGCTTTACACACTGCTTCTGAGGTCTGCGCTCTTGCTTTACACACTGCTTCTGAGGGCTGCGCTCTTGCTTTACACACTGCTTCTGAGGGCTGCGCTCTTGCTTTACACACTGCTTCTGAGGGCTGCGCTCTTGATTTACACTCTGCTTCTGAGGGCTGCGCTCTTGCTTTACACACTGCTTCTGAGGGCTGCGCTCTTGATTTACACACTGCTTCTGAGGGCTGTGCTCTTGATTTACACACTGCTTCTGAGGGCTGCGCTCTTGCTTTACACACTGCTTCTGAGGGCTGCGCTCTTGCTTTACACACTGCTTCTGAGGGCTGCGCTCTTGATTTACACACTGCTTCTGAGGGTTGCGCTCTTGATTTACACACTGCTTCTGAGGGCTGTGTTGATTTACACATTGCTTCTGAGGGCTGCGCTCTTGCTTTACACACTGGTTCTGAGGGCTGCGCTCTTGATTTACACACTGCTTCTGAGGGCTGCGCTCTTGCTTTACACACTGCTTCTGAGGGCTGCGCTCTTGCTTTACACCCTGCTTCTCTGGGCTGAGCTCTTGTTTTACACACTGCTTCTGAGGGCTGCGCTCTTGATTTACACACTGCTTCTGAGGGCTGCGCTCTTGCTTTACACACTGCTTCTGAGGGCTGCGCTCTTGCTTTACACACTGCTTCTGAGGGCTGCGCTCTTGCTTTACACACTGCTTCTGAGGGCTGCGCTCTTGCTTTACACACTGCTTCTGAGGGCTGTGCTCTTGATTTACACATTGCTTCTGAGGGCTGCGCTCTTGATTTACACACTGCTTCTGAGGGCTGTGTTCTTGATTTATACACTGCTTCTGAGGGCTGTGCTCTTGATTTACACACTGCTTCTGAGGGCTGTGCTCTTGATTTACACACTGCTTCTGAGGGCTGTGCTCTTGCTTTACACACTGCTTCTGAGGGCTGTGCTCTTGATATGCACACTGCTTCTGAGGGCTGTGCTCTTGATTTACACACTGCTTCTGAGGGCTGCGCTCTTGATTTACACACTGCTTCTGAGGGCTGCGCTCTTGATTTACACACTGCTTCTGAGGGCTGCGCTCTTGATTTACACACTGCTTCTGAGGGCTGCGCTCTTGATTTACACACTGCTCTTGATTTACACACTGCTTCTGAGGGCTGCACTCTTGCTTTACACACTGGTTCTGAGGGCTGCGCTCTTGATTTACACACTGCTTCTGAGGGCTGCGCTCTTGATTTACACACTGCTTCTGAGGGCTGCGCTCTTGATTTTCACACTGCTTCTGAGGGCTGTGCTCTTGATTTACACATTGCTTCTGAGGGCTGCGCTCTTGATTTACACACTGCTTCTGAGGGCTGTGCTCTTGATTTACACATTGCTTCTGAGGGCTGTGCTCTTGTAATACACACTGCTTCTGAGGGCTGTGCTCTTGATTTACACACTGTTTCTGACGGCTGTGCTCTTGATTTGCACACTGCTTCTGAGGTCTTCGCTCTTGATTTACACACTGCTTCTTAGGGCTGTGCTCTTGCTTTACACACTGCTTCTGAGGGCTGTGCTCTTGATATACACACTGCTACTGAGGGCTGTGCTCTTGATTTACACACTGCTTCTGAGGGCTGCGCTCTTGCTTTACACACTGCTTCTGAGGGCTGCGCTCTTGCTTTACACACTGCTTCTGAGGGCTGCGCTCTTGATTTACACACTGCTTCTGAGGGCTGCGCTCTTGATTTACACACTGCTTCTGAGGGCTGCGCTCC
Source organism: Calotriton arnoldi (assembly GCA_963921515.1). Taxonomy (NCBI): domain Eukaryota; kingdom Metazoa; phylum Chordata; class Amphibia; order Caudata; family Salamandridae; genus Calotriton; species Calotriton arnoldi. Next base: position 977,018 of record CAWUFW010006724.1, on the reverse strand, counting down.
TGCTTTACACACTGCTTCTGAGGTCTGCGCTCTTGCTTTACACACTGCTTCTGAGGACTGCGCTCTTGCTTTACACACTGCTTCTGAGGGCTGCGCTCTTGCTTTACACACTGCTTCTGAGGGCTGCGCTCTTGATATACACACTGCTTCTGAGGGCTGCGCTCTTGCTTTACACACTGCTTCTGAGGGCTGCGCTCTTGATTTATACACTGCTTCTGAGGGCTGTGCTCTTGATTTACACACTGCTTCTGAGGGCTGTGCTCTTGATTTACACACTGCTTCTGAGGGCTGTGCTCTTGCTTTACACACTGTTTCTGAGGGCTGTGCTCTTGATATACACACTGCTTCTGAGGGCTGTGCTCTTGATTTACACACTGCTTCTGAGGGCTGTGCTCTTGATTTACACACTGCTTCTGAGGGCTGCGCTCTTGATTTACACACTGCTTCTGAGGGCTGTGCTCTTGATTTACACACTGCTTCTGAGGGCTGCGCTCTTGATTTACACACTGCTCTTGATTTACACACTGCTTCTGAGGGCTGCGCTCTTGCTTTACACACTGGTTCTGAGGGCTGCGCTCTTGATTTACACACTGCTTCTGAGGGCTGCGCTCTTGCTTTACACACTGCTTCTGAGGGCTGCGCTCTTGCTTTACTCCCTGCTTCTCTGGGCTGAGCTCTTGTTTTACACACTGCTTCTGAGGGCTGCGCTCTTGATTTACACACTGCTTCTAAGGGCTGCGCTCTTGCTTTACACACTGCTTCTGAGGGCTGCGCTCTTGCTTTACACACTGCTTCTGAGGGCTGCGCTCTTGCTTTACACACTGCTTCTGAGGGCTGCGCTCTTGCTTTACACACTGCTTCTGAGGGCTGCGCTCTTGCTTTACACACTGCTTCTGAGGGCTGCGCTCTTGATTTACACTCTGCTTCTGAGGGCTGCGCTCTTGCTTTACACACTGCTTCTGAGGGCTGCGCTCTTGATTTACACACTGCTTCTGAGGGCTGTGCTCTTGATTTACACACTGCTTCTGAGGGCTGCGCTCTTGCTTTACACACTGCTTCTGAGGGCTGCGCTCTTGCTTTACACACTGCTTCTGAGGGCTGCGCTCTTGATTTACACACTGCTTCTGAGGGATGCGCTCTTGATTTACACACTGCTTCTGAGGGCTGAGTTGATTTACACATTGCTTCTGAGGGCTGCGCTCTTGCTTTACACACCGGTTCTGAGGGCTGCGCTCTTGATTTACACACTGCTTCTGAGGGCTGCGCTCTTGCTTTACACACTGCTTCTGAGGGCTGCGCTCTTGCTTTACACCCTGCTTCTCTGGGCTGAGCTCTTGATTTACACACTGCTTCTGAGGGCTGCACTCTTGCTTTACACACTGGTTCTGAGGGCTGCACTCTTGATTTACACACTGCTTCTGAGGGCTGCGCTCTTGATTTACACACTGCTTCTGAGGGCTGCGCTCTTGATTTTCACACTGCTTCTGAGGGCTGTGCTCTTGATTTACACATTGCTTCTGAGGGCTGCGCTCTTGATTTACACACTGCTTCTGAGGGCTGTGCTCTTGATTTACACATTGCTTCTGAGGGCTGTGCTCTTGTAATACACACTGCTTCTGAGGGCTGTGCTCTTGATTTACACACTGTTTCTGACGGCTGTGCTCTTGATTTGCACACTGCTTCTGAGGTCTTCGCTCTTGATTTACACACTGCTTCTTAGGGCTGTGCTCTTGCTTTACACACTGCTTCTGAGGGCTGTGCTCTTGATATACACACTGCTACTGAGGGCTGTGCTCTTGATTTACACACTGCTTCTGAGGGCTGCGCTCTTGCTTTACACACTGCTTCTGAGGGCTGCGCTCTTGCTTTACACACTGCTTCTGAGGGCTGCGCTCTTGATTTACACACTGCTTCTGAGGGCTGCGCTCTTGATTTACACACTGCTTCTGAGGGCTGCGCTCCTGCTTTACACACTGCTTCTGAGGTCTGCGCTCTTGCTTTACACACTGCTTCTGAGGACTGCACTCTTGCTTTACACACTGCTTCTGAGGGCTGCGCTCTTGCTTTACACACTGCTTCTGAGGGCTGCGCTCTTGATATACACACTGCTTTTGAGGGCTGCGCTCTTGCTTTACACACTGCTTCTGAGGGCTGCGCTCTTGATTTATACACTGCTTCTGAGGGCTGTGCTCTTGATTTACACACTGCTTCTGAGGGCTGTGCTCTTGATTTACACACTGCTTCTGAGGGCTGTGCTCTTGCTTTACACACTGTTTCTGAGGGCTGTGCTCTTGATATACACACTGCTTCTGAGGGCTGTGCTCTTGATTTACACACTGCTTCTGAGGGCTGTGCTCTTGATTTACACACTGCTTCTGAGGGCTGCGCTCTTGATTTACACACTGCTTCTGAGGGCTGTGCTCTTGATTTACACACTGCTTCTGAGGGCTGCGCTCTTGATTTACACACTGCTCTTGATTTACACACTGCTTCTGAGGGCTGCGCTCTTGCTTTACACACTGGTTCTGAGGGCTGCGCTCTTGATTTACACACTGCTTCTGAGGGCTGCGCTCTTGCTTTACACACTGCTTCTGAGGGCTGCGCTCTTGCTTTACTCCCTGCTTCTCTGGGCTGAGCTCTTGTTTTACACACTGCTTCTGAGGGCTGCGCTCTTGATTTACACACTGCTTCTAAGGGCTGCGCTCTTGCTTTACACACTGCTTCTGAGGGCTGCGCTCTTGCTTTACACACTGCTTCTGAGGGCTGCGCTCTTGCTTTACACACTGCTTCTGAGGGCTGCGCTCTTGCTTTACACACTGCTTCTGAGGGCTGCGCTCTTGCTTTACACACTGCTTCTGAGGGCTGCGCTCTTGATTTACACTCTGCTTCTGAGGGCTGCGCTCTTGCTTTACACACTGCTTCTGAGGGCTGCGCTCTTGATTTACACACTGCTTCTGAGGGCTGTGCTCTTGATTTACACACTGCTTCTGAGGGCTGCGCTCTTGCTTTACACACTGCTTCTGAGGGCTGCGCTCTTGCTTTACACACTGCTTCTGAGGGCTGCGCTCTTGATTTACACACTGCTTCTGAGGGCTGCGCTCTTGATTTACACACTGCTTCTGAGGGTTGCGCTCTTGATTTACACACTGCTTCTGAGGGCTGTGTTGATTTACACATTGCTTCTGAGGGCTGCGCTCTTGCTTTACACACTGGTTCTGAGGGCTGCGCTCTTGATTTACACACTGCTTCTGAGGGCTGCGCTCTTGCTTTACACACTGCTTCTGAGGGCTGCGCTCTTGCTTTACACCCTGCTTCTCTGGGCTGAGCTCTTGTTTTACACACTGCTTCTGAGGGCTGCGCTCTTGATTTACACACTGCTTCTGAGGGCTGCGCTCTTGCTTTACACACTGCTTCTGAGGGCTGCGCTCTTGCTTTACACACTGCTTCTGAGGGCTGCGCTCTTGCTTTACACACTGCTTCTGAGGGCTGCGCTCTTGCTTTACACACTGCTTCTGAGGGCTGCGCTCTTGATTTTCACACTGCTTCTGAGGGCTGTGCTCTTGATTTACACATTGCTTCTGAGGGCTGCGCTCTTGATTTACACACTGCTTCTGAGGGCTGTGTTCTTGATTTATACACTGCTTCTGAGGGCTGTGCTCTTGATTTACACACTGCTTCTGAGGGCTGTGCTCTTGATTTACACACTGCTTCTGAGGGCTGTGCTCTTGCTTTACACACTGCTTCTGAGGGCTGTGCTCTTGATATACACACTGCTTCTGAGGGCTGTGCTCTTGATTTACACACTGCTTCTGAGGGCTGTGCTCTTGATTTACACACTGCTTCTGAGGGCTGCGCTCTTGATTTACACACTGCTTCTGAGGGCTGCGCTCTTGATTTACACACTGCTTCTGAGGGCTGCGCTCTTGATTTACACACTGCTCTTGATTTACACACTGCTTCTGAGGGCTGCACTCTTGCTTTACACACTGGTTCTGAGGGCTGCGCTCTTGATTTACACACTGCTTCTGAGGGCTGTGCTCTTGATTTACACATTGCTTCTGAGGGCTGCACTCTTGATTTACACACTGCTTCTGAGGGCTGTGCTCTTGATTTACACATTGCTTCTGAGGGCTGTGCTCTTGTAATACACACTGCTTCTGAGGGCTGTGCTCTTGATTTACACACTGTTTCTGACGGCTGTGCTCTTGATTTGCACACTGCTTCTGAGGTCTTCGCTCTTGATTTACACACTGCTTCTTAGGGCTGTGCTCTTGCTTTACACACTGCTTCTGAGGGCTGTGCTCTTGATATACACACTGCTACTGAGGGCTGTGCTCTTGATTTACACACTGCTTCTGAGGGCTGCGCTCTTGCTTTACACACTGCTTCTGAGGGCTGCGCTCTTGCTTTACACACTGCTTCTGAGGGCTGCGCTCTTGATTTACACACTGCTTCTGAGGGCTGCGCTCTTGATTTACACACTGCTTCTGAGGGCTGCGCTCCTGCTTTACACACTGCTTCTGAGGTCTGCGCTCTTGCTTTACACACTGCTTCTGAGGACTGCGCTCTTGCTTTACACACTGCTTCTGAGGGCTGCGCTCTTGCTTTACACACTGCTTCTGAGGGCTGCGCTCTTGATATACACACTGCTTCTGAGGGCTGCGCTCTTGCTTTACACACTGCTTCTGAGGGCTGCGCTCTTGATTTATACACTGCTTCTGAGGGCTGTGCTCTTGATTTACACACTGCTTCTGAGGGCTGTGCTCTTGATTTACACACTGCTTCTGAGGGCTGTGCTCTTGCTTTACACACTGTTTCTGAGGGCTGTGCTCTTGATATACACACTGCTTCTGAGGGCTGTGCTCTTGATTTACACACTGCTTCTGAGGGCTGTGCTCTTGATTTACACACTGCTTCTGAGGGCTGCGCTCTTGATTTACACACTGCTTCTGAGGGCTGTGCTCTTGATTTACACACTGCTTCTGAGGGCTGCGCTCTTGATTTACACACTGCTCTTGATTTACACACTGCTTCTGAGGGCTGCGCTCTTGCTTTACACACTGGTTCTGAGGGCTGCGCTCTTGATTTACACACTGCTTCTGAGGGCTGCGCTCTTGCTTTACACACTGCTTCTGAGGGCTGCGCTCTTGCTTTACTCCCTGCTTCTCTGGGCTGAGCTCTTGTTTTACACACGGCTTCTGAGGGCTGCGCTCTTGATTTACACACTGCTTCTAAGGGCTGCGCTCTTGCTTTACACACTGCTTCTGAGGGCTGCGCTCTTGCTTTACACACTGCTTCTGAGGGCTGCGCTCTTGCTTTACACACTGCTTCTGAGGGCTGCGCTCTTGCTTTACACACTGCTTCTGAGGGCTGCGCTCTTGCTTTACACACTGCTTCTGAGGGCTGCGCTCTTGATTTACACACTGCTTCTGAGGGTTGCGCTCTTGATTTACACACTGCTTCTGAGGGTTGCGCTCTTGATTTACACACTGCTTCTGAGGGCTGTGTTGATTTACACATTGCTTCTGAGGGCTGCGCTCTTGCTTTACACACTGGTTCTGAGGGCTGCGCTCTTGATTTACACACTGCTTCTGAGGGCTGCGCTCTTGCTTTACACACTGCTTCTGAGGGCTGCGCTCTTGCTTTACACCCTGCTTCTCTGGGCTGAGCTCTTGTTTTACACACTGCTTCTGAGGGCTGCGCTCTTGATTTACACACTGCTTCTGAGGGCTGCGCTCTTGCTTTACACACTGCTTCTGAGGGCTGCGCTCTTGCTTTACACACTGCTTCTGAGGGCTGCGCTCTTGCTTTACACACTGCTTCTGAGGGCTGCGCTCTTGCTTTACACACTGCTTCTGAGGGCTGCGCTCTTGATTTTCACACTGCTTCTGAGGGCTGTGCTCTTGATTTACACATTGCTTCTGAGGGCTGCGCTCTTGATTTACACACTGCTTCTGAGGGCTGTGTTCTTGATTTATACACTGCTTCTGAGGGCTGTGCTCTTGATTTACACACTGCTTCTGAGGGCTGTGCTCTTGATTTACACACTGCTTCTGAGGGCTGTGCTCTTGCTTTACACACTGCTTCTGAGGGCTGCGCTCTTGATTTACACACTGCTCTTGATTTACACACTGCTTCTGAGGGCTGCGCTCTTGCTTTACACACTGGTTCTGAGGGCTGCGCTCTTGATTTACACACTGCTTCTGAGGGCTGCGCTCTTGCTTTACACACTGCTTCTGAGGGCTGCGCTCTTGCTTTACTCCCTGCTTCTCTGGGCTGAGCTCTTGTTTTACACACGGCTTCTGAGGGCTGCGCTCTTGATTTACACACTGCTTCTAAGGGCTGCGCTCTTGCTTTACACACTGCTTCTGAGGGCTGCGCTCTTGCTTTACACACTGCTTCTGAGGGCTGCGCTCTTGCTTTACACACTGCTTCTGAGGGCTGCGCTCTTGCTTTACACACTGCTTCTGAGGGCTGCGCTCTTGCTTTACACACTGCTTCTGAGGGCTGCGCTCTTGATTTACACTCTGCTTCTGAGGGCTGCGCTCTTGCTTTACACACTGCTTCTGAGGGCTGCGCTCTTGATTTACACACTGCTTCTGAGGGCTGTGCTCTTGATTTACACACTGCTTCTGAGGGCTGCGCTCTTGCTTTACACACTGCTTCTGAGGGCTGCGCTCTTGCTTTACACACTGCTTCTGAGGGCTGCGCTCTTGATTTACACACTGCTTCTGAGGGTTGCGCTCTTGATTTACACACTGCTTCTGAGGGCTGTGTTGATTTACACATTGCTTCTGAGGGCTGCGCTCTTGCTTTACACACCGGTTCTGAGGGCTGCGCTCTTGATTTACACACTGCTTCTGAGGGCTGCGCTCTTGCTTTACACACTGCTTCTGAGGGCTGCGCTCTTGCTTTACACCCTGCTTCTCTGGGCTGAGCTCTTGTTTTACACACTGCTTCTGAGGGCTGCGCTCTTGATTTACACACTGCTTCTGAGGGCTGCGCTCTTGCTTTACACACTGCTTCTGAGGGCTGCGCTCTTGCTTTACACACTGCTTCTGAGGGCTGCGCTCTTGCTTTACACACTGCTTCTGAGGGCTGCGCTCTTGCTTTACACACTGCTTCTGAGGGCTGCGCTCTTGCTTTACACACTGCTTCTGAGGGCTGCGCTCTTGATTTACACTCTGCTTCTGAGGGCTGCGCTCTTGCTTTACACACTGCTTCTGAGGGCTGCGCTTTTGATTTACACATTGCTTCTGAGGGCTGCACTCTTGTTTTACACAATGCTTCTGAGGGCTGCGTTCTCGCTTTACACACTGCTTCCGAGGGCTGCGCTCTTGCTTTACACACTGCTTCTGAGGGCTGCGCTCTTTATTTACACACTGCTTCTGAGGGTTGCGCTCTTGATTTACACACTGCTTCTGAGGGCTGTGTTGATTTACACATTGCTTCTGAGGGCTGCGCTCTTGCTTTACACACTGCTTCTGAGGGCTGCGCTCTTGCTTTACACACTGCTTCTGAGGGCTGCGCTCTTGATTTACGCACTGCTTCTGAGGGCTGCGGTCTTGCTTTACGCACTGCTTCTGAGGGCTGCGCTCTTGATTTACACACTGCTTCTGAGAGCTGCGCTCTTGCTTTATACACTGCTTCTGAGGGCTGTGCTCTTGATTTACACACTGCTTCTGAGGGCTGCGCTCTTGCTTTACACACTGCTTCTGAGGGCTGCGCTCTTGCTTTACACACTGCTTCTGAGGGCTGCGCTCTTGCTTTACACACTGCTTCTGAGGGCTGCGCTCTTGCTTTACACACTGCTTCTGAGGGCTGCGCTCTTGCTTTACACACTGCTTCTGAGGGCTGCGCTCTTGCTTTACATACTGCTTCTGAGGGCTGCGCTCTTGCTTTACACACTGCTTCTGAGGGCTGCGCTCTTGCTTTACACACTGCTTCTGAGGGCTGCGCTCTTGATATACACACTGCTTCTGAGGGCTGCGCTCTTGCTTTACACACTGCTTCTGAGGGCTGCGCTCTTGATTTATACACTGCTTCTGAGGGCTGTGCTCTTGATTTACACACTGCTTCTGAGGGCTGTGCTCTTGATTTACACACTGCTTCTGAGGGCTGTGCTCTTGCTTTACACACTGTTTCTGAGGGCTGTGCTCTTGATATACACACTGCTTCTGAGGGCTGTGCTCTTGATTTACACACTGCTTCTGAGGGCTGTGCTCTTGATTTACACACTGCTTCTGAGGGCTGCGCTCTTGATTTACACACTGCTTCTGAGGGCTGTGCTCTTGATTTACACACTGCTTCTGAGGGCTGCGCTCTTGATTTACACACTGCTTCTGAGGGCTGCGCTCTTGATTTACACACTGCTCTTGATTTACACACTGCTTCTGAGGGCTGCACTCTTGCTTTACACACTGGTTCTGAGGGCTGCGCTCTTGATTTACACACTGCTTCTGAGGGCTGCGCTCTTGATTTACACACTGCTTCTGAGGGCTGCGCTCTTGATTTTCACACTGCTTCTGAGGGCTGTGCTCTTGATTTACACATTGCTTCTGAGGGCTGCGCTCTTGATTTACACACTGCTTCTGAGGGCTGTGCTCTTGATTTACACATTGCTTCTGAGGGCTGTGCTCTTGTAATACACACTGCTTCTGAGGGCTGTGCTCTTGATTTACACACTGTTTCTGACGGCTGTGCTCTTGATTTGCACACTGCTTCTGAGGTCTTCGCTCTTGATTTACACACTGCTTCTTAGGGCTGTGCTCTTGCTTTACACACTGCTTCTGAGGGCTGTGCTCTTGATATACACACTGCTACTGAGGGCTGTGCTCTTGATTTACACACTGCTTCTGAGGGCTGCGCTCTTGCTTTACACACTGCTTCTGAGGGCTGCGCTCTTGCTTTACACACTGCTTCTGAGGGCTGCGCTCTTGATTTACACACTGCTTCTGAGGGCTGCGCTCTTGATTTACACACTGCTTCTGAGGGCTGCGCTCCTGCTTTACACACTGCTTCTGAGGTCTGCGCTCTTGCTTTACACACTGCTTCTGAGGACTGCGCTCTTGCTTTACACACTGCTTCTGAGGGCTGCGCTCTTGCTTTACACACTGCTTCTGAGGGCTGCGCTCTTGATATACACACTGCTTCTGAGGGCTGCGCTCTTGCTTTACACACTGCTTCTGAGGGCTGCGCTCTTGATTTATACACTGCTTCTGAGGGCTGTGCTCTTGATTTACACACTGCTTCTGAGGGCTGTGCTCTTGATTTACACACTGCTTCTGAGGGCTGTGCTCTTGCTTTACACACTGTTTCTGAGGGCTGTGCTCTTGATATACACACTGCTTCTGAGGGCTGTGCTCTTGATTTACACACTGCTTCTGAGGGCTGTGCTCTTGATTTACACACTGCTTCTGAGGGCTGCGCTCTTGATTTACACACTGCTTCTGAGGGCTGTGCTCTTGATTTACACACTGCTTCTGAGGGCTGCGCTCTTGATTTACACACTGCTCTTGATTTACACACTGCTTCTGAGGGCTGCGCTCTTGCTTTACACACTGGTTCTGAGGGCTGCGCTCTTGATTTACACACTGCTTCTGAGGGCTGCGCTCTTGCTTTACACACTGCTTCTGAGGGCTGCGCTCTTGCTTTACTCCCTGCTTCTCTGGGCTGAGCTCTTGTTTTACACACTGCTTCTGAGGGCTGCGCTCTTGATTTACACACTGCTTCTAAGGGCTGCGCTCTTGCTTTACACACTGCTTCTGAGGGCTGCGCTCTTGCTTTACACACTGCTTCTGAGGGCTGCGCTCTTGCTTTACACACTGCTTCTGAGGGCTGCGCTCTTGCTTTACACACTGCTTCTGAGGGCTGCGCTCTTGCTTTACACACTGCTTCTGAGGGCTGCGCTCTTGATTTACACTCTGCTTCTGAGGGCTGCGCTCTTGCTTTACACACTGCTTCTGAGGGCTGCGCTCTTGATTTACACACTGCTTCTGAGGGCTGTGCTCTTGATTTACACACTGCTTCTGAGGGCTGCGCTCTTGCTTTACACACTGCTTCTGAGGGCTGCGCTCTTGCTTTACACACTGCTTCTGAGGGCTGCGCTCTTGATTTACACACTGCTTCTGAGGGTTGCGCTCTTGATTTACACACTGCTTCTGAGGGCTGTGTTGATTTACACATTGCTTCTGAGGGCTGCGCTCTTGCTTTACACACCGGTTCTGAGGGCTGCGCTCTTGATTTACACACTGCTTCTGAGGGCTGCGCTCTTGCTTTACACACTGCTTCTGAGGGCTGCGCTCTTGCTTTACACCCTGCTTCTCTGGGCTGAGCTCTTGTTTTACACACTGCTTCTGAGGGCTGCGCTCTTGATTTACACACTGCTTCTGAGGGCTGCGCTCTTGCTTTACACACTGCTTCTGAGGGCTGCGCTCTTGCTTTACACACTGCTTCTGAGGGCTGCGCTCTTGCTTTACACACTGCTTCTGAGGGCTGCGCTCTTGCTTTACACACTGCTTCTGAGGGCTGCGCTCTTGCTTTACACACTGCTTCTGAGGGCTGCGCTCTTGATTTACACTCTGCTTCTGAGGGCTGCGCTCTTGCTTTACACACTGCTTCTGAGGGCTGCGCTCTTGATTTACACATTGCTTCTGAGGGCTGCACTCTTGTTTTACACAATGCTTCTGAGGGCTGCGTTCTCGCTTTACACACTGCTTCCGAGGGCTGAGCTCTTGCTTTACACACTGCTTCTGAGGGCTGCACTCTTTATTTACACACTGCTTCTGAGGGTTGCGCTCTTGATTTACACACTGCTTCTGAGGGCTGTGTTGATTTACACATTGCTTCTGAGGGCTGCGCTCTTGCTTTACACACTGCTTCTGAGGGCTGCGCTCTTGCTTTACACACTGCTTCTGAGGGCTGCGCTCTTGATTTACGCACTGCTTCTGAGGGCTGCGGTCTTGCTTTACGCACTGCTTCTGAGGGCTGCGCTCTTGATTTACACACTGCTTCTGAGAGCTGCGCTCTTGCTTTATACACTGCTTCTGAGGGCTGTGCTCTTGATTTACACACTGCTTCTGAGGGCTGCGCTCTTGCTTTACACACTGCTTCTGAGGGCTGCGCTCTTGCTTTACACACTGCTTCTGAGGGCTGCGCTCTTGCTTTACACACTGCTTCTGAGGGCTGCGCTCTTGCTTTACACACTGCTTCTGAGGGCTGCGCTCTTGCTTTACACACTGCTTCTGAGGGCTGCGCTCTTGCTTTACATACTGCTTCTGAGGGCTGCGCTCTTGCTTTACACACTGCTTCTGAGGGCTGCGCTCTTGCTTTACACACTGCTTCTGAGGGCTGCGCTCTTGATGTACACACTGCTTCTGAGGGCTGCGCTCTTGATTTACACACTGCTTCTGAGGGCTGTGCTCTTGATTTACACACTGCTTCTTAGGGCTGTGCTCTTGCTTTACACACTGCTTCTGAGGGCTGTGCTCTTGATATACACACTGCTTCTGAGGGCTGTGCTCTTGATTTACACACTGCTTCTGAGGTCTGTGCTCTTGCTTTACACACTGCTTCTGAGGGCTGTGCTCTTGATATACACACTGCTTCTGAGGGCTGTGCTCTTGCTTTGCACACTGCTTCTGAGGGCTGTGCTCTTGCTCTACACACTGCTTCTGCAGGATGCCTGACTGCTTAATGCTGAGCTACCCAAGGGTGAGCGCGGGTTGTGCATTGTGTGGAATCACCTGCCCTTGACGGGAGCAGCGCGCTCTGCCTGCCTGGTGTATCCCTTCGGCCAACCAGAGAGTGCCGAGTCCAACACGCCCCCTCGCCCCGCTTACGCTAGGTGCCTTAGGATGGGCTGGGGCTGCCAGCTGGTAATCTAGTTTCTTACAACATATTGTGCTGGACCTCCAGAGGCTGTGGGGTGCACAAAGCAATATGCAGGCCTCTTCGTTCATCTTTGTTCTCTTTGTTTTTTTAGCAGCTTCTCTGGACCCCTGACTCGTCCTCCCACCGCAGAACCGTTGCGTCTGCTGGACAAGAGACAGGAGACAGGCTGGAGCAGTGAAGCCAGCCCTCTCTGCCCAGGAGTGACCACAGGGTATCCTCATCACAGTGGCCATCGCCCCCTTTACCTGAAGGAAAGATGGGAGGGGTAGAGAATTTAGATATTCTGAATGGGCTTATGGTTCAATAACAATGTGTGTAAAATCCGCTCTATTCCTTTTGAAAATATTCGAAATCTACCTCTGTTACCTTTAATAATCCTCAGGAATTATATATTTATGAATCAGAAATACTTTTGGCATGACGTACGCTTGTATTTTATGTTTACACCTTATATTTTAAACAGGGAAAGAAAGATACCTGCATCAGTTGGGTTTACCCGTTCGTTTTACCACCCTCTACATAATAAGCACTGGTAAAGCCAAGAGGTCTCGCCTTTTGGCTTTGCCAGTGTACACCTAGTGGACTTCCCAATGCTTTTTGTTTATGCGGTTCTGCTTTGGCAAAAATAAAAATGCTTGTTTGTCTATGCTGAGAAGCAGATGGCAGACTTTGATCTTGCAGTGGTAAATTACATAAAAAGGAATAGAATGAGCCGAAAAGCTTCATTTAAGAAAGGAGCAGCTTGTCAGCAAAATGGAGCTGACAAGTCCTTAATTTGTTTTTTTAAAGGTCAACATTGAACGCAACAGGGAGTGGTGTTTGAGCAACTGAAGAGTGGGAAAGGGAAATCAATGTCGGAGCAGGGAGGGAGGGGACAGGTCCAATGGAGAGCGGAGTCCAATTAAAAGCATCGTATAAAGAAGGCCTACTCCAGGTAAGGAAAGAGTAAGCAAAGTCATTGCATAAGAAGCAAGCAAATTAGGATGACAAAAAGTCGACCAAGGGCAAGTAATGGGTGGACTAGAAGCCCACTGGAAGCGTTGGCATTGTACACAATAGGTCTTTCAAGAACTGACAGCTAAAGCCATCTGTATGCAAGACCTAAAAATACAGGCCATGCTGGTAAAACACTGGCCTGGGCGCAATTACCTGGGAAGAATGGAATATGGAGGAGAAAAGTGGATGTAATGGAACCTGTGTGAAAGGATAAGAGTCGGGAGGGCTGGGGAGAGGTGAGTAGAGCATGGAGGAGAGAGGTGGAAGGAAAGGATCAGACCTATCAAGACAATGTAACAGTCAGTATGAGAGAGCAGAAGGAGAGACGTGGATGTGAGAGGGGAAGAATCAGTGAGAGGAGGTTAGAGTAAGGGTGATGGACAGCTAGCGAGGAAGGAGAGACGTGGATGTAAGAGGGGAAGAATCAGCAAGAGGTCAGAGTAAGTGTGCTGGAGAGCCAGCGAGGAAGGAGAGGCATGGATGTAAGACGGGAAGAAGCAGCGAGAGGTTAGAGGAAGGGTGCTGAGAGCTAGCGAGGAAGGAGAGACGTGGATGTAAGAGGGGAAGAAGCAGCGAGAGAAGGTAAGAGGAAGGGTGCTAGAGAGCTAGCAAGGAAGGAGAGACGTGGATGTAAGAGGGGAAGAATCAGCGAGAGAAGGTAAGAGGAAGGGTGCTGAGAGCTAGCAGGAAAGGACAGACATGGATATAAGAGGGGGAGAATCAGTGAGAGGAAGTAAGAGTACGGGTGCTGGAGAGCTAGAGAGGAATGGGAGATGTAGAAGTAAGAGGGGAAGAACTAGCAAGAGAAAGTTAGAGGAAGGGCAGAGATGAAAAATGAGGAACACGTGGATTGTAGGAATAGACATAAGAGTAGAAGAGTCATCAAGAGAAGGAAAGAGATTGGGAGCAGAGAGGGGATGTGGGGAGGAGCAGAACCAGCAATGGAATATAAGAGAATGGGGAGAGTGGAAGGAGAGGAGTGGATGTAAGAGGGCAGAGCTAGCAAGAGAGGCTGAAGGCCAGAGAAGAGATGAGAGGTAAAGAATAGTGCATGGAGGGTAGAGGTGGAAGCTAGAGGGGCAGAACCAGTGAGAATGAGTAAAGGGCTGAGGGAGTGAGAAAGAGGAGAGGTGGTGCTAGATGGGCAACTGAGGGAAGAATCTACAAGAAAAGGTTAGAGGCGCTGGTGAGAGATGAGAGGTGAGTGGAGAATGGAGGGGAGGTGGTGGACATAACGGGGGCATAATTAGCAAGAGAAGGTAACTGGCTGTGGGCAGAGAGAGGGAGCGTGTGGGAGTGGTGAATGTAGGTGAAACAAAAACAATGAGAAAAGGTATAAGGGTGGGGAGAGCTGAGAGTTGAAGAGAAGAGCATGGACGGGAGAGCTGGATATAAGAGAGTTACAGCCAGTGAGTGAAGGTAAGAAGGTGGGAGAGGACAAAGGAGAGCGATGCATGTACTAGAAGTAGCTGAGAAAGAGAAGGGAAGAGGCTGAGGGAGAGAGGTAGATGTGGGAGGGGTAGAACCAGTGAGAAAAGGTAAACAACTGTAAGATAGATGGGCATGCAGAGAAGAGCATGAGGAGAGAGAAGGATTTAAGAGAGGTAAAGCCAGTGAGTGAAGATAAGAAGAGAGGGAGAGAGAAAGGGGAGAGACACGTAAGAGGGAAAGTCCAAGCAAGAGAAGGGAAAAGGCTTAGGAAGAGAGGTAGAAGGAGAAGAAGAGAGGAAGATGAGAGAGGGGCAAAAATAGGCAGAACAGTAACAGGAAGAGAGATGAGAGATGAGGGTTTAAAGTAGAGCTTGGAGGGGAGAGCTTGATATGAGAGGGCAGAATTAGCAAGATAAAGTAAAAGGAGGTGAAGGGGAGAGGTGGATGTAAGAGGAAAGAGGTAGCAAGAGAACATAAGAGGCTGAGGAGAAATTAGATATATGGAGTAGAGTAGGAGACGTGGATGTAAGAGAGGGTGATGGAACAGAGAGAGAAATAGAAGAGGTGGATGTAAGAAAAGAAGAATCAGAAACATAATGTTACTAACAGGCAGGCAGTGATGCAACTGAGGGGAAAGTACATAGGGGTATATTCACAAGAACGTGTGATAACTACCGCAAGAGTAGCGTAACGCAACTTTCAATAATGCAGCCTATCACGGGAAAATAACCCCGTGTCAACGTGGAATTCACAACAAGGCGGTAGCATGCGATAGCCTGCCGGAACCGCGGACAAAGTCTGCGATACAACCACCACGATGGAGATAAAAACACAAACCACAACACCAAAAAACACGCGATGGGCCAAATAGCGATAAGAAAACAGTGATAACCAGCGCGAGGGCAGCAATACGCACGCGCAATGCAGGAAAAAGCACAAGAGTATACGGAAAATGCCACAGAACAAAATACATCAACAGCGGAGTACCACGGATGCACCCTGGCCAACTGCAGAGGACAACATGCACACCACAACATCCACGCACCGTGGAAGAACAGAACCCACAGGCACACCACTTGAAAGAGACCAGTGGCAGACAAATCAGAGCCGCAGGAGCGACACACCCACCGTGCAGCATACGCACATAAGCAGAAGTGCACCCGGACAGTGACAACATCCCGGTACAAACAGCAACACCTTCACAACTGCACACAGGACACAACTGGATCGGAAAATGCGCACAACTTGGCAAATCACACCTGAAACCCCAGGGACATGTAACATGACAATGTACAATTCCAACCTGTGACCTGAAAACATTTTTTATTCACACATGCAGTGCAATTGGACATCCACTACTGTCCCATGAATGCCACGGAGGGTCACAATGTGACGTGCTCATGAGAAGTAAGTGTCAATGATGGAGTCCCTATGGGCCATTCCTGCCGCAGCTGCAGTGGGATGTGGGCCACCTGCCCCATCACCACCATCATCGTCCGGTACCTCTGGAACTGGGATCCATGGGGCCCTGGTGCGAACACAGATGTTGTGCAACACACAACATGCAACGATCATCTTGCACACGACGTCCGGGCTGTACAGGAGCTTCCCACCAGTGCCGTCCAGGCACCTGAAACGTGACTTCAACACGCCAAATGTGCGTTCAACGATGCCCCTGGTGCGTATGTCGGCCGCATTGTACTGCCTCTGGGCGGGTGTGTTCGGGTCTCGGAGGGGTGTCATCATCCAAGGGCAGAGTGCATATCCTTGATCACCTGTGACAGTGCAGAAAGAAAAGAGTCAATACTTGGTTCGGCAGGACGTGATGGCAGGCCCACCAATCCAGTGACGCCTGTTCTGGCTGTGTGGGGGGTGAGTGTAAGCCAGCCCTCAGGGAGTAGCATGTGCTGGCAACTACACCAACAGTCATCAGGCACACAGACATGCAATGTCTGAACTTCAAGGGGGGATGACTCGAGTCGCACAGGGCTAGTCGCCCCGGATGCACAGCGGCCGACACGGGCCCACCACCACGGGACGCTGACCTGCGGGAGACCGGGGTAGGGTCATGGGGGCAGAGCAGTGCCTCACATGTGTCATGGCCGCATTCCGCATCTCCACACGTTCAGCTGTTGTGTGGCTGTGGTGCCATGTGGAGTCTGTATTGGGTGCAGGGGTAGCCCAGGATGACCATGGAGTGGTGTAGTCGTGTCTGGTAGAGGGTCGTGTAGTTTAACATGTCGGATGTGGTTAGGTCACGTGTGCATCCCCACAGTTGTGCCTTGTGCGTTGGTGGCTGTGGGATGTGTGGTGTGTTGAGTTGGTACTTACCAACGAGCAGTCCCGTTCCATATGTGCCATCCTGGAAGCGCTGGTTGATGATGGACTGTCGGAAGATGAAGGAATCATGCACACTGCCTGGGTAGTTGGCGACGACATTGGTGAACATTCCCCGGTGGTCCACTATTGCCTGCACATTGATGGAATGCGTGTGCTTCCTGTTGCGGTAGTGGTGTGCAGTATCCGCAGGGGGCACAAGTGGGACATGTGTGCAGTCGATTGCCCCCAACACGGCCGGGAATCCGGCTATGGCGTAGAAGCCTTGCTTAGTCTCCAGCTGTTCCTGCGCAGTGTTGGGGAAGTGAAGGTACTGGGGTATGAAGCTGAGGATGTCATCCAGGACGGGTGTGATGAACTTTGATAGGGCTGGCTGTGAGACCCCTCCGACTCTGGCAGTTGTTGGTTGGAAGGTCCCAGAGGCCAACAGGTGCAGCACTGCCAGCAGCTTTGTCTGCGGAGGGATGTTTGTTCTCCGCTGTGTTGGGACCGTCAGCCTGTGGGCAATGTGGATCAGGATGCGGAGGATGGTTGTCCTTTTGAGCCTGTAGTGGGCAATGACTTCCGCGGGCGTTAGGTCTGTGAGAGTGGTGCGTTTACGGTAGCTCTGCTGTCTTGCTCTACGCTGCCTCTGTGGTGGTCCGGGGGGGGAGCGGGTCTGGGTCCTGGGGAGGTGGCGGTCCAGGGGGTGGTGGCGGGGGGTGTTGTGGCCCTGTTGGGGCTCCGAGCTGCATGTAGAGTAGCTCCATGGCGTCGTTTGTTCATCGGGTATGGCTGTGTGCGGGACTCCGTTGCCTACTGCAGGTGGCTTCCTTCTTTACACCTGCTTGAGACAGGTGTTAAATACCTGCGGCTACCGCACCTCATCGCCTGTTTTGTGTTCTTATCGCCGATGTGGCTGGTCGTTGTGAATGTTGAGGTGTGATGTTGTCTCGGCTTTCCACACGGGAACGCCTACTCTGCATCTCATTAGCGATATTTGCGAGGGTCCTCTGTGGCGATGTTTTTTGCGGCTGCTCTCGCGGGTAAACTGGTGCTGTGGGCTGTTAACACCGGCTTGTGAATGGGGGGGTAAATTTAGCACGACTTTGGCTGCGATAAAGTGCCGTTAATTCGGCGATAGCTCCTTGTGAATATGCTCCATTGTGTATTAAATCAGTACACAAACTTATGTATTCTTTATACTTGTGAATCCATTGATAAAGTGCAGATTTATTTTTCAGCAATATTGCATCAGGCATTAGGTAAATAAATAATGGTTTATCATAGATCTTCTTAATGCAACATCAGACATATCTTTTTGTTCCTTTCCCCTTAAAAATCCCTGGAAAGAAGCCAACCACCAAATCTCCTCCTTCGTCAAACGTAACTCCTTTCTTGGGCTTGTTCAACCTTATTTCTGCTCACTCCATGAGATGGGAAGACCTCTCCTCTGCGTCAGACAGTTCTCATCACTCCAAGGACCTCTTCCATCTGCGTGAGACAGTTCTCCTCTCTCCATGAGGTGGAAGGAACTCTTCTATCTGCGCCAGAGAGATCTCATCACTCCATGAAGTGGAAAGACCTCTTCCGTCTGTGCCAGACAGTTCTCATCACTCCATGAGGTGGAAGGACCTCGTCCGTCTGCATCAGACAGTTCTCATCACTCCATGAGGTAGAAGGACCTCTTCCGTCTCCGCCAGACAGTTCTGCTCACTCCATGAGATGAAAGGACCTCTTCTATCTGCGTCAGACAGTTCTCTTCACTCCATGAATTGGAAGGACCTCTTCTATCTGCGTCAGACAGTTCTCATCACTCCATGAGATGGAAGGACCTCTTCCATCTGCGTCAGAGACAGTTATCATCACTCCATGAGATGGAGAGACCTCTTCCGTCTGCCTCAGACAGTTGTCATCACTCCATGAGGTGAAAGGACCTCTTCCGTCTGTGCCATACAGTTCTCATCACTCCATGAGGTAGAAGGACCTCTTCCATCTGCGTCAGACAGTTCTCTTCACTCCATGAGGTAGAAGGGCCTCTTCTGTCAGTGTCAGACATTTCTCTTCACTCCATGAGGTAGAAGGACCTCTTCTATCTGCACCAGACAGTTCTCATCACTCCGTGAGATGAGAGGGCCTCTTCTATCTGCATCAGACAGTTCTCATCACTCCATGAGGTGGAAGGACCTCTTCTATCTGCGTCAGACAGTTCTCATCACACAATGAGATGGAAGGACCTATTCCCTCTCGTCAGACAGTTCTCATCACTCCAAGGACCTCTTCTATCTGCGTCAGACAGTTCTGTTCACTCAATGAGTTGGAAGGACCTCTTCTATCTGCGTCAGACAGCTCTCATCACTCCATGAGATGGAGAGACCTCTTCCCTCTGCACCAGACAGTTCTCTTCACTCCATGAGATAGAAGGACCTCTTCCATGTGTGTCAGACAGTTCTCATCACTCCATGAGGTGGAAGGACCTCCTCCGTCTGCGCCAGACAGTTCTGCTCACTCCATGCGATGAAAGGACCTCTTTCGTCTGCGTCAGAGACAGTTCTCTT
This sequence comes from Calotriton arnoldi, assembly GCA_963921515.1. Taxonomy (NCBI): domain Eukaryota; kingdom Metazoa; phylum Chordata; class Amphibia; order Caudata; family Salamandridae; genus Calotriton; species Calotriton arnoldi. The sequence goes on along the minus strand of CAWUFW010006724.1, from coordinate 957,825 downwards.
CACTCCATGAGGTGGAAGGACCTCTTCCATCTGCGTCAGAGACAGTTCTCATCACTCCATGAGATGGAAGGACCTGTTCCATCTGTGTCAGACAGTTGTCATCACTCCATGAGGTGGAAGGACCTCTTCTGTCTGCGCCAGAGAGTTCTGCTCACTCCATGAGGTGGAAGGACCTCTTCTGTCTGTGTCAGACAGTTCTCGTCACTCCATGAGATGGAAGGACCTCTTCTGTCTCTGCTAGACAGTTCTCATCACTCCATGAGGTGGAGAGACCTCTTCCATCTGCGTCAGACAGTTCTCATCACTCCATGAGATGGATGGACCTCTTCTATCTGCGTTAGACAGTTCTCATCACTCCATGAGGTGGAAGGACCTCTTCCATCTGCATCAGAGACAGTTCTCATCACTCCATGAGATGGAGAGACATCTTCCATCTGCGTGAGACAGTTTTCCTCTCTCCATGAGGTGGAAGGAACTCTTCTATCTGCGCCAGACAGTTCTCATCATTCCGTGAGGTGGAAGCACCTCTTCAAATCTGTGTCAGACAGTTCTTACCACTCCAAGGACCTCTTCGATCTACGTGAGACAGTTCTCCTCTCTCCATGAGGTGGAAGGAACTCTTTCTTCTGCGTCAGACAGTTCTCATCACTCCATGAGGTGGAAGGACCTCTTTCTTCTGCGTCAGACAGTTCTCATCACTCCATGAGGTGGAAGGACCTCTTCTGTCTGTGTCAGACAGTTCTCATCACTCCATGAGATGGAAGGAAGTCTTCCATCTGTGTCAGACAGTTCTCTTCACTCCCTGAGATGGAAGGACCTCTTTCTTCTGCGTCAGACATTTCTCATCACTCCATGAGGTGGAAGAACCTCTTCTATCTGCGTTAGGCAGTTCTCATCACTCCTTGAGGTGGAAGGACCTCTTCTATCTGCATCAGACAGTTCTCGTCACTCCATGAGATGGAAGGACCTCTTTCTTCTGCGTCAGACAGTTCTCATCACTCCATGAGGTGGAAGGACCTCTTCTATCTGCATCAGACAGTTCTCGTCACTCCATGAGAATGAAGGACCTCTTTCTTCTGCGTCAGACAGTTCTCATCACTCCATGAGGTGGAAGGACCTCTTCTATCTGCATCAGACAGTTCTCGTCACTCCATGAGATGGAAGGACCTCTTTCTTCTGCGTCAGACAGTTCTCATCACTCCATGAGATGGAAGGACCTCTTCCCTCTGTGTCAGACAGCTCTCATCACTCCAAGGACCTCTTCTATATGCATCAGACAGTTCTCTTCACTCCATGAGGTGAAGGACCTCTTCTATCTGCATCAGAGACAGTTCTCATCACTCCTGAGATGGAAGGACCTCTTCCATCTGTGCCATAGAGTTCTCATCACTCCATGAGGTGGAAGGACCTCAGGAGGGGGGCGTGGCCTGCAGCCGATGAGAGCGGACGTGAGCTGAAGAGCTCCGATTGCCGCTTCCCCGTAATTAAAATATACTGAGCCCCGAATAGCCCTGGGAAGGCGAATTCCTAGACCCGGGGACTCCCGGCACCCTGGGGGAGTGGCGGTGGAGCCGGATCGTCCGCAGTGCTGCCCTACGAGAAGAAGAAAACCGGAGTTTGCCGGCAAGCGCGGAGCGGCAGCAAGATGGCGCCCATGCTCTGAAGGCCAGTGCACAGCGATCGCGACTAGCCGACGAGGCAGTAACGCTCACCTGTGATGCACATCCCGCCCCGCCGTGAGCCTTGCGGAGTTGTTGGCGAGGTGGGAGCGCCGCAGTCCAGGGGATCCAGACACGGCTGCAGAGCGGCGAGTGCGAGCCAGCGGGAGTAACCGCAAAATGGCGCCCGCGCCTCCGAGGGCCTGAAATGGCTGGTGGGGCGGCCCTGCTCCCCTGCAGAGCTCCGGAATGCAGCGGCTCATGGTGAGTACCTGGAGAGTGCAATGGCGATTGTGAAGTGCTAGAGCTGCCTGCAACAGCCCGCCTGCGTCTGGTGGCCGTGAATGGGATACCTTGCGGGGACCGGATAGAGAGGAGTCCGCATGGGGAGCGGCTCAGCACTGTTGGACCAGAATATCACAGGGAGCCTTCCATTGCCCGCATTGTTGACGTGGAGCACTGCAGAGAGGACTAACCTATAAAGCTGCAGGGAGGCGATCACGGTCCCGCAGCACTGCTCGCAAAATGGCGGCCGTGCCATAGATGTCCTGAAGTGACTGCCGCGGCGGTGGGACACCTCTGCCTCCCCGGGGGGCCCCGGAGCATGCCGGGCGGGGACCGGAACCTTGGGAGCGCAGCGCTGTGGAAGAGGCGCCAGTGTTATCAGTGCAGGCCCGCCTGACCCTGATGATTGTAGCTGGGAGAACCTGGGGTGAGCGGCCGGCCTAGAACCCACACAAGAGGGAGCTCGGATATACCGAACCAGGCCCCTGATGGGGGCGCACAGTGACAGGGAGCCTTCGACCGCCTAGGTCGTTGCTGTCAGCGTTGCAAATGGAGACTGAGGGACTGCAGGCGTAGATCGTCGGTGGGGGCCCATGCGGTGAACGGTATTGAATAACTACTGCGACTAGCCACCAACACAGCAGACCTCGGAAGAGGACCCTGCTCCATCTAACAGGCATACCGACCCCCAAGCACAGGGGGGGAAATCAGAACCTGCACTGCGGGGATCCGGAATGCGCCTGCGCCTGGCGGCGGAACACTGCAGTCCCATAGCCGGTGAGTGGGGTGTGCCTGCGCAGTGATGGTGTAGAGTGCGACGGACTGCTTGCTCTTCACCTATGCTGACGAGGGGAGGCTGCAGAGAGTGACTGGGACGAACTGACGCGGACAAACGCCGGGGGCCACTACCAGGACCCGCGGACCACTGGACGGTGGTTCCTTCGGTGGGGCCACTCGACCCACGGCGCCTGCAGTGGATGAGACCGCCAGAGGCAATGGCGGTGCCTTGCATGCGCGGCAGAAGATCGCGAAGTGTCAGAGGCGATCCGGCGGAATTGGTGGCACTCCGACTCACTAACCACGGCGGACACAGAGCTCGACCCAACACCACACCAGTACGTAGCGTCTTTGCGATGGGGAGAACGCAAAAGAAACGGGGGTTCGCTGTCCTTAGCGTGGATGCTCCGGGAACCCACTCCGAAGAGGAGGATGAATTGCCTGAAACTAGTGGCAACCCAACTTCCCGGAAACCTACATTGGCCAACATCATGCAGGCCATTACTGCCTCCAGAGAGGCGCTAGAAGGGAAAATCGATGCCATCGGAACAGACCTCAACCTACTTAAGGACGATCATCGTAAGCTCAAGGACAGAGTGTCCAGCAATGAAAAAGAGATGAGCGGCCTGCCGGAATCTGTCCACGAGATGCGCCGATCCCTTGCTGTCCTGGAAACTAAGGTGAAAACTCTGGAGATGCGCGCCGAGCACAGTGAAGGGAGGTCGCGTCGGAACAACATCCGAGTCATCGGGATTCCAGAAAAAACAGAAGGGACTAATATGGTCCGTTACTTGGAGGACTGGCTCCATTCTGAAGTAGCTCCAACAGGGCTATCCCCCTTCTACGCCCTGGAACGGGCTCACAGAGTTCCAGCTAGACCACCAAAACCAGGGTCTCCTCCCCGACCTATTGTGGCCAGACTTCTACACTTTCGGGACAGGGACCACATTTTGCAAAGTGCCCGCCAAAAACAGGAACTGCGCATTGACAATAACAAAGTCATGATTTTCCTGGATTTTACGAGGGAGGTACAACGAAGCAGAGCGTCCTTCGCAGCTGTCAAGGCTAAACTACGCAAATTGAACCTGCCCTACGCAATGTTATTCCCCGCTCTGCTTTGGGTAGCGGATCCGACGGGGGCTCGTTTCTTCCACACGCTGCAAGAAGCTTGGGACTGGCTTGACACTCGCAGCTCGGTTGAACAGCATGCTTCAGCCCCTGGGACCCCGCAGCAGAGTCCTCGCAGCCATAGGGGTGGAACCAAGACTCCTTCACTCAGGGAACTTAGCCTTGAACGTCGCAAAGCGTTGCAGGCAGTGATATCGCACAGTCAGAAAAGCCCTGGTTCCCCTCTTAGTGGGAGTGGATGCCACACTGGCAGATCAGAGACCTCACCGGACAGCAGCGACAACGATAGTCTAGGTACGGACAGGCCACGGGTTACGCCCCAAACGGCTGATGATCTCATGTGAAGGCCATGGTGGGACATCCAACATATAGGGCCTGATTCACAGAACTAACTTACGTCAAAATCCTAAACTTACAACAATTTTGGTATTCACAGAATGAACTTACACATTTGGGTATTCACAGAATGAACTTACACATTTGGGTATTCACAGAATGAACGTACTACCATTTTGGTATTCACAGAATGAACTTACTCATTTTGGTATTCACAGAAGGCACTTACTCATCAATGAGTAAGTGCCTTCTGTGAATACTAAAATGTGTAAGTTACACAAAATGAGTAAGTTACACAAAATGTGTAAGTTACACAAAATGTGTAAGTGCCTTCTGTGAATACCAAAATGAGTAAGTTCATTCTGTGAATACCAAAATGAGTAAGTTCATTCTGTGAATACCAAAATGAGTAAGTTCATTCTGTGAATACCAAAATGGTAGTAAGTTTAGGATTTTGTCGTAAGTTAGTTCTGTGAATCGGGCCCGGAGTTTTCCCGGGGCCTCCCGTCCCCATGCCACTGGTGCAGTGTCAGCGAACTTATGCCTTCCCTACACTGACTTATGGGTAATATCCAGCAGAAATGGGGATTGATATCTAGATCAGCTACGGGGGGGCGGCACTATGGGGTACTTAACGCGGTTTTGGTCGGGTGACCACCCCTTCCACTGTCACTGGACGATGGTTTGTTCTTCTATGGTTTGGACGGGGATTCTTTCTCGGATACCTGTTCTGGGGAGGGGGAGTTGGGGTCGTTTCTATAGTTGTTTTTTTTTAAAGGGGATCCAGGCGTGTCACGGGGGAAAGTTTTTTAAGGGTCGTAACCATAGGCTACAACAATGGGATCCCCATTAGGCTTGACTTGTCTCTCGTGGAATGTGCGGGGCATGCACTCTATGGTCAGGCGCCATAAGATACACTCTTATTTGATCCGCAGAGGCATTCAGATCGCATTCCTCCAAGAAACTCATATGCTAGCAAAGGAAGGGAAGGCGTTGCAACGCCACTGGAGAGGTCAAGCTTATTACACCACGTACTTCGCCTTTGCGAGAGGAGTTTTGATATGGGTACGGGCAGGTATTCCATTCCAATGCACGTCACAACTGATTGACCCAGAGGGCAGGTATGTAGTGGTGTCGGGGAGGCTAGACGGTAGAGACCTTACACTAGGTAGTATTTATACGCCCAATTCGGACCAACCAGCTTTCTTCTCCCTACTATCAGGAAAGTTGGCGGCCGTCCTCACGGGGTCGATTATGCTGGGGGGCGACTTTAACTGCATCACTAACGTTACCCTTGACTGCTCCCACCCTCCACTCCCTAATGCACCTGCACACAAACTGGCAGACTCACGCCGTAATTGGCAACAGAAATGGGGCTTAATTGACACCTGGAGGGCGCAACACCCCATGACCCGAGATGACTCCTTCTTCTCAGCCCTCCACGAATTGCATGTCAGATTGGATGCTATTTTGTGTTCACCTGATGTCCATGAGGGGGTTGGCTGCAGCGAATACCCCACCAGGACACTTTCTGACCACAACCCTGTTCTAGTGCAGTTACAATGGTCACGCGCGCGCCCAAAAATCCCCACCTGGTGCTTGCGCCCAGAGGCCTTAGACGACCAAGTTTTCCGCACTACAATAGGAACAGCTATTACTAGCTACTTTCAGGACAACGGGGGTACAGCCACATCCTCCCTCGTGGAGTGGGACGCCTGTAAAACAGTCCTTAGGGTGAAGTGCATCTCTGAGATGGTTGGAGTTGGGAAGGTTCTCCTCCAGGATATAAAGAGAGATGATGAGCGCTTGCGCGCCCTGGAACAGGACAGACCCGAAAACCCAGATAAACAGCAGGAGCTACTAGAGGCTAGGGAGGCAGTAGCCACACAGGTAGAGCGCCTGCGATGCTTTGATTACAAAAATTACATAACTAGGGCACACTCGCAGAGGGATAAATCGGGCGCCCTTCTGGCCTGGTTGGCCAACCCGGCCAGACGGGGGTCAGTCATACTGGAGATTAGGGACCAGAATGGGGTAGCCAGATATGACCAACAGGGGATCAATAACTTATTTTTGGAATATTATACTGAGCTCTATCGAAGTCAGCTGTCCCCAACGGATGAGGAACTGCAGGAGTTCATGCAAGGGGTTGATCTACCTGCACGGATGAGGACACAGCGAACTCGCTAGGATGCGAGATCGAAGTTAGAGAGGTGCGTGGAGCTATCAAGAGTATGGCCTGCAATAAAACCCCAGGCACTGATTGTCTCCCGATAGAATTTTACCTCACATACATTGACCTCTTAGCCCCCAAACTCGTACAATTATATAATGACGCCAAGAGACTTGGCAAACTCCCTGTCTCCACTAGAGAAGCGATCATCATCCCTTTGCTAAAGCCGGGAAAACAGGCGTGGGATAAAACTGCGTACCGCCCCTTATCCATGCTCAATCTCGATTACAAAATACTAAGTTAAATCTTAGCCTCCCGTTTGCTCCCTCACATGACCATCCTTATACATAAAGACCAATCCGGGTTCATCCCCACTAGAGACACGGCGATCAATGTAAGAAGGCTCATGCGCATCCTGGAAGCGGACACTTACCACGTGGATGCTGCCACGATATTTGCAGTGGACATAGAAAAAGCCTTCGACAGTCTGGAGTGGGCTTTTCTATTCCATGTGATGCGGAAAATGGGGCTTGGACCTGGCTTCGTGAACTGGACGGCTCTTTTATACACTGACTCCACCGCCAGAATTAAAACTGGGGGGCTAATCTCCGACGCTTGCGGGGTGGGACGGGGCACGCGACAGGGTTGTCCCCTCTCCCCACTGTTATTTGCACTGGCGATGGAGCCCCTAGCAGCGCATGCCAGATCAGGGCGGGCATATCGGGGACTCGACGTAAATGGACAGGTTCATCATATTGCGCTATATGCTGACGACCTATTGCTTTTCCTTGCCGACTCGGGAACGGAACTCTTGGGGGCCAAAAACCTACTCCAAGCTCTCAGCAGAGTCGCAGGATTGAAGGTGAACTGGTCGAAATCTTGCCTGTTCCCGGCACGTGGGAATACGGTAGGCGCGCAGCACACTGAGGGTGTGACTTGGGAAGATAGATGTCTTCCCTATTTGGGCACACATATTTACCACAAACAGGAGGACATTCTTGAGGGTAATATTGGGAAGGCCATCAGAGGGGCAAATCCCAACTTTGAATTCTGGGGTTCTTTGCCGCTGTCAGTAGCGGGCCGTGTGGCCCTTCTTAAAATGGTAACCCTCCCGAGGCTCTTATATTACTTTGGGACCTTACCGATCTGGATCCCAGCAACGTATTTCAAGCAGCTTCGTTCAATGGTCACAACCTTCCTTTGGGGCAAGGGCAGACGCAGGGTGGCGCTCAGTACACTCATGCGACCAAGAGCGGAGGGCGGCCTGGCGGTCCCAGACTATGAGACCTATAACCTGGCAGCACAATTTCAATGGCTTACGCAGTGGGTGGCGAAGGCCACTAGGGGAGGTGACGAGCGTGGGGAGGATTTGGGGCCCCTGTTGTTGCTGTCCCGCCTTATTCTGCGGCTCCCAGTCAACACCGCGACCCTCACCCTGGAACTTACCACGGCACGGAAATGCTAGAACAGATATTTGCGAAGAGCCTCTATTAAATACCCCTACGCGCCAGGAATACCATTGATAATGTGCATGGCCCTACAACACGGTGGCAATTGGCAGAGATTGGAGACTTGGGCGGAACAGGGGCTGACTACCATAGGGGACCTTTATGAGGAGGGTGCCATGATCCCGTTTAATGATCTGCAAACCCGCTTTGGCTTACCCGGGGGTGATTTCCTACAGTACACGGCCCTCACTGCGGCTATCAGGAAGCACTGGGGTAGGGGACTCACAGAACCTCCAACTTCCATGGGCTGCCAATACGTAGTGTTGGCAGCATTCACATTTAAAGCAGTGACGTGCCTCTACAGACGCATGACGCTGGAATCCTTACTTCCCCTGTCTGTCCTGAAGCTCAAATGGGAAGCTGATATAGGGGGGGGACATCCCGGATAAGGTGTGGGGAGAGCTAGTGGAGAGAGCCTGGAAGAGTACGAGGAATGCAAGGTTCCAATTAGTGCACTTCCATGTTTTACATAGAGCATATCTTACCCCAGCAAAACTACACGCATATTTCCCGGCCCAATCAGCGGCCTGCCCGAGATGTAACACAGGAAGCGCAGATTTTAAACACATGTTATGGTGTTGCCCGTTCCTAGACAGTTATTGGGAGGAGGTAACAGCAATTTTATCAGACCTCACTGACAGAGAGCTGGATCCAACCATGGCTCATTGTATTTTGCACTGGTTTCCCCACACGTCAAAGAACAAAATTACTAGCAAATTTATAGATCTGGGTCTGCTCCTGGCCAAAAGGAACATCACCACCCATTGGAAGGCGAAACAGGGCCCTAGCGTGGCAAAGTGGAAAGCAGAATTACTAAAGTGGGCTGAGTGTGAGGGAGTGATTAGATTACAAATAGCGAAGCAAACTGAGAGTGAACAGGCCCTGGAACGGGCGAGAGCTTGGGAGGCGCTCGTTGTGGCACTTAAATCTCCCGAAGCAGAGGGGGATGAAGCATCTGTAGGTGACCCTGTAGCAGCCATGGACTAATGCCTAAGCAGTCAAAGACCGCCTCAATCTGTAGCCTCACGTTTAATAGTGGTGCTTGACAAGCGAGCCAGGTGACACTCAACTGCAGCAGCCTCCCATTCAACTTAGTCGCCCCACTGAGATAACAGTCCTGTTGGCTTCTTGCAGCCTGCACTTAAGTGACACACCTGGGGGGGCGGGGGGGAGGAAGGGTGGGGGGTTAGTTGGGGATGGGAATTTTCATTGGTTGCAAATACTTATTGTGATGACTGTATGCAGTGTCTGAACAGTTGGCATGGACATCATATGGTGCTTCAACTGTGCCATAAATAACCTGAGTTGCACTGTGACTTTACTACCTATCTGGGGTATGTAACCAGCACCCCTTTATTTGGATGTGTGGAAAATCAATAAAAATGTGTTTAAAAAAAAAAAGAGACTAAATGGAAGTGAAAGTGATTACGTGAGATAGTGGACACAGGTGGAAATTTAGTTAGTAATAAATACTGAGGGAGTTAAGAGAATGTCTGAGATGAAAAGCATGCGAGTCAAGAAGAGTGAGAAAGTGGGTGTTAGAGGGACCGCGTTAGCTTCCAACAAATGAATGAGAGTGAGTGGGTGACAGAATATGAGCAAATATTGACAAAGCATTAAAGATTGAGAGTAAGATTGGAGAAGTCTGAATGAGAGCGAATTTGGGGAGGGACATATGTTAATGGACCATGGTGGAATGGAAAGGGAGAATGAGAAAGAAGACAAGAACTTTATGGCAAAGAAGTAACAAGTAATCTGTTGATTAGTAACTTATGGGTCAAACATGTATAAGCAACACCTACAATTTATAGCCTATGGTACAGCTTTTCAGTCTGTAGGTGCAGTAAATTAAGGCCAGGCATTCTGTGGTTCATTAACTGTTTGACAGGCCTTCTGTGGCACATAAAAGGAAGGGTAAGCAAAATAACTGCATCTCCATAGAAACATTAACTGATAAGCACAGTAGACACACAGAAATTCACACTGTATTAGCGATTGCCATTTTCTCTATTGTTATTGTCATTAAAATAATATATCTCCTTTTCACAAAAAAAAAAAAAAATGAGGTGGAATGACCTCTTCCTTCTGCGTCAGACAGTTCTCATCACTCAATGAGGTGGAAGGACCTCTTCCATCTGCGCCAGAGACAGTTCTCGTCACTCCATGAGATGGAAGGACCTCTTTCTTCTGCGTCAGACAGTTCTCATCACTCCATGAGGTGGAAGGACCTCTTACGTCGGCGCCAGACAGTTCTGCTCACTCCATGAGATGAAAGGACCTCTTCTGTCTGTGTCAGACAGTTCTCGTCACTCCATGAGATGGAAGGACCTCGTCCATCTGTGTAAGACAGTTCTCATCACTCCATGAGGTGGAAGGACCTCTTCCCTCTGCGCCAGACAGTTCTGCTCACTCCATGAGAGGAAAGGACCTATTCTGTCTGTGTCGAGCAGCTCTCGTCACTCCATGAGGTGCAAGGACCTCTTCCATCTGGGTCAGAGACAGTTCTCATCACTCCAGGAGATGGAAGGACCTCTTCCCTCTGCGTCAGAGACAGTTCTCATCACTCCAGGAGATGGAAGGACCTCTTCCGTCTGCGCCATACAGTTCCCATCACTCCAGGAGATGGAAGGACCTCCTCCGTCTGCGCCATACAGTTCTCATCACTCCATGAGGTGAAAGGACCTCTTCCGTCTGCGCCATACAGTTCCCATCACTCCATGAGGTGAAAGGACCTCTTCCGTCTGCATCAGACAGTTCTCATCACTCCTGGGGTGTAAGGACCTCTTCCATCTGCATCAGAGACAGTTCTCATCACTCCATGAGGTGAAAGGACCTCTTCTGTCTGTGTCAGACAATTCTCATCACTCCATGAGATGGAAGGACCTCTTCCCTCTGTGTCAGACAGTTCTCATCACTCTATGAGGTGGAAGGACCTCTTCTATCTGCATCAGGCAGTTCTCGTCAATCCATGAGATGGAAGGACCTCTTCCTTCTGCGTCAGACAGTTCTCATCACTCCATGAGATGGAAGGACCTCTTGTATCTGCATCAGACAGTTCTCATCACTCCTGAGGTGTAAGGACCTCTTCCATCTGCATCAGAGACAGTTGTCATCACTCCATGAGGTGAAAGGACCTCTTCTGTCTGTGTCAGACAGTTCTCATCACTCCATGAGATGGAAGGAAGTCTTCCATCTGTGTCAGACAGTTCTCTTCACTCCCTGAGATGGAAGGACCTCTTCCCTCTGCGTCAGACAGTTCTCATCACTCCAGAAGGTGGAAGGACCTCTTCTATCTGCGTTAGGCAGTTCTCATCACTCCTTGAGGTGGAAGGACCTCTTCTATCTGCATCAGGCAGTTCTCGTCAATCCATGAGATGGAAGGACCTCTTCCTTCTGCGTCAGACAGTTCTCATCACTCCATGAGGTGGAAGGACCTCTTCTGTCTGCGTCAGACAGTTCTCATCACTCCATAAGGTGGAAGGACCTCTTCCATCTGCGTCAGACAGTTCTCATCACTCCATGAGATGGATGGACCTCTTCTATCTGCGTCAGACAATTCTCATCACTCAATGAGATGGGAGGACCTCTTCTATCTGCGTCAGAGACAGTTCTCATCACTCCAGGAGATGCAGAGACCTCTTCCGTCTGTGTCAGACAGTTCTCGTCACTCCATGAGATGGAAGGAACTCTTCCATCTGTGTCAGACAGTTCTCGTCACTCCATGAGATGGAAGGAACTCTTCCATCTGTGTCAGACAGTTCTCTTCACTCCCTGAGATGGAAGGACCTCTTCCCTCTGCGTCAGTCAGTTCTCATCACTCTATGAGGTGGAAGAACCTCTTCTATCTGCATCAGGCAGTTCTCGTCAATCCATGAGATGGAAGGACCTCTTCCTTCTGCGTCAGACAGTTCTCGTCAGTCCATGAGATGGAAGGACCTCTTGTATCTGCATCAGACAGTTCTCGTCATTCCATGACATGGAAGGACCTCTTCCGTCTGTGTCAGACAGTTCTCATCACTCCATGAGGTGGAAGGACCTCTTCCATCTGCGCCAGACAGTTCTCATCACTCCATGAGGTGGAAGGACCTCTTCTGTCTGCGTCAGACTGTTCTCATCACTCCATGAGGTGGAAGGACCTCTTCTGTCTGCGTCAGACTGTTCTCATCACTCCATGAGATGAAAGGACCTCTTCCATCTGCGTCAGACAGTTCTCATCACTCCATGAGATGGATGGACCTCTTCTATCTGTTTCAGACAATTCTCATCACTCAATGAGATGGGAGGACCTCTTCTATCTGCGTTAGACAGTTCTCATCACTCCATGAGGTGGAAGGACCTCTTCTGTCTGTGTCAGACAGGGCTTATCACTCCAAGGACCTCTTCCATCTGCGTGAAACAGTTCTCCTCTCTCCATGAGGTAGAAGAAAATCTTCTATCTGCGCCAGACAGTTCTCATCACTCCATGAGGTGGAAGGGCCTCTTCAAATCTGTGTCAGACAGTTCTTATCACTCCAAGGACCTCTTCGATTTGCGTGAGACAGTTCTCCTCTCTCCATTAGGTGGAAGGAACTCTTCTATCTGCGCCAGACAGTTCTCAACACTCCATTAGGTGAAAGGATCTCTTTCGTCTGTGCCAGACAGTTCTCATCACTCCACGAGATGGGAGGACCTCTTTTGTCTGTGTCAGAGAGTTCTCATCACTTCATGAGATGGAAGGACCTCTTCCATCTGCGTCAGACAGTTCTCATCACTTCATGAGGAGGAAGAACCTCTTCTATCTGCTTTAGGCAGTTCGCATCACTCCATGAGGTGGAAGGACCTCTTCTATCTGCGTCAGACAGTTCTTGTCTCTCCATGAGATGGAAGGACCTCTTCCCTCTGCGTCAGACAGTTCTCATCACTCCAAGGACCTCTTCTATCTGCATCAGACAGTTCTCTTCACTCCATGAGGTGGAAGGACCTCTTCCCTCTGCGTCAGACAGTTCTCATCACTCCAAGGACCTCTTCTATCTGCATCAGACAGTTCTCTTCACTCCATGAGGTGGAAGGACACTTCTATCTGCGTCAGACAGTTCTCATTACTCCATGAGATGGAAGGACCTCTTCCATCTGCGTCAGAGACAGTTCTCATCACTCCATGAGATGGAGAGACCTCTTCCATCTGCCTCAGACAGTTCTCATCACTCCATGAGGTGGAAGGACCTCTTCCATCTCCGCCAGACAGTTCTGCTCACTCCATGAGATGAAAGGACCTCTTCTGTGTGTGTCAGACAGTTCTCGTCACTCCATGAGAAGGAAGGACCTCTTCCGTCTGCCCCAGACAGTTCTCATCACTCCATGAGATGGAAGGACCTCTACCATCTGCGTCAGAGACAGTTCTCATCACTCCATGAGGTGGGAGGACCTCTTCCATCTGCGTCAGAGACAGTTCTCATCACTCCATGAGATGGATGGACCTCTTCTATCTGCGTTAGACAGTTCTCATCACTCCATGAATTAGAAGGACCTCTTCCATCTGCGTCAGACAGTTCTCTTCACTCCCCGAGATGGAAGGACCTCTTCTGTCTGTGTCAGACAGTTCTCATCACTCCATGAGGTGGAAGGATCTCTTCCCTCTGCGTCAGAGACAGTTCTCATCACTCCATGAGATGGAAGTACCTCTTCCATCTGTGTCAGAGACAGTTCTCATCACTCCAGGAGATGCAGAGACCTCTTCCGTCTGCGTTAGACAGTTCTCGTCACTCCATGAGGTGGAAGGACTTCTTACCTCTGTGTCAGACAGTTCTCGTCACTCCATGAGGTGGAAGCACCTCTTCCCTCTGCGTCAGAGACAGTTCTCATCACTCCAAGAGATGGAAGGACCTCTTCTATCTGCGCCAGACAATTCTCATTACTCCATGAGATGGAAGGACCGCTTCCATCTGCGTCAGAGACAGTTCTCATCACTCCATGAGATGGAGAGACCTCTTCCGTCTGCCTCAGACAGTTCTCATCACTCCATGAGGTGGAAGGACCTCTTCCGTCTCCGCCAGACAGTTCTCATCACTCCATGAGATGGGAGGACCTCTTCTATCTGCGTTAGACAGTTCTCATCACTCCATGAGGTGGAAGGACCTCTTCTGTCTGTGTCAGACAGGGCTTATCACTCCAAGGACCTCTTCCATCTGCGTGAAACAGTTCTCCTCTCTCCATGAGGTAGAAGAAAATCTTCTATCTGTGCCAGACAGTTCTCATCACTCCATGAGGTGGAAGGGCCTCTTCAAATCTGTGTCAGACAGTTCTTATCACTCCAAGGACCTCTTCGATTTGCGTGAGACAGTTCTCCTCTCTCCATTAGGTGGAAGGAACTCTTCTATCTGCGCCAGACAGTTCTCATCACTCCATTAGGTGAAAGGATCTCTTTCGTCTGTGCCAGACAGTTCTCATCACTCCATGAGATGGGAGGACCTCTTCTGTCTGTGTCAGACAGTTCTCATCACTTCATGAGATGGAAGGACCTCTTCCATCTGCGTCAGACAGTTCTCATCACTTCATGAGGAGGAAGAACCTCTTCTATCTGCTTTAGGCAGTTCGCATCACTCCATGAGGTGGAAGGACCTCTTCTATCTGCGTCAGACAGTTCTTGTCTCTCCATGAGATGGAAGGACCTCTTCCCTCTGCGTCAGACAGTTCTCATCACTCCAAGGACCTCTTCTATCTGCATCAGACAGTTCTCTTCACTCCATGAGGTGGAAGGACCACTTCTATCTGCGTCAGACAGTTCTCATCACTCCATGAGGTGGGAGGACCTCTTCCATCTGCGTCAGAGACAGTTCTCATCACTCCATGAGATGGATGGACCTCTTCTATCTGCGTTAGACAGTTCTCATCACTCCATGAATTAGAAGGACCTCTTCCATCTGCGTCAGACAGTTCTCTTCACTCCCCGAGATGGAAGGACCTCTTCTGTCTGTGTCAGACAGTTCTCATCACTCCATGAGGTGGAAGGATCTCTTCCCTCTGCATCAGAGACAGTTCTCATCACTCCATGAGATGGAAGTACCTCTTCCATCTGTGTCAGAGACAGTTCTCATCACTCCAGGAGATGCAGAGACCTCTTCCGTCTGCGTTAGACAGTTCTCGTCACTCCATGAGGTGGAAGGACTTCTTACCTCTGTGTCAGAGACAGTTCTCAACACTCCATGAGATGAAGGACCTCTTCTGTCTGTGTCAGACAGTTCTCGTCACTCCATGAGGTGGAAGTACCTCTTCCCTCTGCGTCAGAGACAGTTCTCATCACTCCAAGAGATGGAAGGACCTCTTCTATCTGCGCCAGACAATTCTCATTACTCCATGAGATGGAAGGACCGCTTCCATCTGCGTCAGAGACAGTTCTCATCACTCCATGAGATGGAGAGACCTCTTCCGTCTGCCTCAGACAGTTCTCATCACTCCATGAGGTGGAAGGACCTCTTCCGTCTCCGCCAGACAGTTCTCATCACTCCATGAGATGGAAGGACCTCTTCCATCTGCGTCAGACAGTTCTCATCACTCCATGAGGTGGAAGGACCTCTTCTATCTGCGTCAGACAGTTCTCATCACTCAATGAGATGGGAGGACCTCTTCCATCTGTGTCAGAGACAGTTCTCATCACTCCATGAGATGGATGGACCTCTTCTATCTGCGTTAGACAGTTCTCATCACTCCATGAGGTAGAAGGACCTCTTCCATCTGCGTCAGACAGTTCTCTTCACTTCCTGAGATGGAAGGACCTCTTCTGTCTGTGTCAGACAGTTCTCATCACTCCATGAGGTGGAAGGACCTCTTCCCTCTGCATCAGAGACAGTTCTCATCACTCCATGAGATGGAAGTACCTCTTCCATCTGCGTCAGAGACAGTTCTCATCACTCCAGGAGATGGAGAGACCTCTTCCGTCTGCGTTAGACAGTTCTCGTCACTCCATGAGGTGGAAGGACCTCTTCCCTCTGCATCAGAGACAGTTCTCATCACTCCATGAGATGGAAGGACCTCTTCTATCTGTGTTAGACAGTTCTCATCACTCCATGAGGTGGAAGGACCTCTTCTATCTGCATTAGACAGTTCTCGTCACTCCATGAGATGGAAGGACCTATTCCCTCTGCGTCAGACAGTTCTCATCACTCCAAGGATCTCTTCTATCTGCGTCAGACAGTTCTCTTCACTCAATGAGTTGGAAGGACCTCTTCTATCTGCGTCAGACAGCTCTCATCACTCCATGAGATGGAAGAACCTCTTCCATCTGCATCAGAGACAGTTCTCATCACTCCATGAGATGGAGAGACCTCTTCCATCTGCCTCACACAGTTCTCATCACTCCATGAGGTGAAAGGACCTCTTCTGTCTGTGCCATACAGTTCTCATCACTCCATGAGGTGGAAGGACCTCTTCTATCTGCGTCAGACAGTTCTCATCACTCAATGAGATGGAAGGACCTATTCCCTCTCGTCAGACAGTTCTCATCACTCCAAGGACCTCTTCTATCTGCGTCAGACAGTTCTCTTCACTCAATGAGTTGGAAGGACCTCTTCTATCTGCGTCAGACAGCTCTCATCACTCCATGAGATGGAAGAACCTCTTCCATCTGCATCAGAGACAGTTCTCATCACTCCATGAGATGGAGAGACCTCTTCCCTCTGCACCAGACAGTTCTCTTCACTCCATGAGATAGAAGGACCTCTTCCATGTGTGTCAGACAGTTCTCATCACTCCATGAGGTGGAAGGACCTCCTCCGTCTGCGCCAGACAGTTCTGCTCACTCCATGAGATGAAAGGACCTCTTCTGTCTGTATCAGACAGTTCTCGTCACTCCATGAGATGGAAGGACCTCTTCCATCTGCACCAGAGACAGTTCTCATCACTCCATGAGATGGAAGGACCTCTTCCATCTGTGTCAGACAGGTTCCATCACTCCATGAGGTGGAAGGACCTCTTCCGTCTCCGCCAGACAGTTCGGCTCACTCCATGAGAAGAAAGGACCTCTTCTGTCTGTGTCAGACAGTTCTCGTCACTCCATGAGGTGGAAGAACCTCTTCTATCTGCGTTAGGCAGTTCTCATCACTCCATGAGGTGGAAGGACCTCTTCTAACAGCATCAGAGAGTTCTCGTCACTCCATGAGATGGAAGGACCTCTTCCTTCTGCGTCAGATAGTTCTCATCACGCCATGAGATGGAACGACCTCTTCTATCTGCGTTGACAGTTCTCATCACTCCATGAGGTGGAAGGACCTCCTCTATCTGCATCAGACAGTTCTCGTCACTCCATGAGATGGAAGGACCTCTTCCCTCTGCGTCAGACAGTTCTCATCACTCCAAGGACCTCTTCTATCAGCGTCAGACAGTTCTCTTCACTCCATGAGGTGGAAGGACCTCTTCTATCTGCGTCAGACAGTTCTCATCACTCCATGAGATGGAAGGACCGCTTCCATCTGTGTCAGAGACAGTTGTCATCACTCCATGAGATGGAGAGACCTCTTCCGTCTGCCTCAGACAGTTTTCATCACTCCATGAGGTGAAAGGACCTCTTACGTCTGTGCCATACAGTTCTCATCACTCCATGAGATGGAAGGACCTCTTCCATCTGCGTCAGAGACAGTTCTCATCACTCCATGAGATGGAGAGACCTCTTCCGTCTGCCTCAGAGAGTTCTCATCACTCCATGAGGTGAAAGGACCTCTTCTGTCTGTGCCATACAGTTCTCATCACTCCATGAGATGTATTGACTGCTTCTATCTGCGTTAGTCAGTTCTCATCACTCCATGAGGTAGAAGGACCTCTTCCATCTGCGTCAGACAGTTCTCTTCACTCCCTGAGATGGAATGACCTCTTCTGTCTGTGTCAGACAGTTCTCATCACTCCATGAGGTGGAAGACCCTCTTCCCTCTGCGTCAGAGACAGTTCTCATCACTCCATGAGATGGAAGGACCTCTTCCATCTGCGTCACAGACAGTTCTCATCACTCCAGGAGATGGAGAGACCTCTACCGTCTGCGTCAGACAGTTGTCGTCACTCCATGAGATGGAAGGACCTCTTCCGTCTGCCCCAGACAGTTCTCATCACTCCATGAGATGAAAGGACCTCTTACATCTGCGTCAGAGACAGTTCTCATCACTCCATGAGATGGAAGGACCTCTTCAATCTGTGTCAGACAGTTCTCATCACTCCATGAGGTGGAAGGACCTCCTCAGTCTGCGCCAGACAGTTCTGCTCACTCCATGCGATGAAAGGACCTCTTCTGTCTGTGTCAGACAGTTCTCGTCACTCCATGAGATGGAAGGACCTCTTCCATCTGCGCCAGAGATAGTTCTCATCACTCCATGAGATGGAATGACCTCTTCCATCTGTGTCAGACAGTTCCCATCACTCCATGAGGTGGAAGGACCTCTTCCGTCTGCGCCAGACAGTTGGCCTCACTCCATGAGAAGAAAGGACCTCTTCTGTCTGTGTCAGACAGTTCTCGTCACTCCATGTGGTGGAAGAACCTCTTTTATCTGCGTTAGGCAGTTTTCATCACTCCATGAGGTGGAAGGACCTCTTCTATCTGCATCAGACAGTTCTCGTCACTCCATGAGATGGAGGACCTCTTCCTTCTGCGTCAGACAGTTCTCATCACTCCATGAGATGGAACGACCTCTTCTATCTGCGTTGACAGTTCTCATCACTCCATGACGTGGAAGGACCTCCTCTATCTGCATCAGACAGTTCTCGTCACTCCATGAGATGGAAGGACCTCTTCCCTCTGCGTCAGACAGTTCTCATCACTCCAAGGACCTCTTCTATTAGCGTCAGACAGTTCTATTCACTCCATTAGGTGGAAGTACCTCTTCTATCTGCGTCAGACAGTTCTCATCACTCCATGAGATGGAAGGACCTCTTCCATTTGCGTCAGAGACAGTTGTCATCACTCCATGAGATGGAGAGACCTCTTCCGTCTGCCTCAGACAGTTGTCATCACTCCATGAGGTGAAAGGACCTCTTATGTCTGTGCCATACTGTTCTCATCACTCCATGAGATGGAAGGACCTCTTCCATCTGCGTCAGAGACAGTTCTCATCACTCCATGAGATGGAGAGACCTCTTCCATCTGCCTCAGAGAGTTCTCATCACTCCATGAGGTGAAAGGACCTCTTCTGTCTGTGCCATACAGTTCTCATCACTCCATGAGATGTATTGACTGCTTCTATCTGCGTTAGTCAGTTCTCATCACTCCATGAGGTAGAAGGACCTCTTCCATCTGCGTCAGACAGTTCTCTTCACTCCCTGAGATGGAATGACCTCTTCTGTCTGTGTCAGACAGTTCTCATCACTCCATGAGGTGGAAGAACCTCTTCCCTCTGCATCAGAGACAGTACTCATCACTCCATGAGATGGAAGGATCTCTTCCATCTGCGTCAGAGACAGTTCTCATCACTCCATGAGATGGAGAGACCTCTACCGTCTGCGTCAGACAGTTCTCGTAACTCCATGAGGTGGAAGGACCTTTTCCATCTGCATCAGAGACAGTTCTCATCACTCTATGAAATGGAAGGACCTCTTCCATCTGCGTCAGACAGTTCTGCTCACTCCATGAGATGGAAGGTCCTCTTCCATCTGCGTCAGAGACAGTTCTCATCACTCCATGAGATGGAAGGACCTCTTTCATCTGAGTCAGAGACAGTTCTCATCACTCCAGGAGATGGAGAGACCTCTTCCGTCTGCCACAGACAGTTCTCATCACTCCATGAGATGGAAGGACCTCTTCCGTCTGCGCCAGACAGTTCTCATCACTCCATGAGGTGGAGAGACCTCTTCCATCTGCGTCAGACAGTTCTCATCACTCCATGAGGTGGAAGGACCTCTTCCGTCTGCGTCAGAGACAGTTCTCATCACTCTATGAGGTGGATGGACCTCTTTCGTCTGCGCCAGACAGTTCTCATCACTCCATGAGGTGAAGAGACCTCTTCCATCTGCGTCAGACAGTTCTCATCACTCCATGAGATGGAAGGACCTCTTCCGTCTGCGTAAGACAGTTCTCATCACTCCATGAGATGGAAGGACCTCTTGCATCTGCGCCAGACAGTTCTCATCACTCCATGAGGTGGAAGGACCTCTTCCATCTGTGTCAGACAGTTCTCATCACTCCATGAGGTGGAAGGACCTCTTCCGTCTGCGTCAGAGACAGTTCTCATCACTCTATGAGGTGGATGGACCTCTTCCGTCTGTGCCAGACAGTTCTCATCACTCCATGAGGTGGAAGGACCTCTTCCGTCTGTGCCATACAGTTCTCATCACTCCATGAGGTGGATGGACCTCTTCCGTCTGCGTCAAACTGTTCTCATCACTCCATGAGATGAAAGGACCTCTTCCCTCTGCACCAGACAGTTCTCTTCACTCCATGAGATAGAAGGACCTCTTCTATCTGTGTAAGACAGTTCTCATCACTCCATGATGTGGAAGGACCTCTTTCGTCTGCATCAGACAGTACTCATCACTCCATGAGGTGGAAGGACCTCTTCCCTCTGCGTCAGAGACAGTTCTCATCACTCCATGCGGAGGCAGTTCTCATCACTCCATGAGATGGAAGGACCGCTTCCATCTGCGTCAGAGACAGTTCTCATCACTCCAGGAGATGGAGAGACCTCTTCCGTCTGCGTCAGGCAGTTCTCGTCACTCCATGAGGTGCAAGGACCTCTTCCATCTGCGTCAGAGACAGTTCTCATCACTCCATGAGGTGGAAGGACCTCTTCCGTCTCCGACAGACAGTTCTGCTCACTCCATGAGATGAAAGGACCTCTTCTGTCTGTGTCAGACAGTTCTCGTCACTCCATGAGATGGAAGGACCTCTTCCGTTTGCCCCAGACAGTTCTCATCACTCCATGAGATGGAAGGACCTCTTCCATCTGCGTCAGAGACAGTTCTCATCACTTCATGAGGTGGAAGGACCTCTTCCATCTGCATCAGAGACAGTTCTCATCACTCCATGAGGTGGAAGGACCTCCTCCGTCTGCGCCAGACAGTTCTGCTCACTCCATGAGATGAAAGGACCTCTTCTGTCTGTGTCAGACAGTTCTCGTCACTCCATGAGATGGAAGGACCTCTTCCATCTGCGCCAGAGACAGTTCTCATCACTCCATGAGATGGAAGGACCTCTTCCATCTGTGTCAGACAGTTCCCATCACTCCATGAGGTGGAATGACCTCTTCCGTCTGCGCCAGACAGTTCGGCTCACTCCATGAGGTGGAAGGACCTCTTCTATCTGCGTCAGACAGTTCTCATCACTCCATAAGATGGAAGGACCTCTTCCATCTGCGTCAGAGACAGTTCTCATCACTCCATGAGATGGAGATACCTCTTCCATCTGCCTCAGACAGTTGTCATCACTCCATGAGGTGAAAGGACCTCTTACGTCTGTGCCATACAGTTCTCATCACTCCATGAGATGGAAGGACATCTTCCATCTGCCTCAGAGACAGTTCTCATCACTCCATGAGATGGAGAGACCTCTTCCGTCTGCCTCAGACAGTTCTCATCACTCCATGAGGTGAAAGGACCTCTTCTGTCTGTGCCATACAGTTCTCATCATTCCATGAGATAGATGGACCGCTTCTATCTGCGTTAGTCAGTTCTCGTCACTCCATGAGGTAGAAGGACCTCTTCCATCTGCGTCAGACAGTTCTCTTCACTCCCTGAGATGGAATGACCTCTTCTGTCTGTGTCAGACAGTTCTCATCACTCCATGAGGTGGAAGAACCTCTTCCCTCTGCATCAGAGACAGTTCTCATCACTCCATGAGATGGAAGGACCTCTTCCATCTGCGTCAGAGACAGTTCTCATCACTCCAGGAGATGGAGAGACCTCTACTGTCTGCGTCAGACAGTTCTCATCACTCCATGAGGTGGAATTACCTCTTCCATCTGCATCAGAGACAGTTCACATCACTCTATGAAATGCAAGGACCTCTTCCATCTGCGTCAGAGACAGTTCTCATCACTCCATGAGATGGATGGACCTCTTCCATCTGAGTCAGGGACAGTTCTCATCACTCCAGGAGATGGAGAGACCTCTTCCGTCTGCCCCAGACAGTTCTCATCACTCCATGAGATGGAAGGACCTCTTCGGTCTGTGCCAGACAGTTCTCATCACTCCATGAGGTGGAAGGACCTCTTCCGTCAGCGTCAGACAGTTCTCATCACTCCATGAGGTGGAAGGACCTCTTCTGTCTGCGTCAGAGACAGTTCTCATCACTCTATGAGGTGGATGCACCTCTTCCGTCTGCGCCAGACAGTTCTTGTAGGAGACTAGGATCTGCTTCTTATAGTTACCCCCACTTTTTGCTGATGTTTCACTGTTTTTCGACTTAGCCAGACTGAGGCCCTGCTAATCAGGACCCCAGTCTATCTGCTTTCTACTCTAAATTGATTGTATGTACTATAGGTACACTCCTGATTGGATTCTGGGGTACCCTTGTGAGTCCCTAGTACATGGTATACTATGTACCCAGGGCATAGGTACCCCAGTGGCCTACCAGGGGCTGCAGCATGTATTATGCCACCCCTGGAAAGCCTTTTAAAATGACACAACAGGTCTGCTACAGCAACCTGTGTAAGGTGGTGTATCCACCCCTTACTGAGATATAGGTTCCCTATATCTCTCCATATCACTGCACGTGTAAACCTATCAGTCACCCCTATGGCAGGCTGTTGTAATCTTATTGTTAAATGGTACATTCCACCCACCCCTCCCCTTCCCCTTACCTGGTTTAGTCCACTGGAGTTGGACTTAAAATGTTGACAGTTGTCATAGGAGTCCGGAGAGTTGGATGATCAATAAAGCAGACTGGGAAGCTCCTCCGCTGTTGTCATTATTAACCTTTTAACACTGGCGACGAGTTTGCTGCGCGGGGGCAGTTGTGATCATCTCCCCTTCATGTACTCTCTCCATTCGTATGTGATGAACATGGAAAAGGAATTGTGCCATTGTATCCATCGCAGCGAACTGAACGTTCAATAGCCGTGCTCTGGAGGATCATAGGTCGTGAATAGCCGTGCTGATAACTCCTGTGGCGTGAAAATGCGTGCTGTTAACTCCGGTGGCGTTCTGGGAAGAACACGATCTTAAAGACAGCCAGCGAGCCTCGAGAGTGACAAGCAAGGTGACTGGGAGTCTCTTCGTCATCCAGGCGGTGAGAGCGCTTTGCTGTGCGGCATTGAGGATAAGTAGCGAGAGTCCTGAGACAGTAGAGCGGCGTAAGCGCGTGAGGAGAAAAGCTCTTGTCTGTGGGAGCGGATCGTACAGCAGCCAACCTGTGGTGAGAGCGGTCGGTGAGACTTATGCAAGTTCAATCGTGACGGACACCCTGTCAGTTGTGTAGTGTGGCAGCGTTATCGTGTGGGAGCAGGCGCAGTGGGGATACGAGCTGCAGCATATTCATCGAGAGCGCCCCTGTCATCGGGAAAGGGTGAGGCAGCATTCTGCATTGGGAGCAAGCGCAGTAGAAGAGAAATCGACGAATGCTTGTGTCTGCTGGACGGATCATATTGCAGTCAGCGTGCGGAAGCAAGCGCGGAGGTGACAGTCTTCTCAACATTAATGCGCAGCTCATGACAGAGTTTCCCCAGTGGCAGCGTTGTGTGGGGTTGTGTCACTATAAAAATCTCCTGCAAATAAGTGAGACTTAGACACCGTCCTTTGCCAGCACCTGAACATTAAAGTGCACATTGTTTGGGCATTCAAGGAAAACACGCACATGTAGAGTGAAATACACAGACTTTGAGGGGTCAATTTCCGAACTGTGCAAGAAATAGGATGGCAACTCTACTCAAGGTTTATTGACTCCATTTGATACAGAGACATTCAGCCTTGAGCTCTGTGTTAATAAAAGTGAACTTGTGTGGGCACCTGCACATTTTTGAATCCTCCTCGCTCTCCTTATGTTTTAAGGGAGCTAACATGGTCTAACTGCGAGGGGTCTTTCATTCAGTTCCTGTTATCCCCAGCACACGTTTTCTATCTGCTCAGTTTTTCAGAAATTCCTCACATTCATTTCACCACACTGTGGTTACTACTATACCATGATGGCAGCAGCTAGCATGACAACCACCTCCATTTTTAAATGAAATAGGAGAACCTGAGATTTGCTGGAAGGAGTGGGTCAAACTTTTCGAGTCGTACTTAATTGCCATAGGTAGGGAGCGGTTCACTGCTGTGCGCAAACAGCACATCTTACTTCACAATCTGGGTGTACAAGGGCGCAAAATCTATGAAACATTACCTGAACCAGAAACCCAAGATGGTGAGGGTGTGGGAGGTATGGGTGACTTCGTAACCACTATGGCAAAGTTAGAAACTCATTTCGGGGACAAAATAAATGTGGTTTTGGAACGGCACAAATTTTTTAGCAGGTCCCAAGGAAAACAGGAATCAGTCACTAACTACATTGCAGCGCTGCGTGGTCTCACCCAACTTTGCGAATTTGGGAACTTGGCCGACTCTTTAATTAGAGACCAATTAGTACGGTGCACAAACAATGTGCGCATTCAAGAAAAGCTATTAGCAAAGAATCCCTGCCTTTGTGAAGCAGTCAGTATTGCTAAATCAGTGGAACACACCGCCAAGTGTATAAAAGAGATGAAAACTACGACGGAAGTGGTAGCTAGTATACAAGAAGAAGCGGAAGTTTTTGAAGTAAATAAAATGCAGAATAAGAGTACAGTACACAAAACCCCTGGATATGAAAGGAATTACAGGTGCTATAGGTGTGGCAGCAGTAACCACTTTGCAAACAACATTCATTGTCCAGCCAGGGGTGTCACCTGCAAGAAGTGTAACAGGAGAGGACACTTCGCAAGAGTATGTAGAGAAGGCGAACCTCATCATGGAGAAGGAGGGATTTCAGAGGGAACTATGAGCAAAGAAATTAAGTGTGTTTTACCGTGTGAGAGGAAGTTCATTTTCCAAGTCAAAGAAGTTTCTGGGACTGTAAACGTAATTTACCCCAAATGTGAGGTGAAACTAAATGGCAGAATCGTCAGCATGTTTGCCGACTCATGCTCTCCTTTTACTTTGCTGAACTGCAAGGACTACGAAGGCATTGACCAACAGGAAAATAAACCTCTGCAGAAACCGGACATCGTCCCCACAGGCTACAACAAGGAGCCCATACCCCTGTTAGGCATGGAAGAGATGAAAATTGAATTCAAAGGCAGAGTCACGGTAGGCAAAGTATACATTGTTGAAACAGGATCGAACCTGCTAGGGTGGCAACACCAAAAGGAGCTGGGAATTATCCTTAACCCAAACAAGGAAGAGCAGGTACTACTAACCGATCAAGTTTCGCCCAGCACAAGCATATGCGACGAATTTCCTAAACTGTTTGAGGACAAGTTGGGACTCCTTTGCGACTATCAGTACAAAATAAAACTCAAGGCAAGTGCTAAGCCAGTGGTACACAAGATGCGCCCTGTACCACATCAGATGAGAGAGCCTTTGGAAGGAGAGCTAACTAGATTGTGCACGATGGGGGTCATACAACCAATAGACAGTTCAGAATGGTTGGCGCCCGTGGTAATCGCAGCCAAGGCTAGCGGAGATGGCATTCGTTTACGTGTGGACCTAAGAAGTCTAAACGAGAACATCTGGATCGAGAGGTACCCACTACCCAACATAAATGAGATGCTCAGCACCATGGGACAGGCCAAATTCTTCAGCGTCATTGATCTGTCGATGGCGTACCATCAAGTGGACTTACACCCCGACTCGAGGCCTCTCACCGCTTTCATTACCCCCAAGGAGCCTTCATGTTTAAGAGGATGCCATTTGGTCTAGCGTCCGCCGCGGCAATATTCCAAAAGATTATGCACCAGATCCTAAAAGAGGCAGACCAAACAATGTGTTTCCAAGATGACATTCTAGTATATGGACGTTCCGTGGAAGACCACGACCGTACCCTTAGAATCGTATTCAAGAAATTGATGGATGCTGGGTTGACGGTGCAGAAGTCCAAGTGCCAAATAAGAGTAACCTCCGTCGACTACCTTGGACACTCCATTTCTGCGCAAGGGTTTAGACCAAAAAACAACCTGCTGCAGGCTGTTAAGGATGCTCCATACCCCCAGAATAAGGATGAACTCAAGTCAATCTTAGGTCTGATGGAGTACATGGCCAAGTTTGTCAAGGATTTTGCATCAAAGTGTAATCCCTTACGGGAACTTATCAAAAAAGACAAGGACTTTGAATGGCTTGACCAGCACAAGCACATCGTAGATACATTGAAAGAGGAAATATTGCAGTCACCAGCCTTGGGCACATTTGACCCCGCGAAAAAAACCGTCCTTACCACTGATGCGTCAAAAAAGGGGTTAGGGGCTACCTTGTCCCAAAGAGATGGTAAGGGAGAGAAGATAATTGCATTCGCTTCCAGGTGCCTCTCCAAGGCGGAGACCAACTATTCCGTGATTGAAAAGGAGGCACTTGCAGTATACTGGGCAGTTAAACATTTCAAATTCTTCCTGTGGGGCATAAACTTTATCATCCGCACAGACCATAAGCCCCTGACCTTCATCTTCACAGTGAGAGGTTCAACAAACTGCACTCCCAGGATAGCGAAATGGATCTTAGGGCTGGAGAATTTCAACTTCAGAGTGGAGTACGTTCCTGGGGAGGAGAATAAAATTGCTGATTACCTGTCGAGAGCCCCTTTAGAAAATGAACAAGAGGAAGAAATGTTAGATAGCCCCATCATGGCAGTGGATGAGCCAGCACTGACGGAGGAAGAATGGGAGAAAGGAGAAGAGGAAGACAAAGATCTGCAGAAACTTAAAGAGTTCATGGTCGAAGGATGGCCCAAGAAATGCAGCGAACTCGATGAAAATCTCAGAGACTTTTGGGAAGTGCGTTACGAGTTAAGCATTATAGAGAACAAGGTCTACCGCCAAAACAGGATAGTTCCACCCACCAACCTCAGGAATAGAATTGTGGAACTAGCACACGAAGGGCACTTAGGACGCAGCCTTACAAAACAAAGAGTGAGGGAGAAGTTCTGGTTCCCCAGAATGAATTCCATAGTGGAGCAGTTAGTAAAGGATTGCATTAGCTGTGCGAGGAGCGACAAAAGCAAAGCAATAAGGAAAACACCTCTATCCCCAGATGAAGTACCCGTTAAGCCGTGGAGTAAGCTGGCCATGGACATCATGGGGCCCATGGACAATCTGGGTGTCCAGAAGAGGTTTTTGTTAGTGCTAGTGGACTACACCTCTCATTGGGTCTCATACAAGTTCGTCCATCACATTAACACGAGTGATGTCCTTGAATTTCTCAAAGATGTGTTTGCAAAGGAAGGCATACCATCTTCGCTAATCACGGACAATGGAGTACAGTTTACTTCGCAGCTCATGATTGACTTCCTCGCCAAAATGAACATCAAGCCTGAGAAGACGGCTTTGTATTGCCCCAAGGCCAATGGCCTGGTAGAGAGAGCAAACAGACTCATCAAAGATCACATTCAGCTAGCCTCCACCAATGGGTGGGAAATAGAATCATCCCTGCGGGACTGCCTGTGGGCATACCACACCTCCCCCAATCTAATAACAGGTATCTCCCCTTTTGTGTCACTCAGGAGGAGAGAACCCTGCACTAAACTTAACCCCAGTTGGTTGGAGGGCGGGAAGGTGGCCAACCCGAATCTGGTAGAAGCTAGTGAGAAGGTCAAACAGCACCAGAAAAAATACAAGGAGTGGTATGACAAAAAGAATGGAGTCAAAGCCCCGGGGTGGAGAGTAGGAGATATGGTGCAGGTGAGGAGGAATGCAAAAGGGGCACGCAACGTGAGCAAATTTTACCCTCCTTGTCGCATAGCCAAAACATTCAAGAATGTAGTGCTGCTTGAAAATGGACAATATTGGAGCTGTGACAAAGTTACAAAATGTAGCGTATTTTCTGTTGGTAAATGAGGGAGATGTGTTGTAATCTTATTGTTAAATGGTACATTCCACCCACCCCTCCCCTTCCCCTTACCTGGTTTAGTCCACTGGAGTTGGACTTAGAATGTTGACAGTTGTCATAGGAGTCCGGAGAGTTGGATGATCAATAAAGCATACTGGGAAGCTCCTCCGCTGTCTGTCATTATTAACCTTTTAACACAGGCCTTAACAATCCTGAAGGCAGGGTGCTGGGTTTCATGTGAGAGGGTGCCCATGCATGAGCAGAGCCCCTCTGCAGCTTTTGGAATCTTCATTCCGGGGTTGCTTGTGATGCAGCCAAACATATACTCTTAAGTGCATTATAACCTTGCGGTAAATGCTAACTTGAGAATGGCTGCATGGAAACATGTCGTGTTTGGTGTCAAACACCTTGGAATCATACCTCCACCCCAGTAACTGGGGTGGGAGGTATGATTCCACCCTACTAGAGGGAGAAACATGGCACCACCGGTACACCCGGTACCAGCTTAACAGAACCCTGGCATCACAAAATGGATGCTGCAGCCACAGACACGAGTCTGCCCTCCTGCTGCTGGACGAAACTCCGGCAGGGGAGTCCTGGACAATAGGTTTCCTGTCACAGGGAGGTGTGACCACCTCCCAGACAGGCTTTAGTGTATTGGGGCTGGGTGGGTGCACTCCAAGAGTGCTTTGAAGTCTGCACTAGGGGCACATTTGGTGTCCCTGTGCATAGTCCAGCTCAAACCAGTTGCAGGGGCTACCAGCCCCTGCTCTGGCATGAAACTGGACAAAGGAAATGGGTGTAGCCACCCCTCTTTCCTGACCCTCCCATAGGTGGGTCCTCAGAGTTTGTCCCACCCCTTCCTTGGGTATAAAGTAGGAACCCCTGACTACAGGACTTTAGATTACACCTGGACTAAACTCTGACACAGAAACCAAGTACTTCGATGACCTATACTACGCTGGATGACTGAAGGATCTCCCTTGGAGTAAAGGAGTTACTCCCCTGCAAGGCAGGCACCTTTAACGCAACTGACAGGTTGGCATCTCCGCAGTTCTGACGAACTCCGAAGAATATTGCCACACAGGAGGATGGTTCCCGAGGTCTCTGAGGTTGATCTGTGCCCACAGCAAAGTCTGAGGCCCGTATCCCTCGTGGAGACCGTGCAACCCGAACCCCTGGACACCGCGACCATTTGCAGAAGCATCAGCTTTCCGGCAACCCCTGAGGCTGAGCTTTGGGTTTCTTGTAGCCCTGACCCCGAGCAGTAATCACACTGAAGATTGCTGGCCTACACTCACCGAGTGTTCCGTGGGCCGCCATTTTGTGATCCCTCTTGAGGTCCCTTCGCGATCCCTGGTCCATTGACCTGTGGGTCCCCAAGAAGGCAACACTAACTTTAATTGAGCTTCCCTGGTTGCTCCAGACGTGCCCTGATTTTCCATTGCTTGGGGAGTCCCTAGAACCTTGCTGGTCCTCACTGAAGCATCTTTTCTCTTCCTGCATGGGTTGCTGTTGCCAAGGCTTGTTGTGTTCAATCCGAGCACCAACACCCCAGCACTCGACATCCTTTGTGGGACAGCTCGAATCCAGCTCCTGGTTGTCCTCGACATCTCCTGGACCCCGTGGCTGCAGAGTCAAGCTTCACCTGTTCGCACCTGAAGCACCCGACATCGGTGGGCATTCGATTGCTCCGCTTCTGGTCACTGGCTAGTGACCCAGACTCTGTCCCCTCTGCTTTCAGGTTCTTCACATCTTCGATCCAGGCTTGGATCATCCCGGACACTTTTCTTCTTCACGGCAGCAGCACTTTGCAACAGATCGCCATTGAAAACGACGACGATTCCCGACACCCTTTGACACCTATGCACCCGGCTTCCCTGGGTGAGGTAACTCGAGTACTCCGGTGCTCCCGTGGGTGTTGGCCCTAGAACCCCTTAAGTCTAAAGGGGTTTGCTCAAAGTCCTCTCCTAAGTGTCCTTTTGCTTTAAAATTCCAACCGCAACTTTCCTCATAGAATCCTACGGCGCTCTCGGCTGTGTTCTCACACTGCACACGTCCCCCGTGGGTCTCCTGTGTCACTACCTTGGGTGGTTCCTTGGGGTCCCAGCGATTCTACGTGCTCTAGGCACTGTGTCTAGTCAAGTCGTGGTTCTTATACCACTTTCTTAATATATG
Organism: Calotriton arnoldi; assembly: GCA_963921515.1. Lineage (NCBI taxonomy): Eukaryota > Metazoa > Chordata > Amphibia > Caudata > Salamandridae > Calotriton > Calotriton arnoldi. The sequence goes on along the minus strand of CAWUFW010006724.1, from coordinate 927,850 downwards.
GTTTGGTCCCCCCCTGGGGCCCATTGTATATTGTGCTATTTACTGTCGTTTTAATACTGTGATATTGTGTATCTTGGACTCTAATATCATAAAGAGATTAGTAGTGAGTGTTTAGAAATAAATACATATATTTTATATATATACCTGGTGTGGTTCTCCTTTCATTTGGTCATTCAAGAGGTTATAATCTGGTAAACCAAGCTGCTTTACACTCCTTCAAGACTTAGCCTGAAGGCTGCTCTCCATAGCTACCACTGGGATAGCTTTCAATAAAGGTTGTCTTTAAACCTATCATCAATAAGGGTCGTTTGGACTGGTGCAAAGTGCCCACTATAACTAGTGGACAGCATATGCCAGGCCAACTTCTCACAGTTCTTTTCACTCCATGAGGTGGAGAGACTTCTTCCATCTGCGTCAGACAGTTCTCATCACTTCATAAGATGAAAGGACCTCTTCCGTCTGCGTCAGACAGTTCTCGTCACTCCATGAGATGGAAGGACCTCTTCCATCTGCGTCAGACAGTTCTCATCACTCCATGAGGTGGAAGGACCTCTTCTATCTGCGTCAGAGACAGTTCTCATCACTCCATGAGATGGAAGGACCTCTTCCGTCTGCGTCAGACAGTTCTCATCACTTCATAAGATGAAAGGACCTCTTCCGTCTGCGTCAGACAGTTCTCGTCACTCCATGAGATGGAAGGACCTCTTCCATCTGCGTCAGACAGTTCTCATCACTCCATGAGATGGAAGGACCTCTTCCGTCTGCGTCAGACAGTTCTCGTCACTCCATGAGATGGAAGGACCTCTTCCATCTGCGTCAGACAGTTCTCATCACTCCATGAGATGGAAGGACCTCTTCCATCTGCGTCAGACAGTTCTCATCACTCCATGAGATGGAAGGACCTCTTCCATCTGCGCCAGACAGTTCTCATCACTCCATGAGGTGGAAGGACCTCTTCCATCTGTGTCAGACAGTTCTCATCACTCCACGAGGTGGATGTACCTCTTCCGTCTGCTCCGGACAGTTCTCATCACTCCATGAGGTGGAGAGACCTCTTCCATCTGCGTCAGACAGTTCTCATCACTCCATGAGATGAAAGGACCTCTTCCCTCTGCGTCAGACAGTTCTCTTCACTCCATGAGATAGAAGGACCTCTTCCATCTGCATCAGACAGTTCTCTTCACTCCATGAGGTGGAAAGACCACTTCCGTCTGCGTTAGGCAGTTCTCATCACTCCATGAGGTGGAAAGACCTCTTCCGTCTGCGTCAGACAGTTCTCGTCACTCCATGAGATGGAAGGACCTCTTCCATCTGCGTCAGACAGCTCTCATCACTCCATGAGATGGAAGAACCTCTTCCATCTGCGCCAGACAGTTCTCATCACTCCATGAGATGGAAGGAAGTCTTCCCTCTGCGTCAGACAGTTCTCTTCACTCCATGAGGTGGAAGGACCTCTTCCGTCTGCGTTAGGCAGTTCTCATCACTCCTGTGGTGGAAGGACCTCTTCTGTCTGCGTCAGAGACAGTTCCGCTCACTCCATGAGATGAAAGGACCTCTTCTGTCTGTGTCAGACAGTTCTCCTCACTCCATGAGGTGGAAGGACCTCTTCTATCTGTTGCAGACAGTTCTCACTGGATTCATTAGCTAGGAGCTGTCCTGATATTCCTGGAGCTTAGAGTTACATGTCCCATCCAGTGCTTATCAATCGACTAGACTATGCAGTCTTGAAGTTGCTTCTCTGGAGTGGCTCGCCTTTTTTCTGAGAGGTCACAGACAACCCACCTCCCCTATTTCAGTCATGTTTTCATCCTCTCACTTGCACAGTCCCTCAGAGCTTTGTGCTGAGCCTCACACTGTATCCTGTTATCCTAATTCATGCAAGTCTTTGGTTTCTCTCTGATGTCCTACGAAGATGATGCTCAAAGCTTTGCTTTCTTCTGCGATTATCTGGCCTTTGCCCTAGAGACATTTTGCCCCTGTGGTCTATGAGTGGCCTCTTGGAAGACGTCTAATTAAAACTCAATAGTGACAAAGCAGATGGCCTCTTCTTTGAAGGACCTCCTAAGATATGGTCTTCTCGTTGGTGACTGGTGGATCTGGGCTGATCCTCCACTGCGGTTGAGTCCGTTTTCGGGCATCTTATCACCTACTTTGAACAGATCTGTTGTATTTCTTCCACTTGCTTTCACTGCACCCATATGATATGCAAAATCATCCTTTTTCCCATCTCTCACTTCCATAGGACAGTTGTAATGTCATTATCTTCTCGCAACTAGATTTGGGAAACTCAATCCTGGGCTTTGACTTTCACTGCCTTCAAGTCAGTCAAAACCCTACTACGTGTCTCGCCCGGATGCTGCTACTTGCTGTGGCGTCTCTTCTCACCTGTCTGCTCTCCATCAACTTCCACTCCCCAAACAATCTATCTGCCTAGCCTTGTTTATTTCAATCAACTCAGATTTGTCGAATGCAGCTAATCACCTGTGAAGGTATCCAGGAGCTAGGTTCTTGCCGCAATCAGTAAAGAGTCCCTTTCTCAATTCCGGGAGCGGAGGATGACATTCGGAGGTGAAGGGGAAGGTCGTTCCAGGACTTGGCAGCGAGGCATGTGAACTCCATAAAACAGCACTGCTCTTTCTTCAGCATTGTATCACCATACGTATATTCCTGCCACAAGTCGATGCTCTGTGCCACCTAACTTCTAGCACCTTCCTGAGATGAGGATGGAGTAAAGCGGCTTATTCTCTCTCTTTCTGGCTGTATTGTATTGTATTGTAATTGCATTTATATAGCTCTTACTACCCCTGACGAGGCGTCAAAGTGCTTTTTCAGCGAGTGGCACGCTACTCCGGAACCCATAAAGGATTAGTGTTGAATTAGTATAGTGAAATATGAAAGTAATTTGAGTGGTGTATATGTTATTCAGGTATTTGGATAGAGAAGGGTAGCGGAGGGATAGAAGAGGGAAAAAGGTTTGCATTTATATAGTGCTTGCTACCCCTGATGAGGTGTTGAAGCGTTTTTTCGGCAAGTAGCACGCTACTCTGGAACCCATTAAGGATTGGTGGTGAATTAGTATAGTGAAATATGAAATTTGAGAAATGGACATGTTAATCTGTTATTTTGATTGAAAAGGATAGTGGAGGGATAGGAGAATGAAGGATATAGACTTTTTTTTATTTGTTTTGGAGGTGATAGCAGTAGGAGGAGGCTTGGGATGAGTAAAAAGGGATGTGGGGGGGAAGAGTCAGAGGGAAGAGTTTAGAAAGGCTTGTTTTGGGGGATCGGTATAGTAAAAGAGGTGTCAGATGATGCAAGGAGGGGTAGAGTAGGGGAGAGTCTAGAAAGGGTTATTTTGGGGATCATAGTAGTGGTATGGGGTTTGGGATAAATGAGAGAGTTGATGTAGAGGATATATTGATAGAGATATAGGGTGAGAAATATGGTAGTGCATTGGAAACAGTAGTAGAAAGAAGTTTGAGATGAGTCAGAAAGTTGGGGTAGAAGATGTATTGAAAGAGGTATAGGGTGAGAAATAGGGTAGTGCATTGGATATGCTGAATTAGAAGAAAGTAATAAATATATAGATCCATAAGTACATGGAAAGTATATAGATGCATAAAGGGGGTAAGTATATGTAGATTAAAGATATTGATAGAGGTATAGGATGAGAAATAGGGTAGTGCATTGAATATGCTTTTTTAGGAGAAAAGTAATAAATATATAGATCCAAGTACATGGAAGGTATATATATATATATATATATTTTTTTTAGAGTTTTATATAGCTGAACTAGACCCGAGACATCGGGTATCAGAGCGCTTTACATGAGCACCAGTTTCGTTACAGACGGACACATTCATTTTTGTTAGGCAAGGGGAGATTAAGTGATTTGCCCAGAATCACAGGATGTTGAGCGTCGTTGCCGAGACTCGAACTCGGTTCCCCAGCTTCGAGGTTGACCGCCCTAGCTGTTAGGAAGTAAGTATATGTAGATTAAACATGCATTAGATAAACTCTGCTTTTCAAGTGTTGTTGTACTTAAAAATGTATTTGATTTATTTTTTAACAGCATAATTTTTCTACACGTTTATACAAAGCAATACACAAAGATAGGTACATATCTATAGTACAAATAAATGCTTATATACAGAGAGATATGCTGTATATTTCTGTTTGCGTATGGTGCTTATGTGGGGAAGAGCCAATTCTTGAGTAGTTTTCTCAATATAAGGTAGTTTTTTGTGGATCTTATGTTGGGCGGTAGAGAGTTCCATAGTTTGACTGCTTGAACAAAGAATGATGTGCCACCCATGTTTTTTTTCTTGTATCTAGGGATTTTGAGGTGAGGTGCCACTCTAGGGCGGAGGTTCCTTTGTTGAATGTGTTTGTTGATTTTATTCCTGATGAAAAGCAGTCCCATTCCATGTACCGCTTTGTGGGTGATACAAAGGAGCTTGAACGTGGATCTTCTGGCAACCGGTAACCAATGCAGGGCTTTCAAGGCAGGTGAGATGTGATCTCGCGGTTTGAAATGCAAGAGTAGTCTGGCAGTCGAGTTCTGAATCCATTGTAGTCTTTTCGTGGTCGTTAAAGATGATCGCGGTAGAGGCTATTGGCGTAATTGAGTTTGGACAGAACAAGGGAGATGGTATCCTGGACCTTGTGTGGAAATCCCAAATGGGGGAAGATTCGTCGTAGAGTTTTTATAGTGACAAACCTTGATCTTGCTAGTTTGTCCACTTGGGCATTCATTGATAGCTTGGAGTCCATGGTCATTCCGAGGTTTCTTACTTCCTTCGATACTTTAGGCGGTGATCCCAGTTCGTCAGGCCAGGCAGCAAACGGGTCATAATGTTTCCAATCGCCACACGTGAGTATTTCCGTTTTGGAAGCATTCGATTTGAGATGGCTCCACGTCATCCATTGATCCACGGCTCTGAGACAACTGAAAATTGTAAAGGCCTGGAACTCTCTCCTCCTTAGCTCCATTGTGAAATTAAATGAAATAAACGTATAAAGCGCAAACATTTGCCCATATGCGTCAAGGCGTCAAGGCGCTGCAGTGTGAGACAGTGTGAGCCCAGCCTTCGGTCCTTCCATAACCAAACTCAACCTTGACTTTCCGCACATTCCTGTAGGCTCCAACCCCTCTTTAACCCCCCCTTGGTGCCAGGACACCTTGTTGAGGTAGTAGTGCATCCTGGGGTGGTAGGAAGAGGAAGCCCAAATATCTTCGAAAAGTATTTTGAACGCCTATGGAGTTGAGAGCAATGCAATTTACCCACAATGCTTTGCAGCGCAGCAGCTGCCAGTAATTATGGAAGAAACTAGAATTAGAACCAGAAATGCCACACCGCCCTATGTAAACGCATTCCATGTATAGTAACAGTGTGCTTTAAAAACTCATATTTGCCACACACATTGTCTAACAAGCATTTGCAATGCAATAGGTCTCGCATTTACGCGAGTTTGAGCTATTGGCATTATAAATGACAATGCCTTTTATTTATGTTTTAAAAAACGAAAACAAAAAAAAAAGGCATTGTCATTTACAATGTCAATAGCTCAAACTAGCATAAATGCGAGACCTATTGCATTGCAAATGCTTGTTTAGGAGTTGTGCCCTGGGCCTGTTTTACGCCACTGGAGGCACCGCAGTGGGGAGCCATCATTTACAATCGAATCAATCAGGGTTCCTATAGAGCGCGGCTAATCACCCGTTAGGCTGTCAAGGCGCTGCACCCGCAGTGGCTCTATAGCCTGGATACAGATTAAAGTGGAGTGAACGGGGGGTTGTACATGTACTCGAGTCAGAAGTGCCGGAATCTGGCTTGTGGCGAGTGGTCGCAGGACGGTGGCATGCTGCTAGCTGGTTGGTGGGGGCAGATTGCTTCCTGCACACAGATCAGATGCAACGTGGGAAGGGATGTTGCAGACATTCGAACTGTTGAGGGCGGCTCCAAGTATGGGGATGGGGGTTATGCCCGGCCTCAACAGATCTTTGTGCATGTATGTGAAGGGCAATAAGTCCTCGCTTGGGGATTCTTGTCTCCTGCAGCGAGAGGGGCAGACAATGTGTTTCTATTCTCTGCATCAACTTGAGGGGTGGGGGGGTTTGTATAGTGAGTAAGTAACGCTACGTCGCTCAGGTTGGCATGCGTCTGCCAGCGTTTCCTGTGCGATAGACAGTAACCTCCTGTCAGTCAGCGGCGTATCCCTTAGGGTGCACGTTCGTGAATGCCGTGTGCGTGCTTCCACAGTCTCAGTACAGTTGCCACGTGCTTAGATGTCCAAAGCTGCTATACTTTTATAAGAATGCCATTTTGAGCCTCCATAATGAGAAAGAATGACCACTCTTAGCATGCACCCAATGCCAGTTCTGCAGTGATGGAAGGAAAGAGGGGCAGGGAAGAGGGCGGGCCTACAGGGGCTGCAGAAAGAGCCGACATCAGCAAGCCACCTTCCTCTACCACAGACCAAACTGACACGTGGACATAATGTGTTTACAAAGACCCCATTAAACAGTGACAGTGGTCCAAAGAGCACAGAGCAAAACATCCTCTGCATTGTCTGGTAGAACACAAAGATTTTCCTTCAGCATCTAATTTGAGCGATTTAACTCCGAAACATGTACAAATGAGGAATCTGCGGTTTTACAACTTCTAAGCCAAGAAAACCTCGCTTTTAGTTGCAGTCATTTTGAGCAATAGCTAGAATGGCAGTCTGTCTGGGCGCGTGTTACTTTAAATGAGCTCACGACAGTCAAGACGGGCATCCCTCAGACATGCTCAACAATCATAGACTTGATTCGCCCTGTTCGTGTATCATCCATGCGGTGTATTTAGGCGTTTGAGATTAAAGCAGTGCTAAATTTGTAAGAAACCCTAAAAAAAACAAGCGCGGCCGCGCAAACCCGAAACAGATGGCACACTGCGTGCCGCTGCTAATTAAAAACAGATGGCCCCTGCGCGCCGCTGCTAATTAAAAACAGACGGCAACGGCCGCGCTGCTGCTCGCTCCCGAGCACCCTAGGCCAGGGGAGAGAGAAGGCGGGACATGCACCCGCCTTTGGCCAATTGCGTGCTGTCTTTCTTAGAAAGACGCACGCAAAGGCCAATAGCGTGTGATGAAAAAAAAAAGCACACGCACGAGCGTGTGGTCCGAGTTGAAATTCCTTACTAGAAGCCTCGCAGAGCAGCGCATGCGCGCTGGCTCAGGCGAGACCTATAAAGGACTCCTGTGCATGGTACCACCATGATGACAAAATCACCCACGAGTCCTTTTGAGCCTGACTCTGAATATGTCTCCGTCTCCTGGGTTTTAAGTGTTAGCTCCCACCACGACATTTGTGTCTAATTGCACCCCTAGGTGCCCCCCTCACGTGCCACCCCTGCACGTTCCATGTTGCCCGTCTTCTCCCTTCACAACTGTCCTTTCCTCACAGCAGTTTTTTGTTTAAAAAAAATCTAACACCTCCCCACCCTAGTTCCTCCATGCTGCCTCCACCCCAACCCACTCCCGTCATTGCGCCTTCGGCCCTCCCTGTCGTGATCTTTTTTTTTTTATATATTATTTGTTTATTATTTTAGGAGGGCCTTGTAGTTGCAATTCGCTGCTGTGACGCTCCTTTCGTAACGCATACTTTCACGTCATTTTAATAATTGTTGTGAATTTACTGCTCCAAAATAGGCATCCGCCATCTTGAAGTGGTAAATTAAAAAACTTAGGGGCATATTCTCAAGGACTTATCGCCGAGTTAGCGGCACATTATCGCAGCCAAAGTGGCGATAAAATCATCGCACCATTCACAAGCTGGTGTTAACAGCCCAGAACACCATTTTACCCGCGATAGCATCCGCAAAAAACATCGCCACAGATGACCCCCGCAACTATCGCTAATGAGATGCAGAGTAGGCGTTCCCGAGCAAAAATCGGCGACAACAGCACACCACAACATTCTCAACGACCAGCCCGATCAGCGATAAGACCCCAAAACAGGCGATGAGGCACGTTAGCAGCAGGAACCTAACACCTGCTCTGACCTGGTGTAAAGTCGGACGACAACCTGCACCATCAAAGGGAGACCAGCCCACACCCACACATGAAGAACAACAGATGCCATGGAGCTACTCACCATGCATCCCGGAGCCCCGAGAGGGCAACAACACCCTCCGCCACCCCCCCCCCGGACCCCAGCACCCCCCCTGCCCCCCCCGCCCCGGACCACCACAGAGGCAGCGCAGACAAAGACAGCGGACCCTCAGGAAACGCCCCAGCCCCACAGACCTAACACCAGACAATGTCAATGCCCACTACAGGCACAAAAGGACAACCATCCACCGCATCCGGGTCACCATTGCCCACAGGCTGACTGTACCAGCACAGCGGACAAACAACATCCCTCCGCAGACAAAGCTGCTGGCTGTGCTGCACAAGTTGGCCTCCCACACCCCCCAAACAACATCCACCAGAGTCGGAGAAGACACACAGCCAGCCCCATCCAAGTTCCCCACACCTGTCCTGGATGGCAACACCAGCCAGGTACACCAGTACCTAAACGTCCCCCACAATGTGCAGGAACAGCTGGAGACCAAGCAAGGACTACACGCCATAGCAGGAGGCCCGCACCTGTTGGGGGCAATCCACCGCACACATGTGCAACTAGTGCCCCCTGCAGAAAAAACACACAATTACCGCAACAGAGAGCACACGCATCCCACCAATGTGCAGGCAATAGTGGACCAGCGGGGACCCTACAACAAGGTTGCAGCCAACTACCCAGCCAGTGTGCATGATTCCAGCATCCCCCGACAGTCCATCATCAACCAGCGTTACCAGGATGGCACCCATGGAAATGCACTGCATGTAGGTAAGTACCAAATAAAAACAGCACACACCTCAACTCCACAATCATGGAACTCACAACACTGGCAATGCGCACGTCACAAAATCACATACAACATGCCAGACAACATGCCCACCCACCAGACACGACAGCACAACTCACTGTGGCAACCTTGCCCAGCCATGTACACGAACCATCAACGGCATGGCACCGCAGACACACAATAGTGGAATGTGGGGAGAGGTGGGAACCAGGTATGTGCGAAGGAGGCAAGTGACCCATGAATGAGAATGTACACAATGCCAACTGTGGCGGAGATGTCCTGGACAGATAGCAGTATGCAGACCACAGACATATCCATGCCCACATGCACTGCTGATGTGTGGAGTGCAGTGGACAGTGGACGCAACCATGTCACTACAGCCAGTGGGGAAGAAAGCGGAAATGTAGCTTGTGACGTCCCCCCTGCAAGCGTGTGCGGAGTGGCCTGGCCCGGCGTACGCAAGGCCAGCGTAGGGGTGTGAATAAAAAGCACGTAGCCCTGGGCGTGGTCCTCTTCCGGAATGCCAAACGTGCCTGCCAGGGCGGTGCCTCCTAGCCTGCCACGAGGCCGACGCCCTCGCCGTGAGCGCTGTGGCCTGTGAACCTATGCGCCAGCTGCACCACGGGCCGATGGACTCCCAACCTGTCATGCCCGCCCCTGCAAATACAGGCCTCACAGCTCACCTGCCGACACCGGCGTGTGCCGAAGAGGGCCCACCACGTGCCGGCGCAAACTCCAAGCCCGAACCCCGCGTCCTTGGCAGCCTCCTCACACCATCACGGCCCCCGCGACACAGGCCCGCTTCACCCCTTTACCCTTTACGTACTGCACCGGTGCCTCCGGCCTACGCTACGCTCAAGTAGGTCACACATGTGGAACTGAGTCGTGATATCTGCATGGCGGAGTCCATATCATTGTACGCAAGGAGACGAGTAAGAGGAAGACGCGGTTCAGTCCTGAGGAGAAAAGGACCATCTCCACGGAGGTGTCCGGACACTGACGACAACTGCCCTGGTGTCACTAACTCTCTGCATCGCGGGCCAACGACCCATGGATGTGTGCCCCTACTGACCGCTGCCCCGGGCTACACTGCGGTCAAGTAGGTCACACATGTGGGACTGAGTCTTGATTTGGCAATGGCCGAGTACACACGCAAATGCCGAGTTTAACTCACTATACCCCCTTCTATGTGGTGACACGAAGTATGTGCATGGCATCCCAGCCACACGTGTCTGTGGGCCCTTGGAGACTACGCCTTCGGACTACACTGCGGGCCTGCAGGCCTCACACAAATCCAATCCAGTCTGTACCAGGCAGGACACGGCATCGTCGCTGGCCAAACACCCGCTCAGCTCTGTCGCTACTGCCTAGGTCAACCACGAGTCATCACCACATGCCATTTCAACGCCGTGTGTTAGTGTTCCAGGAGGAGCTTGCTGAACAGCGGTTGGCCCGCGCTGCCCGCTGCCTCCGGACCACACAGCGGTCGAGTAGGCCAAACATTGGGAACTCTGTCATGAATCATTTATGGCCGAGCTGATAACATTGTACTGGCCACGTCGCAGACTGCCTCCCCTCACAGCTCCGGTGCCACTAAGTCTGTTCCCCGACATCCATGGACACTTACTTCTTGAGATCTGTTGGATACTGAGTCCATGGTTTGGGGGTTGTCTTCATCATCGTGTTGGTGATACTGACTATGTTGCCAAGACGAGGCTGTAGCATTCCACTCCTCCATTTGCCGCTTCCGGCTCGCTACTGCCCTCTGCATCATGCCCTGGTGGGGCCCTTCCACTGTCCCCCACAAACCTCCGCGACATTCACCTTCGACATCGACGAGGACCCGCTCCCCTAGCGTGGCACTATCTCACTGCACCGCAAGTCACCGTCCCGTGGCGGTGTAGGTGTGCCCGCCGCAGTGCAACCGGGGCCACTAACTCTGTGCAGCTCAAATCATGGCCCCAACCTGAGGGCATGTCGGATGGCCTCGGTTCCGATGGCCTGGGGGGCCTCAACGCCATGTCTTTGTGGCCCTGTGCTGTCCGCTGCCTCCGGCCTCAACTGCGGTCCACCTGGGCTCATACATCAGATCCAGTCCTGGCTTGCCCGGACGTCGCATCACCGCCGGAAGCACACGCCACCACCGCCAGGACCAACTCCAAACGACAGGTGCCAGAGTCGTAAGTGTCTAACTGCCAGACTGTCAGAGTTGCTCACACCTGTCGTGGGTGCCATCATCAGCTTAATACCCTGCTCAGCCCTACAGGTGCCACTTACTCAGTGCACAACGAATCAAGGATGATTCTGCTTGCATGTTGGGTGAACACTGTACTCTCTCCGGCTACCACCATGATGCTTCACAGTTGTTTCTGTTGTGCTGGTCTTTTATGTTTCTGCTTCAATTGTGATCACTGTTCCAGTTGTTGCCAGCACCAACAACTCCCTGAGGGCTGGCTGACACTCACCCCACACACATCCAGCACATGCGTCACTGTGCATGTGACCATGCCAATAAAGCTGTCGGGCGCACGTGCCCGTGGCCAGTTCAAGATCTCTATGATTGTGTACGTGTGCTCATGATGTATGCATTTGGTCCACGACCCCACAAATCACATTGTGCCATGTGCAGAGGACGCAGCCATGTCACCGCAGGCAGAGTGTGGGACATTGCACATGTAGCTTTGTTGTCCCCCACTCAATACGTAAGAGGAGTGGACTGGGCCGGCGTGCGCCAGTCCAGCGTGGGGGTGTGGATGATTATCCCGTGGCTCAGGGTGTGGTCAGTCATGGAAATGTGCAGATGCGGGTGTCTCTGTCGCAGTGTGGGTCTCCTTTGGGGAGTGTAGGTGGTCCATGATGGGACTTAGACACCCACGTATGTGATCTAGTTCGGCTTGCATTAGGTGGGACCCCACCCGCACCTGTTCGGACACCCCCTTCTGGCAGTCTGACACCTGGCCTTGGAATGCGATGTGTGCTTGGGTGCGCTGCTGGGAGCCAGCCGTGGTGGTGCGTGCGTCCAGCTGTGTTGTCTGTGCATGGGGTGGGGTATCCTCGATGCAGCTGTGCTGCCCTGCTCCCGGGGGTCGATTGCCCGTAGATGTCCATGTACTATTGTAGGGCGTCGGTGTCGGAAGTGTGGAGGTCCTCTTCAGAATCACTGTGGAGTTGTCTGGTCTGATCTGCTGGAGGTGTTGTTTGTCCCTCTGCAATGTGAAGGGGAGATGCTTGTTGACATTGTGTTGGCATGTATGTTAACGCATTATTCAGGTTTACATACAGACTGCATGTCAATGTACATTGTGACTGTTTGGGAGGGGCGGACTGTCTGATGCGGGACAGTGGACATTTGGACTACATGACGTAGGTGTGGTTGTACACGTCCATTTGCATCTCACAGTTCCCTGCTAGGTCAGATGTGATTGGCCATTTCCTACGCACAGGCAGACCCAGTTGTGTCCTCTGTTCTGCAGTGTAAGTGTTGCACTGTATACCACATTGTCGTCCATGTGGATGTGCTGGCATTGCTATGTGTGTGTGCTGCATTTTGGGAGGGTCGTGTAGGAAGGTGGAATCTGACTATATGGTTGCCCCCACTTTTTTTATGGTGTTTTGCTGGTTTATGACTTAGTTGGACTGGGATCCTGCTATTCAGGGCCCCAGTCTATCTGCTTTCTCTGTAAAAAGGTTTCCATGTGCCTTAGGCACATCTCTGATTGGAATCTGGAGTGCCCTTATAAGTCCCTAGTATATGGTATACTATGTACCAAGGGCATAGGTACCTCAGAGGCCTGCCAGGGGCTGCAGCATGTATTATGCCACCCCTGGAAGGCCATCCAAACTGACACCACAGGTCTGCTACTGCAGCCTGGGTAAGGTGGTGCATGCACCCCTTACTGTGATATAGGTTACCTATATCACTAAATACATACACACATATAAACCTATAAGTCACTCCTAAGGCAGGCCTTATCAATCCTAAAGGCAGAGTGCATGGTTCCTATGTGAGAGGGTGCCCCTGCATGAGCAGGGCCCCTCTGCAGCATTCGGAGACCATCTCTGATGCTGTTTGTAGTGCAGCCTGACCATATACTCTTAAGCGCATTATATCCTCGCGGTAAAATGCTAACTTTGGAATGGCTGCACCTAAACATGTCGTGTTTGGTGTCAAACATCTTGGAATACTACCCCCCGCCAATCCTGGCGGCGGGGGTAGCATTCCACCCTTCTAGAGGGAAAGACATGTTAACTCTGGCTTACCCGGTAACTTCTTTCTGAAGCCCTGGCATCACAAAATGGATGCTGCTGCCACAGACACAAGTCTGGCCTCCTGCTGCTGGACGAAACTCCGGCAGGGGAGGCCTGGACAATAGGTTTCCTGTTGCAGGGAGGTGTGACCACCTCCCCAGACAGGATAATGTGTATTGGGGCTGGGTGGGTGCACTCTTAGAGTGCTTTGAAGTCCTGCACTGGGGGAGCAAAAGGCTCCTCTGTGCATATGCCAGTTCAAACCAGCTCAGGGGCTACCTGCCCCTGCTCTGGCGCGAAACTGGACAAAGGGAAGTGGGTGTAGCCACCCCTCCCTTGACCCTCCCATAGGTGGGGTCATAGAGTTAGTCCCTCCCTGTTTTCCTTTTTAAAATGGGGAACCCTTGCCACAGCAAGATTAGATATCCCTGGACTAAACTTTGAAACTGAATCCTGGACCTTCGACGCTCTACATCACGATTAGAGGACTGAAGAATCTCCCTTGGGGTCAAGGAGTGACTCCCTGCTTGGCAGGCACCCAAAAACGATAACGACGGTCGCAAACTACGCCGCTCCCGCCGGAGTCCGAAGTCCCTGCAGCCCAAGAAGTGGATTTCCTGACTTCTCCAAGGCCATCGTGAGTCCCCAGCGAAGCTGAGGCAAGTGGACCCCACGAGTGACGAGGAACCGCGACCCCTGGGTACCGTGCACTATTATCAAGTGCAACCCCTTCACAACGTTCTACAAACCTGTGCTTTGGACCACGTGTGGTCCCAACCTCCAGCAGGAATCCCTCCGAAGATCAGAGGCCTACACTGTCCTGAGTGACCGTGGGCCCCTGTTGAGTGATTCCGCCCGAGGTGTCTTCGCGATCCCTTGCCAGCCGGCTCGTGGGTCCCCAGAAGACTTTCTAAAGAAACCAAAGGGCTCCCCTGGTTGCTCCAGGCCTGCCCTGACTTACCCTCGCTGGGTGAGTTCCCCAGACCTTGCTGGTCTGCACCATCAACGATCTTCAGCTACATCGAGACTTGCCGTTGCCAAGGCTTGTTGGGTCCAATCCGGTCGCCGACACCGCAGCACTCGACAAACATCGTGTACCAGCCCGAATCCTGCTCCTGGTTGCCAACAACGCCTCCTGGACCTCGTGGCTGCAGAAACGAGACGACCGTCAACGCACCTGAAGCACTCGACATCGGTGGGCATCTGTCCATCGCCTTCCTGGTCACTGGCTAGTGACCCAGACTCTGTCCCCTCTGCTTTCAGGTTCTTCAGAACTCCGATCCACTCTTGGATCCACCCGGACACTTTTCTCCTGGTCGCCAGCAGCACTTTGCAGCAGATCGCCATAAGAAACGACGACGAAACCCGACCCCGAAAGGCACCTATGCACCCGGCTTCCCTGGGTGAGGTAACACGAGTACTCCGGTGCTCCCGTGGGTAGAGACTCTTCAAAGTCCTAGATCTCAAAGGGTTTTGTCCTAGTCCTTTTTAAAGTGTCCCTTTCCTCTATTTTCCCGATCCCGACTTTCTCCATAGAAGTTAACGGCGTATCGCGGTTGTGTATTTACACTGCACGCGTCTCCCGTGGGTCCCCTGTGTCACTACCTTGGGTGGTTCCTTGTGGTCCAAGCACTTCTAGAGGCTCTAGGCCTAGTGTCTAGTTCAGTCGTGGTTCGCATACCACTTTATTGGTATATGGTTTGGTACGCCCCTAGGGCCCAAACGTGTATTTGTGCTATTACTGTGATTTAAGATCTTATAACCTATGTACTTGAACTCTAGCCTCATAAAGAGACTAGAGGGGTGTGTTTAGTAATAAATACATATATTTTGAATATATACCTGGTGTGGTGCTCTTTCATTTGGTCACTCAAGAGATTATAGACTGGTAAAACAAGCTGCTTTACATTCCTTCAAGACTTAGCCTGAAGGCTGCTCTCCACAGCTACCACTAGGATAGCTTTCAATAAGGTTGTCTTTAACCTACCTACCATAAGAGTCGATTTGGACTGGTGCAAGGTGCCCACTATAATTAGTGGACAGCATATGCCAGGCCAACTTCTCACATTGGTGTGCAGCGTGTGGGATTCCAGCTTGCTATTGTTTTACCAGATAATCTCAATTGAATTGATCAACTGAAAACCACTAAAGGTACCTAAGGTACATATAATTTAAGCTTAGAATATCAGTAAGTTCTACTGAACTTAGAGTTGTGTGTTAAGGGATAGCACAACCCTTTCTACAACTCAAGAGAGTTTAGTAGGCCACACTAGAGTAGGTAGTGCATACACCACACCACACTAGTAATGTCTTTAAAAGCAGGATCCAAAGATGCCCTGCAGGAAGCCATTGAGCTTCCCCCTCCAAGTATGACACACTCCCATTCTTGGAACTGAGAGCTTTGTGTAACGTGAGGAAATTAAGGACAGGCCAAAGTCCCACCACCCAACACCTCCAGGAGTTGTTGGTGGCTTATGATCTTAGTAAGTCCTCAGAGACTGAAGGGGTAGGAGCAGAGGGTGGGCCAGCAGATGAGGAAGGGGCCAGGGGTACTACTACCCCCAGCCCCCCTCTGAAACTGACCAGGAGGGTGACAATGACCCTGACCTGGAAAACCCAATCCCTTCTGGGGAAGATGAAGATGAGGATCTAGAGAACCACACCTTTGTCCCCCAGGAAGGATTATGAGTGTGCTCAGAAAGTCTAGGTCTCCTTCTCAGGAGTCTAACCACTCTGGCACCTCAATAGGGAGCTCTGTTTCTTCTCACAGGAGGGAATCCTCTCATGAGAGAAGAAAGAGACTGGTCCAGTATGAGGAAACTCAACTAGAGATCAGGAAGAAGCAATTGGCTTTAGATAGAGAATCCCTAGATCTCCTTAGAGAGAGAAGAAAGTTGGGACTAGAGTCCCATGGTGGCAGCAATATCCCTAGAGATAGGGACAGGTCTTATGACCATAGAAACCTAAACAAGATTGTCCCTCCCTACCAGAGTGGGGATGACATCCACAAATGGATAACTGCACTGGAGAGGGCCTGTAAAGTTCAGAAGGTCCCCCAGAGGCAGTGGGCAGCAATCTTGTGGCTCTCCTTTGCAGACATAGGTAGAGACAAGCTCCTCACTGTAAGAGAAGAGGATGCTGACAATTACACAGTCTTGAAGAGTGCTCTGATAGATGGGTTTGGCCTAACCACTGAACAGTATAGGTTGAAGTTCAGAGACACCCAAAAAGCTCAGACTCAAGACTGGGTGGATTTTGTAGATTGTGCTACAAAGGCTCTGGAAGGTTGGATACATGGCAACAAAGTGCATGACTTTTTAGGATTGTACAATTTGATTATGAGGGAGCAGATCCTTAATAATTGTCAAAATCAGCTTTTGCACCAGTATCTGGTGGACTCTGATCTGACCTCTCCCCAAGAATTGGGAAAGAAGGCAGACAAATGGGTCAGAACCAGAGTAAAAACTAGAAATCAGGGTGGTGACCAGAAGAAAGATTCTACTAAGTCCCAAGAGAAAGGTGGGGATAAATCTAAGGATAAGTCCCCTACAGGGCCCCAAAATTCCTCTTCTGGGGGTGGGTCCCAAACTCCTTCCTCTCCTGAAAAGAAACCCTATTGCCATGTCTGTAAAAGCCTGGGCACTGGAAAACTGATCCCAGTTGCCCCAGGATTGGCAATAAAGAAAATGTTCCTCCCACAACTACTACCACCCCTCCTGGTACTACCAGTAGTAATCCTCCAGTTGGGAGTAGTGCACCCAAAAAGTTAGGTGCTTTTGCAAGAGGAACAGAGGTGGGCCCTAGTTTAGACAGGGACCCCTCAACAGACTCCTCTGACTCTGATGGTGGGATAGGATTTGCCACCTTTACCATGGGTCCCATAGCATTGGGCAGGTACAGATTGGAGCCAATAATTAATGGTCAGAAAGCTGTGGCATTTAGGGACACAGGGGCTAGTGTCACCATGGTGGCAGGGAAACTAGTCCCCCCTCACCAGCTTTTACCTGAGTTTAAATACCAGGTGACCAACATTGATGGTGTCAGAACAGATCACCCCATGGCCATAGTCAATCTCAGCTGGGAGGGGGTCACAGGCCCAAAAGAGTGGCAGTGTCCCCAACCCTACCTGTAGATTGCCTGATGGGCAATGATCTGGAAATTTCAGCCTGGGCTGAAGTGGAACACCAAACCCATCTTAGGATGTTGGGCGTCCCTGTAAAGGTTAGTGGGGCTGTGATGGCCACAGCCCCAGCCCAAGAATTTGGAGAGATGGAGCCTGAAAGAATGGCCCACTCTCCCCCAAAAGAGAGCACAAGGGTTGAAGAAAAGTCTTCTTCCCCCAGACAGTAGGTAAGGGTCAGCCTCCTCAGGGAACTGACCCTACCCCTAGTGAAGGAACTGCCACAGAGGTAGTCAGGCCTGGCCTGGCCACACCCCTGATGGCAGAGGACCCTTCCAAGGTGGTACCCAGTCTGGAGCAGGTAACCTGCCCCTCTCTACCCTGCCTCAGTCAGCCCAGGGCTGCAGAGGTCAGGGAGGTCAGTGGACCCCCAGGGCCCCCTGTCCAGAGGAAGCCCCCATCAGCAGATTAGGGGCACCCAGTCTAGTAGCCCTAGCCAGGTGAAAATTCCTCTACACACTGAGGGATCCCCCATACCTTTATGTAGGGACCTCCCCCAGAAGGACTCTGGTAGGCAAGGGCAAACCTGGGACCAGAAGGTTCCAAACCTGCCATGTCCCTCCAGTGTTCCATCCAAAGGGACCCAACCCCCAGCTGTAGGCAGCCAAAGGTTGACCCTTAGAGCAAAGTGCAACTCAGTCATGGAAAGACAGGCATACATGGTGACCAGTGATCTGAGGAAGCTGAGGCCAACATTCCTAGGGCCTCACTTCCCTACTCAGACACCTCACCAGCCTTGTACTTTACCTAAGCACACCAGAGGTAGTGATTCCCCATGGTGGAGACCCTCTCATACCCTTAGGGTGAGGGATTGCTTAGTGGACCATAACATAGGGGGCAACCATGCTAGTGCAGGTGCTTCCTTATATGGCCACTTAGTCAATATAGGCTCAACTGGCCAAGGTTAGCCTTATCTCCTTTCGTTTGGGGGGTTGTGTAGGAAGGTGGAATCTGACTATATGGTTGCCCCCACTTTTTTTATGGTGTTTTGCTGGTTTATGACTTAGTTGGACTGGGATCCTGCTATTCAGGGCCCCAGTCTATCTGCTTTCTCTGTAAAAAGGTTTCCATGTGCCTTAGGCACATCTCTGATTGGAATCTGGAGTGCCCTTATAAGTCCCTAGTATATGGTATACTATGTACCAAGGGCATAGGTACCTCAGAGGCCTGCCAGGGGCTGCAGCATGTATTATGCCACCCCTGGAAGGCCATCCAAACTGACACCACAGGTCTGCTACTGCAGCCTGGGTAAGGTGGTGCATGCACCCCTTACTGTGATATAGGTTACCTATATCACTAAATACATACACACATATAAACCTATAAGTCACTCCTAAGGCAGGCCTTATCAATCCTAAAGGCAGAGTGCATGGTTCCTATGTGAGAGGGTGCCCCTGCATGAGCAGGGCCCCTCTGCAGCATTCGGAGACCATCTCTGATGCTGTTTGTAGTGCAGCCTGACCATATACTCTTAAGCGCATTATATCCTCGCGGTAAAATGCTAACTTTGGAATGGCTGCACCTAAACATGTCGTGTTTGGTGTCAAACATCTTGGAATACTACCCCCCGCCAATCCTGGCGGCGGGGGTAGCATTCCACCCTTCTAGAGGGAAAGACATGTTAACTCTGGCTTACCCGGTAACTTCTTTCTGAAGCCCTGGCATCACAAAATGGATGCTGCTGCCACAGACACAAGTCTGGCCTCCTGCTGCTGGACGAAACTCCGGCAGGGGAGGCCTGGACAATAGGTTTCCTGTTGCAGGGAGGTGTGACCACCTCCCCAGACAGGATAATGTGTATTGGGGCTGGGTGGGTGCACTCTTAGAGTGCTTTGAAGTCCTGCACTGGGGGAGCAAAGGCTCCTCTGTGCATATGCCAGTTCAAACCAGCTCAGGGGCTACCTGCCCCTGCTCTGGCGCGAAACTGGACAAAGGGAAGTGGGTGTAGCCACCCCCTCCCTTGACCCTCCCATAGGTGGGGTCATAGAGTTAGTCCCTCCCTGTTTTCCTTTTTAAAATGGGGAACCCTTGCCACAGCAAGATTAGATATCCCTGGACTAAACTTTGAAACTGAATCCTGGACCTTCGACGCTCTACATCACGATTAGAGGACTGAAGAATCTCCCTTGGGGTCAAGGAGTGACTCCCCTGCTTGGCAGGCACCCAAAAACGATAACGACGGTCGCAAACTACGCCGCTCCCGCCGGAGTCCGAAGTCCCTGCAGCCCAAGAAGTGGATTTCCTGACTTCTCCAAGGCCATCGTGAGTCCCCAGCGAAGCTGAGGCAAGTGGACCCCACGAGTGACGAGGAACCACGACCCCTGGGTACCGTGCACTATTATCGAGTGCAACCCCTTCACAACATTCTACAAACCTGTGCTTTGGACCACGTGTGGTCCCAACCTCCAGCAGGAATCCCTCCGAAGATCAGAGGCCTACACTGTCCTGAGTGACCGTGGGCCCCTGTTGAGTGATTCCGCCCGAGGTGTCTTCGCGATCCCTTGCCAGCCGGCTCGTGGGTCCCCAGAAGACTTTCTAAAGAAACCAAAGGGCTCCCTGGTTGCTCCAGGCCTGCCCTGACTTACCCTCGCTGGGTGAGTTCCCCAGACCTTGCTGGTCTGCACCATCAACGATCTTCAGCTACATCAAGACTTGCCGTTGCCAAGGCTTGTTGGGTCCAATCCGGTCGCCGACACCGCAGCACTCGACAGACATCGTGTACCAGCCCGAATCCTGCTCCTGGTTGCCAACAACGCCTCCTGGACCTCGTGGCTGCAGAAACGAGACGACCGTCAACGCACCTGAAGCACTCGACATCGGTGGGCATCTGTCCATCGCCTTCCTGGTCACTGGCTAGTGACCCAGACTCTGTCCCCTCTGCTTTCAGGTTCTTCAGAACTCCGATCCACTCTTGGATCCACCCGGACACTTTTCTCCTGGTCGCCAGCAGCACTTTGCAGCAGATCGCCATAAGAAACGACGACGAAACCCGACCCCGAAAGGCACCTATGCACCCGGCTTCCTGGGTGAGGTAACACGAGTACTCCGGTGCTCCCGTGGGTAGAGACTCTTCAAAGTCCTAGATCTCAAAGGGTTTTGTCCTAGTCCTTTTAAAGTGTCCCTTTCCTCTATTTTCCCGATCCCGACTTTCTCCATAGAAGTTAACGGCGTATCGCGGTTGTGTATTTACACTGCACGCGTCTCCCGTGGGTCCCCTGTGTCACTACCTTGGGTGGTTCCTTGTGGTCCAAGCACTTCTAGAGGCTCTAGGCCTAGTGTCTAGTTCAGTCGTGGTTCGCATACCACTTTATTGGTATATGGTTTGGTACGCCCTAGGGCCCAAACGTGTATTTGTGCTATTACTGTGATTTAAGATCTTATAACCTATGTACTTCGAACTCTAGCCTCATAAAGAGACTAGAGGGGTGTGTTTAGTAATAAATACATATATTTTGAATATATACCTGGTGTGGTGCTCTTTCATTTGGTCACTCAAGAGATTATAGACTGGTAAAACAAGCTGCTTTACATTCCTTCAAGACTTAGCCTGAAGGCTGCTCTCCACAGCTACCACTAGGATAGCTTTCAATAAGGTTGTCTTTAACCTACCTACCATAAGAGTCGATTTGGACTGGTGCAAGGTGCCCACTATAATTAGTGGACAGCATATGCCAGGCCAACTTCTCACAGGTCGCACCTGCAGCTGTGATTTTGCTGCCCCTTATCTCTTGGAGGCGGTGTGCCTTTGACTTTTGGGCTTTTGAGGTGCTGTGATGTTGGCGACTTGGGTCATTTGTGCTCCTGGACGGTTTTTGTACTCTTGTGCATTGTTTGTCTGCAGATGTCTTGTTGACGTCAGCGGTTATTTGTGCACGTGGATGTGTCAGGGTGTGACCTGCTCCTTCCGGATGTAGTCCACACTCAGCCACCTCAGTCTCGTGGCGTGCACAGTGTCATGGTGATTGTACTCCGGCCATACTCCTCGTCATGTGGTGTCACTTGCATTGTCAGTGTGGCTCTCGCATACGCATCTTTGCTGTGTTTCGCACTGGTGCATGTGTGTGTAGTGGAATTGGTGTTGTGTGGGGTGGGACCCCTTCGGGCACATGGTGGACGGGGGCCTACTTGGTGTTTGTATGTGTGCTGCAGTGTGCCACGGGGATCAGGGACATGACCCAGGGTCGTTGTGGGTGTGCGGTGTGCTACACGTCGTTGTGCATGTGTGCCATTGTGCCCGTCCCCCCTGTCCCCCCAGTCCCTGTTCGTTACTCACCCTGTTAATGTTGTGTCCGGTCATGTCGTGCTCTATCAGGACTCCAGACTCCTTGCACCATCTCTGCACTGATGACTGTGTCCGCCATTTGCTCCAGCTCCTCCTGTGGCGCTTGGCTCCCACCTCCATTCGCCGTTGCTGACTTCCTGTTGGCAGCAGGTTTCTGCTTGGTTTGGCTTTTTACATCGTGCCAGCGCATCTTGGCCTCATCGACGCTCCGACTGCATTCACGATGGAATGTCATTTGTCCGTCTGTGTTGCCAATGACATGGTGGGGGTGACGGACAGTTGTTGTTCGTGCTCTGTCACCTCCGTGGGACGGTCAGGTTGTCATGCGGACTGTGCCCCGTCTTCCTCTTCCTCTTCTCCTTGGCCTTTCCCGACCCCGAGGTTCCTTGCTGGTGGTCTGTGGGGCTTGTGGGGTTCGCGTTGACCTGGGCACTGGTTCCGAGTGCATCCATGTTGCTACGCAGTTTATTTATTTATTTATTTTTTTTGTTGTTGTTCTGCTTTTATTGTGCATTTTCCCTCATGACGCGTGGGTATTGCAGCCCTGTCGCTGGTTATCGCTGATTTTTTTATCGCGGTTGGCCTCATCGCAACTTTATTTGCGTTAGTGTTTCGCATTTTTGAGGCGTCGCGTTGATTTTAACGCGGACATTGGACGCGTTATCGTGGGACTATCGCATGGTGCCGCCAGGTTGAGAATGCTACGTTAACACTGCGTTGTTTTCCCGCGTTGGCCTGCGATATGCAAAGTTGCGTTAAGCTAATTTTGCGATAGTTATCACACGTTCTTGAGAATATGCCCCTTAAAAAGCAGAACAAGAGTTGCATCGTGTTGCCTGTGTGTAAACGTCATCCAAATGTCCACCGTTACGTCATGATGCATGCACACATTCACATCCCTGTGCCTTGTTAGGAAAACAGTTTTTTTGTCTTTGCTGTTCAGTATTGGCAAAAAAGCATTATTTATTTATTTTTATTGCTGTTGCAGAAGACCATCACAGCACAGCAGCAAAAAAGTATTAGAAGAGTCGTATGTCTTCGTTCCTTCTAAATGGAGCGATCAATTGGCTGTGCCAATGCTCGTTGATTTTTTGATTCTCTGTGTAAACGATGTTCATGTGCTGTAAAAACGTCAAATGTATCTGTCTACACCAATAATTACTCTAATAATCATTTATATATCAATTACTAACCTACCAAAAGGAACCATGTGTAGGAACCTTACAACAACGAAAGGTCATTAGAGTTCTAAACCTATGCCTTGCAATTTGCACGTAGCTCCTTGGTGCGGGTTCATAACTCACTGAGCTATATGACAAAGAATGTCATTAGTGATGTGCAAGAAACTCACTGATGTCTACAGCAAAGGCAGAAAATAAATATACAATCTGTGACCTGCATGTTACATGCTGTGCTTTGCTGCAGGCACGTTTACCCTCCGTGCTATTTTCTGGACGTAGAGTGCCAGGCGGCGTTGGCTCGCTGTGGTTATTTGTCTGTCTGAATAAACTGTCTTCTCTTTTTTTCTTCCACGCGCCTAGAAGCCAGCAGCACCGTGTCATGTTTGTTGCCGTTGGATATAGCCAGCTCCTCCACGTCTGACACACACGTCAGTGCCTCCGCGGAAGTCATGAGCTGAGAGTTACGTGCCACGAAGCCCGGCTTGGATTGCACGGCGCCGGCGGATGTGTTTAATCTCATTTCCAGGGTCACGGACTGCGGAAAGGCGCCGCACACTTCCGTGCAGATTGAGTGCAGTTCTTAAAAGCAGAGCTCCTTGTTCAGGGCCGGGGCTTCTGCGCGCTACAGAGAGCAGACCAATGAGTTTTACGCACCAGCGCACCGCGGCTCCGCCGCTTTGAGCTGGGAATTGATGGTCCAGCCGCGCTTCCCAACACAAGTTCTTAACTCGCTCCCAAACATCTGTTTTCTTTGCATTTTTCGAAGCCAAAATAATTGAAAGTGGAAAGCGGGCGCTCAGCTGTGAAAATCCAGTAATTGCTAAATCCGTGTCCAAGGGGAGCGCAAATGTAGGTGCCGGGACGTCATCACCCGAGGAATCGCGGATCCACCAGCCACTACGGTGAACGGTAACACTGAGGGGCTCTCTGCCATTCCGGTATCGCAGGGCCCCTTGTGATACTTTTACTCTAGGGCCACATGACACCTTAACTCCAGGACCACGGAACCCCTCACGTTTAGGGCCCTGTGACTCAGGACCATGGGACATATTAACTCAAAGGCCGTGGGACCCCTTAACTTAAGGGACATGCGAGCCATTAACCACCAGGCCATGGGACTCTGTAACTCGAGGGCCGTGAGACCCCATTACTGAAGGGCCCTAGAACCTCTTAACTCCTGTGCCTTGAGACCCCATTACTCAAGGGCCATGGGACCCCATTACTTAAGGGCCATGGGACCCCTTTACTCCAGGGCCATTGGAACCCTTAGTTCCAGTGCCATGGGACCCCTTAACTCCAGAACCGTGAGTCCCCTTTACTCCAGGGCCATGGGAACCCTTAACTCCACGGCAGTGGACCCCTTAACTCCAGAACCGTGAGACCCCTTTAACTCCAGGGCCATTGGAACCCTTACTTCCAGTGCCATGGGACCGCTTAACTCCAGAGCTGTGAGATCCCTTTACTCCAGGGCCATGAGAGTCCTTAACTCTAGGGCCATGGGTCCCATTCACTGCATGGGCATGGTTCCCTTAACCCCTGGTCCATGTTATACCTTAAATCAGGGTTGTGGGGCCCCCTAACTCCAGGGGCATGGGTTCCTTAACTGCGGGCTATGAAAGTCCTTAACTCCAGGGTCTTGGGACTTCGTAACTCCCGGGCCATGCCATCCCATTACTCAAGGCCCATGGGGACCCTTAACTCCAAGGCCATGGGACTTTTTAACTCCAGGGCCATTGGACCCTTTAACTCCATGGCCATGGGACCCTTTAACTCCAGGGCCATGGGACCCCTTAACTGCAGGGGCATGGGGCCCCTTAACTCCAGGGCCAAGGGACTCCTTAACTCCAGGGCCATGGGAACCCTTAACTCCTGGATCATATGATCCCTTAAATCAGAGCTATGGGACCCCTTAACTCCAGGGCAGTAGACCCCTTAACTCCAGCACCCGTGAGATCCCTTACTTCCAGTGCCATGGGACCTCTTAAATTAAAGTCGATGGGATCCCTTAACTCCAGTGCCTTATGATCCATTCCCGATGGGACTATGTGACACTTACCTCTAGGGCCCTGTGACCTAGGGCAAAGAGAAAGCTTATCCACATGGCCTTGGGACCTTGTAAGCTCAGAGACACAAGACCCCTTAACCCCAGAGCTTTGAGACACATTTACTCCAGGGCTATTGGAACCCTTACTTCCAGTGCCATGGGACCCCTTAACTCCAGAGCTGTGAGACCCCTTTACTCCAGTGCCATTGGAACCCTTACTTCCAGTGCCATGGGACCCCTTAACTCCAGTGCCATTGGAACCCTTATTTCCAGTGCCATGGGACCCTTTAACTCCAGGGCCATTGGAACCCTTACTTCCAGGGCCAAGGGGCCCCCTAACTCCTGGATCATATGATCCCTTAAATCAGAGCTATGGGACACCCTTAACTCCAGGGCTATTGGACCTCTTAACGCTATGGGACCCCTTACTCCAGGGCCAAGGGACTCCTTAACTCCATGGCCATGGGACCCCTTAACTCCAGGGCCATGGGACCCCTTAAATATCCAGGGCCATGGGACCCCTTAACTCCAGGGCCATGGGACCCCTTAACTCCTGGGCCATGGGAGTCCTTAACTCCAGGGCCATGGGAGTCCTTAACTTCAGGGCCATGGGAGTCCTTAACTCCAGGGCCATGGGAGTCCTTAACTCCAGGGCCATGGGGCCCCTTAACTCCAGCACCCGTGAGATCCCTTACATCCAGTGCCATGGGACCTCTTAAATTAAAGTCAATGGGATCCCTTAACTCCAGTGCCTTATGATCCATTACCGATGGGACTATGTGACACTTACCTCTAGGGCCCTGTGACCTAGGGCAAAGAGAAAGCTTAGCCACATGGCCTTGGGACCTTGTAAGCTGAGAGACACAAGACCCCTTAACCCCAGAGCCGTGAGACCCATTTACTCCAGGGCTATTGGAACCCTTACTTCCAGTGCCATGGGACCCCTTAACTCCAGAGCAGTGAGACCCCTTTACTCCAGGGCCATGGGACCCTTAACTCCAGGGCCATTGGAACCCTTAGTTCCAGTGCCATGGGACCCCTTAACTCCAGAGCTGTGAGACGCCTTTACTCCAGGGCCATGGGACCCCTTAACTCCAGGTCCGTGAGACCCCTTAACTCCAGTGTAATTGGAACCCTTACTTCCAGTGCCATGGGACCCTTTAACTCCAGGCCCATTGGAACCCTTTCTTCCAGGGCCAAGGGACCCCCTAAGTCCTGGATCATAAGATCCCTTAAATCAGAGCTAAGGGACCCCCTTAACTCCAGGGCTATTGGACCTCTTAACGCCATGGGACCCCTTACTCCAGGGCCAAGGGACCCCTTAACTCCAGGGCCATGGGAGTCCTTAACTCCAGAGCCATGGGAGTCCTTAACTCCAGGGCCATGGGAGTCCTTAACTCCAGGGCCATGGGAGTCCTTAACTCCAGGACCATGGGACCCCTTAACTCCAGGGCCATGGGGCCCCTTAACTCCAGGGCCATGGGAGTCCTTAACTTCAGGGCCATGGGACTCCTTAACTCCAGGGCCATGGGACCCCTTACATCCAGGGCCATGGGAGTCCTTAACTCCAGGGCCATGGGGCCCCTTAACTCCAGTGCCACGGGAGTCCTTAACTCCAGGGCCATGGGAGTCCTTAACTTCAGGGCCATGGGACTCCTTAACTCCAGGGCCAAGGGACTCCTTAACTCCAGGGCCATGGGACCCCTTACTTACAGTGCCATGGGAGTCCTTAAGCCCAGGGCCATGGGACCCCTTAACTCCTGCATCATATGATCCCTTAAATCAGAGCTATGAGACCCCCCTAACTTCAGGGGCATAGGACCCTTTAACTCCAGAGCTATGAGACTCCAATGCAATATGACCCCCCCCCCCGCCAGTGCCACATGACACCTTATCTCCAGGGGCAAAGGACCCCTTAACTCCTGAAAGTGACGTTGTGGTGGCGATAGGAGCTTGTAAATATACCCCATATTGTTTAAAGGGCGCACTTAACTATATGCAGTTTGGAGTGGACTTTTATATAAAAGGAGTTTGAAATTGTGGTGCACAACCACTTGTGTTCTTTTGGATTTTGTTTGGCAAGGCAGTGGCAGAGAGTGTGGAAGCCATGTATGGAAGCTATTTTGATGTAAAGCTGTGTGTCATCCTGCACGTTGGGAGTGGCAAGGGATGCCAAGCTCATATAGTGTGCCCACTGTCTGCCTCCGCTGGGCTCCATCTTTCCGCAGCTTACTTATTACTGCTGTGTCTCTGCATCTGATTCAGGCCTTTTAATTAATGAAACTCAAGATTCCACATGGTGCACAGAGAAGGACTACGGGCCAGATGTATCAAGAATGTATTTTGCGATTCTGAAATAGCGAATTTTACCGATTCGCTATTTTGGAATCGCAAAATGCAATGTATGTAGGATTTGCTAAAATATAGAGGGGCACATGCATCAATGTAGGCTTTTGCGATTCCTTACTTGCGATTATTAAGGAATCGCAATTAAGGAATCGCAAAAGCCTATGCATGTAGGAATCGCTAAAAAAATAGCGATTCCTACACATTCCCTAATAGCGATTCGCTATTAGGGAATGCTTTCCCATTCAATCCTGTGGGCCTAGAGGCCTTAGGCCCCCCTGATGCACCCTCAAAAAAGGGAAGTGTGCACATATGGCCCTAAGGGCATGTGTATGCGCCACAAGGCACTTAGAAAAATGCAATTTTGTGCATTTTTCTAAGGATTAGCAAATTACCATCAACTTGAAATTGATGGTAATTTGCGATTCCTTAATGCAAAGTCGCATTTTTAAAATGCTTCTTGCATTGCATTTAGGGATTCCCTAACTGCATTTGCAAAATAGGTATTCGCAAAAATTGCGATTACCTAATTTGCGAATGCATTTTGGGTTGATGCATCCCAAAAGGCTTTTTACCGGTCGCAAACGATTGATACATCTGGCCCTAAGTCACCCTCGGCAGCCGTGCTGGACCGAGGCAGCTTATAAGGGTGCTCGACCATAGCTCCTTCTAACATGGTGCTGGACGAAGGCACATTCTACAGTGGTGCTGGACCAGGACACCTTCTACAGTGGTGCTGGCCCAAGGCACCTTCTACAGTGGTGCTGTACCAAAACACCTTCTCATGTGGTGCTGGACCAAGGCACCTTCTACTGCGGTGCTGGACCGAGGCACCTTCTACTGTGGTGCTGGACCGAGGCACCTTCTACTTCGGTGTTGGACCAAGGTACCGTCTACAGTGGTGCTGGCCCAAGGCACCTTCTACAGTGGTGCTGGACCAAGGCACCTTCTACTGTTGTGCTGGACCGAGGCACCTTCTAGAGTGGTGCTGGACCGAGGCACCTTCTACAGTGGTGCTGGACCAAGGCACCTTCTACTGTGGTGCTGGACCAAGGCACCCTCTACTATGGTGCTGGACCAAGGCACCTTCTACAGGGGTGCTGGACTAAAGCACCTTCTACTGTGGTGCTGGACCAAGGCACCTTCTACAGTGGTGCTGGACCAAGGCACCTTCTACAGTGGTGCTGGACCAAGGCACCTTCTACAGTGGTGCTGGACCAAGGCACATTCTACTGTGGTGCTGGACCAAGGCACCTACTACTGTGGTGCTGGAACAAGACACCTTCTACAGTGGTGCTGGACCGAGGCACCTGTTACTGTGGTGCTGGACCGAGGCACCTTCTTCTGTGGTGCAGGACGAAGGCACCTTCTACTGCGGTGGTGAAACAAGGCACCTACTACAGTGGTGCTGGACCAAGGCACCTTCTACTGCGGTGCTGAAACAAGGCACCTACTTCAGTGGTGCTGGACCAAAGCACCTTCTACTGTGGTGCTGGACCAAGGCACCTTCTACAGTGGTGCTGGACTAAAGCACCTTCTACTGTGGTGCTGGACCAAGGCACCTTCTCATGTGGTGCTGGACCAAGGCACCTTCTACAGTGGTGCTGAACCGAGGCAGCTTCTAAAGGTTGCTGGACCGAGGCACCTTCTACTGTGGTGCTGGACCAAGGCACCTTCTACTGCGGTGCGGGACCAAGACACCTTCTACTGCGGTGCTGGAGAAAGGTACCTTCTACTGCGGTGCTGGACCAAGACATCTTCTACTGCGGTGCTGGACAAAGGCGCCTTTTACTGTAGTGCTGGACCAAGGAACCTTCTACAGTGGTGCTGGACCAAGACACCTTCTACTGCGGTGCTGGACCAAGGCACCTTCTCATGTGGTGCTGGACCAAGACATCTTCTACTGTGTTGCTGGACTGAAGCAGCTTCTCATGTGGTGCTGGACCAAGGCACCTTTTCATGTGGTGCTGGACCAAGGCACCTTCTACTGTGGCTCTGGACCAAGGCACCTTCTACTGCGGTGCTGGACCAAGGCACCTTCTACAGTGGTGCTGGACCAAGGCACCTTCTCATGTGGTGCTGGACCAAGGCACCTTATACTGTGGCTCTGGACCAAGGCACCTTCTACTGCGGTGCTGGACCAAGGCACCTTCTACAGTGGTGCTGGACCAAGACATCTTCTACTGCGGTGCTGGACCAAGGCGCCTTCTACTGCGGTGCTGGACCAAGGCGCCTTTTAATGCGGTGCTGGACCGAAGCAGCTTCTAAAGGGTGCTGGACCAAGGCACCTTCTCATGTGGTGCTGGACCAAGGCACCTTCTCATGTGGTGCTGGACCAAGGCACCTTCTACTGTGGCTCTGGACCAAGGCACCTTCTATTGTGGTGCTGGACCAAGACACCTTCTACTGCGGTGCTGGACCAAGACATCTTCTACTGCGGTGCTGGACCAAGGCGCCTTTTACAGCGGTGCTGGACCAAGGCGCCTTCTACTGCGGTGCTGGACCAAGGCACATTCTCATGTGGTGCTGGACCAAGGCACCTTCTCATGTGGTGCTGGACCAAGGCACCTTCTACTGTGGCTCTGGACCAAGGCACCTTCTATTGTGGTGCTGGACCAAGGCACCTTCTACTGCGGTGCTGGACCAAGGCACCTTCTACAGTGGTGCTGGACCAAGGCACCTTCTACAGTGGTGCTGGACCAAGGCACCTTCTACAGTGGTGCTGGACCAAGGCACCTTCTCATGTGGTGCTGGACCAAGGCACCTTCTACTGTGGCTCTGGACCAAGGCACCTTCTACTTCGGTGCAGGACCAAGGCACCTTCTACAGTGGTGCTGGACCAAGGCACCTTCAACTTCGGTGACAAACCAAGGTGCCTTTTACTGCGGTGCTGGACCAAGGCACCTTCTACATTGGTGCTGGACCAAGACATTTTCTACTGCGGTGCTGGACCAAGACATTTTCTACAGTGGTGCTGGACCAAGGCACCTTCTACATTGGTGCTGGACCAAGACACCTTCTACTGCGGTGCTGGACCAAGGCATCTTCTACTGCGGTGCTGGACCAAGGCACCTTCTACTGCGGTGCTGGACCAAGGCGCCTTTTACTGCGGTGCTGGACCAAGACATTTTCTACTGCGGTGCTGGACCAAGACATTTTCTACTGCGGTGCTGGACCAAGACATTTTCTACAGTGGTGCTGGACCAAGGCACCTTCTACATTGGTGCTGGACCAAGACACCTTCTACAGTGGTGCTGGACCAAGGCACCTTCTACTGCAGTGCTGGACCAAGGCACCTTTTACTGCGGTGCTGGACCAAGGCACCTGCTACAGTGGTGCTGGACCAAGGCACCTTCTACAGTGGTGCTGGACCAAGACATCTTCTACTGAGGTGCTGGACCAAGGCACCTTCTACAGTGGTGCTGGTCTGAGGCATCTTCTACTGCGGTGCTGGACCAAGGCACCTTCTACTGTGGTGCTGGACCGAGGCACCTTCTACAGTGATGCTGGACCAAGGCACCTTCTACTGAGGTGCTGAACCGAGGCACCTTCTACAGTGGTGCTGGACCAAGGCACCTTCTACCGCAGTGCTGGACCAAGGCACCTTCTACTGCGGTGCTGGTCTGAGGCACCTTCTACAGTGGTGCTGGACCAAGGCACCTTCTACAGTGGTGCTGGACCGAGGCACCTTCTACAGTGGTGCTGGACCGAGGCACCTTCTACTGCGGTGCTGGACCAAGGCACCTTCTACTGCGGTGCTGGACCAAGGCACCTTTTACTGCGGTGCTGGACCAAGGCACCTTCTACAGTGGTACTGGACCAAGGCACCTTCTACAGTGGTGCTGGACCAAGGCACCTTCTCATGTGGTGCTGGACCAAGGCACCTTCTACAGTGGTGCTGGACCAAGGCACCTTCTACCGCAGTGCTGGACCAAGGCACCTTCTACTGCGGTGCTGAACCGAGGCACCTTCTACAGTGGTGCTGGACCAAGATATCTTCTACTGTGTTGCTGGACCGAAGCAGCTTCTAAAGGGTGCTGGACCAAGGCACCTTCTCATGTGGTGCTGGACCAAGGCACCTTCTACTGGGGCTCTGGACCAAGGCAACTTCTACTTCGGTGCTGGACCAAGGCACCTTCTACAGTGGTGCTGGACCAAGGCACCTTCTACTGTGGCTCTGGACCAAGGCACCTTCTACTGTGGTGCTGGACAAAGGCACCTTCTACTGTGGTGCTGGACCAAGGCACCTTCTACAGTGGTGCTGGACCAAGGCACCTTCTACAGTGGTGCTGGACCAAGGCACCTTCTACAGTGGGGCTGGACCAAGGCACCTTCTCATGTGGTGCTGGACCAAGGCGCCTTCTACTGCGGTGCTGGACCAAGGCGCCTTTTACTGCGGTGCTGGACCAAGGCACCTTCTAATGGAGTGCTGGACCGAGGCAGCTTCTAAAGGGTGCTGGACCAAGGCACCTTCCACTGCGGTGCTGGACCGAGGAACCTTCTGCTGCAGTGCTGGACCGAGGCAGCTTCTAAAGGGTGCTGGACCAAGGCACCTTCCACTGCAGTGCTGGTCTGAGGCACCTTCTACTGCGGTGCTGAACCAAGGCACCTTCTTCAGTGGTGCTGGACCAAGGCACCTTCTACTGCGGTGCTGAACCGAGGCACCTTCTACAGTGGTGCTGGACTAAGGCACCTTCTACCGCAGTGCTGGACCAAGGTACCTTCTACCACGGTGCTGGACCAAGACATCTTCTACTGTGTTGCTGGACCAAGGCCCCTTCTACTGCGGTGCTGGACCAAGGCACCTTCTACCACGGTGCTGGACCAAGACATCTTCTACTGTGTTGCTGGACCGAAGCAGCTTCTCATGTGGTGCTGGACCGAGGCACCTTCTACAGTGGTGCTGGACTAAGGCACCTTCTACCGCAGTGCTGGACCAAGGCACCTTCTACCACGGTGCAGGACCAAGACATCTTCTACTGTGTTGTTGGACTGAAGCAGCTTCTAAAGGGTGCTGGACCAAGGCACCTTCTCTTGTGGTGCTGGACCAAGGCACCTTCTACTGTGGCTCTGGACCAAGGCACCTTCTCATGTGGTGCTGGACCAAGGCACCTTCTCATGTGGTGCTGGACCAAGGCACCTTCTCATGTGGTGCTGGACCAAGGCACCTTCTCATGTGGTGCTGGACCAAGGCACCTTCTCATGTGGTGCTGGACCAAGGCACCTTCTACAGTTGTGATGGACCAAGGCACCTTCTATAGCAGTTCTGGACCGAGGCACCTTCTACAGTGGTGCTGGACCAAGGCACCTTCTACAGTGGTGCTGGACCAAGGCATCTTCTCATGTGGTGCTGGACCAAGGCACCTTCTACTGTGGTGCTGGACCAAGGCACCTTCTACTGTGGTGCTGGACCAAGACACCTTCTACCGCAGTGCTGGACCAAGGCACCTTCTCCTCGGTGCTGAACCAAGGCACCTTCTACTGTGGTGCTGGACCAAGGCACCTTCTACCGCGGTGCTGGACCAAGACATCTTCTACTGTGTTGCTGGACCGAAGCACCTTCTACAGGGGTGCTGGACCGAGGTACCTTCTACAGTGGTGCTGGACCAAGGCACCTTCTTCAGTGGTGCTGGACTGAGGCACCTTCTACAGGGGTGCTGGACCAAGGCACCTTCTACTGCGGTGCTGGACCAAGGCACCTTCTACTGCGGTGCTGGACCAAGGCAACTTCTACAGTGTGCTGGACCGAGGCACCTTCTACTGCGGTGCTGGACCAAGGCACCTTCTACTGCGGTGCTGGACCAAGGCACCTTCTACTGTGGTGCTGGACCAAGGCACCTTCTACAGGGGTGCTGGACCGAGGTACCTTCTACAGTGGTGCTGGACCAAGACATCTTCTCCTGTGGTGCTGGACCCAAGACACCATCTGCTGTGGTGCTGGACCAAGGCACCTTCTACAGTGGTGCTGGACCAAGGCACCTTCTGCTGTGGCTCTGGACCAAGACACCATCTGCTGTGGTGCTGGACCAAGGCACCTTCTACTGTGGTGCTGGACCAAGGCACCTTCTACTGTGGTGCTGGACCAAGGCACCTTCTACAGTGGTGCTGGACCAAGGCACCTTCTACTGTGGTGCTGGACCAAGGCACCTTCTACTGTGGTGCTGGACCAAGGCACCTTCTACTGTGGTGCTGGACCAAGGCACCTTCTACTGTGGTGCTGGACCAAGGCACCTTCTACTGTGGTACTGGACCGAAGCAGCTTCTAAAGGGTGCTGGACCAAGGCACCTTCTACAGTGGTGCTGGACCAAGGCACCTTCTACTGTGGTGCTGGACCGAGGCACCTTCTACAGGGGTGCTGGACCGAGGTACCTTCTACAGTGGTGCTGGACTGAGGCACCTTCTCATGTTGTGCTGGACCAAGGCACCCTCTACAGTGGTGCTGGACCAAGGCACCTTCTACTGTGGTGCTGGACCGAGGCACCTTATTTATTATTTATTTATGTATTTATTTAGAAAGTTTTATAAAGCGTGAACATGAACCTTGGGGGAATCAGGGCGCTGTACACACGGCGAATGCATGAATAAACTCCGTACAATAGAGGTCCGCACAGTGACACCACCAGGAGTACACAATCAAGATCAGGGACCTGGTAG
The DNA here is from genome assembly GCA_963921515.1 of Calotriton arnoldi. Classification (NCBI taxonomy): domain Eukaryota; kingdom Metazoa; phylum Chordata; class Amphibia; order Caudata; family Salamandridae; genus Calotriton; species Calotriton arnoldi. The sequence continues at coordinate 894,023 of CAWUFW010006724.1, read as the reverse complement.
TGGCCACCCTAGATCCATTGCTCCTCGGGTGTAAAATATTTCCTGTAACATTCAGCAAAACAAGCAAAAGTGAGCTTGACACAACATAATAAAATAATTGACAAAACTGTAAGGTGAGGGCCCTCGGGTAAAATAACAATTAACACCCAAACATAAAATAAATGGAGAACGATATGTTAGGATAAATGTCAGGTCTGTCAACAAGGGGACATGTAAAAGAGAACACGATGATGCAGCTAATGATCATTCAGGAAAATCAATTTGGCCTGTTTCGTGAAATAGGCAGTGGAAGGATTGGCTCTACTCTCAGTAGGAAGAGCGTTCCAAATTCTAGGTGCAAGACCGGAGAAAGCACGTTTGTACGTACTTTTCTTCTTGAATTTGGGAGGTTTCAAGAGAAGTGTGGACGTACTTCTTAAGTTCCGACTCGAGCCAGAAAGAACGAGCTTGTTCGCCAGATAGGCCAGAGTGTTGTAATGCAAGGCTTTATGTGTGAGGCAAGCTATTTTAAAACGAATACTCGCTTCAATAGACAGCCAGTTAAGCTGCACAAGGAATGCAGCAGCCAGGCTGGTGATGGATCTCCCGAAATAGCACTCAGTCTCGGCATCCCTCAGCAAACTGCATTGGCTTCCTTTAAATCAAAGAATTGTGTTTAAAGCCCTAGGTCTAGGCCCAGATACTATCAAAGGGCTGTTCCAGTGCTATGTTCACACCAAGCAGCTTAGATCAGCTAGCAAAAATCTGCTGACAGTTCCAAGGTTCAAAAGTCTAGATGGGGAGGCAGGGCGTTCTCCATTGTTGCTGCTAGTCTATGGAACTCCCTTCCTGGCGATCTCTCGGGACAGATGTCTCATTCTCTCTTCCGCAAGGCTCTGAAGACTTGGCTCTTTACAGAGATTTCTGTCTGAGCCTTACTTTATCTCTGTATGACAGTCCCGCCTGTAGCGCCTTGACGCCCCTGGGCTAAGTTTGCGCTTTAGAAGTCTAATATTCATTCATTCATTCATTCATTCATTCACAAGGTCAGGTGTAATGTGATCGTGTTTTTTGGAGCCTGGCTGATGCGTTGAGAGTGGCTCTGAGAGGGGCCAAGCTCGCTTTAGGCAGCCCCGCAAGGGTCACCAGACCATATTCAAGATGTGCGATCAACAGGGATTGTACCGCAGGTTGTATGTCTTCGGTCGGAAGGAAAGGTTTGATTTTTCTTGAGGGTGTTAAGATGAAAGTTGGCACCCCTAATAGTGGCAATGATGTGAGCTTGCATATTAAGTAATTTGTCCAAGGTAATGCCTAACGATTTAGCAGAATCAACCACGTGAGGGGTGCAGTTAAGGGCTGTGAGTTAGAGAGGAGATCTTCAAGTAAAGTTGCGTGTCATCCGCCTACATGTGGTAATGAATGTTAGACTGGTTCAGAATGACAGTGAGAGGTTCCATAAAAAGGTTGAAGAGCGTGGGCGATAGTGCGGATCCTTGCGGAACTCCAATCCTGACTTGGGTACTGGAAGCAAGGGACTGGTTGAGTTTAATCCTTTGAGTGCGGTTGTGTAAGAAAAAGGTAAACCACTTTAGGACCGGTCCCGCTAAACCCATCCTACTTTGTAGAAGATTAATCAAGGTTTCATGTTTGATGGTGTCGAAAGCAGAAGACTGGTCCAGAAGGATCAGAAGACAAGGGACATTATGATCAAGGGATTTCAGAGCGCCATCCACAATGTGCGTTAGTGCAGTTTCAGTACTATGCCCTGCTCTGAAACCGGATTGAAAGAGGTCCAGTAGTTGAAATTTCTCTATATGGTTGCAGAGCTGCTTGTGGACGCATTTCTCGAGAAGTTTGGCTAACGTCATGATGTTTGTGATAGGTCTGAAGTTGTTGGGATCAGATAAATCCGAGTTGGGCTTCTTAGGGATGGGAGTGACTTGCCCAATTTTGAGGCAATCAGGGATGCTCCCCTGCAGTAGAGATTCATGAATAATCCGAGACCAAAGAGGTAGAATGGCCAAGTTGATGTCTTTAAAAAATTTAGCAGGAAGTGGATCATTGAAGTGATTGGCCGGTTTTAGAGTTGCCATCTCGTGGAGTAATTCTGTGTAATCTGGCAGGATAAAGGAATTCCAAGAGGCGTAATTTTTGGGAGAACAACTGAGGAAAAAGGAGACTGCCGAGGGAACCACCAGCTCCTCTTTAGATGTGGTGAGGATTAGAGGAGGCACCATGGGAGTGACAGGTTGGAGTTCCAGTTCAATTTTCCTAGTTTTTTCAGAGAAGTGCACTGTGAAGTCCTCCCGCAAGGAAGTGGAGTCACGGAGGACACGTTTGGGTTGGAGGTGTGGTTTGCTTGCTGTTTTATAATTTCAAATAGCATCTTGGGTCTGTTTTTGGCGCCGTCCAGTTGCGCCCTGAAATGGTCAGTTTTAGCAATGCAGATTTTTTTATTGTAGGCGCTTCTCATTTTCCTTAGCTGATAGAGGCTGGTGGTGGAAGGCTCGTTTCTCCAGGACCTCTCTAAAAGCCAAAGTTTGCAGCGTTCGTCATTTAGGGAACCATTTAAACCAAGGTTTGGATTGTTTGAGAGGAATCCTTTTAAATTGTTTCGGCACAATGGTGTCAAAGATATTAGTTACAGTGCTAATGTAATGGTCAGATAGATCCTCCAAATTAGTCATGTTAGGGGGAGGCTGAAGTCTATTCATAGTGATGGAAGTAAGAGCATTGATGTTGACGTCTCTCATGTTGCGAGACCATTGTTTCGCTTTAAGAGGTTGTCCCTTTCTGCTAGTGGTCTTTTCCAGTATGTGGAAGGCAATTTGATGATGATCCGACCAGTCACAAGGTAGGATGTCCTTCATTTGAATGAGATTGTCTCTAGCAATAATGAGGTCAAGGGTGGTGTCTTTGTTGTGGGTGGGTCCCTTACAGAACTGAGTGAAGTTGAGATCGGAGAGGAAAGTCTTAAAGGAGCTGACTAAGAGATCATTGGTGTCATTCCAATGGAGGTTAAAGTCTCCAAGGAAGATATGGTATGGTTGATCAGAACATGGGCTAATGAGCTCCATGATTTGCTCTATGAAGATCAAATTGTCACCAGGAGGATGGTAAATTGTGTGGAGTGTGAGAAGTTGGCCTGGTATATGCTGTCCACTAATTAAAGTGGGCACCTTGTACCAGTCCACACGACCCTTATGATGTATGAGGTCAAAGATAACCTTTAGAAAGCTATCCTAGTGGTAGCTATGGAGAGCAGCCTTCAGGCTTAATCTTGAAGGAATGTAAAGCAGCTTGTTTTACCAGAGTATCACCTCCTGAATGACTAAATGAAAGGAGAACCACACAGTAGTGATATAAAAATATGTATTTATTAATATAACACTCTCTACTAATCTCTACACGAGATTAGAACATAAAGCACACAATATTGAATCAATCGAACACTAGTAAGTAGCACAATACACAGCGGGCTCCAGGGGGAGACCGAACCATATACTAAAAAAATGGTATAACAATCAGGACTTGACTAGACACAGTGCCTAGAGCACGTAGAATCGCTGGGACCCCAAGGAACCACCCAAGGCAGTGACACAGGGTGCCCACGGAGGATGGGTGCAGTGAGGAAACACGACCGCGTGCTCCGTGCAACTCTATGGGAAGGTCACGGTTGGAAAGTTACAGTTTAAGGATACTTCTACGAGGTCTTCGAGCAAACCCTTTGGAACATAAGAGGTTCTAGAGCCAACACACCAGTGAGTACCGAGGTACGCGTGTTACCTATCCCAGAGGAGCTGGGTGCATAGGGGTCAAGTGGTGTCGGAAACCTCCGTCGTTTTCAATTGAGAGCAGCGAAGAAGTACTTCTGCCAGGAAGGTGAAGAGTGTCCGGTGGAATCCAAGCCTGGATTCAAGGTGAGAGGAACCTGAAAGCAGAGGGGACAGAGACTGGGTCACTTCAGGTGACCAGGGGCTCGGTAGTCGAATGCCCACCGATGTCGGGTGCTTCAGGTGAGAAGTAAGGATGCTTGACTCTGCAGCCACGAGGACCAGGAGATGTCGACGATGACCAAAGTCCGGACGTGAGCTGTCCCACGAAGGATGTCGAATGCTGAGGGGTCAGTGTCCGGCTGGAGCACCCACAAGCCTTGACAAATGCAACCCACGCAGACAGAGGAAGCAGGTTACGGTGTGGACCAGCAAGTTCCAGGAGACTCTCCAAGCAATGGGGGGTCAGGGCACGTCTGGAGCAACCAGGGAAGCCCAAGAACAAACAAGGTGACCCTCGCCAGGACCCACAGGCCAACGGACCAGGGATCGCGAGGAGACCTCGAGCGAATTCACAAAGCACCAGCCCACAGAGCCCTCGGTGAGTGGAGGCCGGATATCTTCAGTGCAAATGCTGCTCGGGGTCAGGACTACACGGAGTCCAAAGCACAAGCTCAGGGATCGCCAACAAGCATATGCTTCTGCAAATGTACGCGGTGCACAGGGGTTCAGTTGCACGGTCCCCACGAGGGATACTGGTCTCAGAATCGCTGAGAGGTCACATCAACCTCGAGGACCTTCGGGAACCCACCTCCTGTGTTACTGAAATCTTCGGAGTCCGCAGGAGCTCTGGAGATGCAAGCCTGTCAGATGCGTTTAGGTGCCTGCTGCTGCAGGGGAGTAACTCCTTTACTCCAAGGGAGATTCTTCAGTCGTCCAGCGTCGTGCAGACATTTGAAGTACTTGGGGGCATATTAGCAAGACCGGCGATAATGGGCTTGCTAATATGCGTTATAGAATTCCAATAGAAGCCCAGGTTAGATGTGCAGGACATCTAACCTGGGCTTCTATTGGAATTCTATAACGCATATTAGCAAGCCCATTATCGCCGTTTTAGCGGCAGTTTCCTGCCGATAAAACGGCGATAATTTTATCGCCGGTCTTGCTAATATGCCCCTTGGTTTCTTCCTAGCAGAATCTTGTCTAGGTAAAATCTAAAGTCCTGTAGCAAGGTATCCCACTTTATACCCACGGGAGAGGGTTGGAAAGATTCTGTGGACCCTCCTAGGAGAGGGGCAGGACAGAGGGGTGGCTACACCCATGTCCTTTGTCCAGTTTCGCACCAAAGCAGGAGCCACTGGCTCCCAGAACTGGTTTGAGCTGGACTATGCACATGGACACCAAATGTGCCCCCAGTGCATACTTCCTGGCACTCTCAGAGTGCACCCACCCAGCCCCAATACACTAAACCCTGTCTGGGAGGTGGTCACACCTCCCCGTGACAGGATGCCTATTGTCATGCCTTCCTCTGCTCGAGCTTGGCTCAGCAGCAGGAGGGCAGAATCCTGTCTGTAGCTGGCAGCATCCATTTTGTGCTGCCCAGGTCGAGAAAGCTGGTACCAGGTAGACCGGTGACCCACAGTAGTGGTTCTAGAAGGGTGGAATCATACTGTGGAGGTATGATTCCAAGGTGTTTGACACCAAACATGACATGTTTCTAAGCAGCCGTTTTAAAGTTAGCATTTACCGCGAGGTTATAATGCAACTTAACCTATATGTCTTGCTGCATCACTGACAACCCCGGAGAATGGTCTCCGAAGGCTGCAGAGGGGCTCTGCTCATGCAGGGGCACCCTCTCACGTAAAACCCAGCACCCTGCCTTCAGGATTGATAAGGCCTGCCATAGGGGTGACTGATAGGTTTTTAAGTGTAGTGATTTAGATAGATATAGTGAACCTATATCTAAGTAAGTGGTGCAAGCACCAGCTTACACAGGCTGCGGTAGCAGACCTGTTGTGTCATTTTGAATGGCCTCGCATGGGTGGTATAATACATGCTTCAGCCCATGGGAAGCCTCTGGGGTACTAGGCATAGGCCCTGGGTACATGGTGTATCATATACTAGGGACTTATAAGGGTACCCCAGTATCCAGTCTGGAGTGTACCTAAAGTATATGCCTAGCAATTTAAGGGAGAAAGCAGATAGACTGGGGTCCTGGATAGCAGGATCCCAGTCAGACTAGTCCAAAAACAGTGATACATCAGCAAAAAGTGGGGGTAACCATAAGAAGCAGATCCTACTCTCCTACACAACCCCCCCCAAACGCAGAGACATTAAACTAACCGTGACCAGTTGAGTCTTCATGTTCTAAATGGAAATATCTGGAGAGTCCATCTGCATTGGTATGGTTACTCCCAGGTCTATGTTCCACTGTATAGTCCATCCCCTGTAGGGAAATGGACCACCACAAGAGTTTGGGGTTTTCACCCTTCATCTGTTTTAGCCACAAGAGGGACTTATGGTCTGTTTGAACAATGAAGTGAGTGCCAAACAAGTATGGCCTCAGCTTCTTCAAGGCCCAAACCACAGCAAAGGCTTCCCTCTCAATAGCTGACCAACGTTTCTCTCTGGGGGTCAGCCTCCTGCTTGTGAAAGCTACTGGCTGATCCTGACCCTCCTCATTCAATTGTGATAACACAGCCCCTACCCCCAATTCAGATGCATCTGTTTGAACAATGAATTGCTTGGAATAATCAGGACTTTGCAGAATGGGAGCAGTGCACATGGCCTGCTTCAGGTCATCAAATGCCTTTTGACAGCTCACTGTCCACTGAACTTTCTTAGGCATTCTCTTGGAAGTTAAGTCATTCAAAGGGGTCACTATGGATCCATATCCTTTGACAAACCTCCTGTAGTACCCAGTCAGGCCCAAGAAAGCTCTGACCTGAGTCTGTGTAGTTGGAGCAACCCAATCCATGATGGTTTGGATTTTGCTCTGCAATGGTTGAACCTGGCCTCCACCAACAAGGTGGCCCAGGTACACAACCTTACTCTGCCCTATCTGGCACTTGGGGGCCTTGATAGTGAGGCCTGCTTTCTGCAGGGCCTCCAGAACATTTCTCAGGTGGACCAGGTGATCCTCCTAGGTGGAGCTAAAGACAGCAATATCATCTAGATAAGCTGCACTATAGGCTTCCAGACCTGTGAGAACTTTATTCACCAGCCTTCGAAATGTGGCAGGTGCATTCTTCAAGCCAAAAGGCATCACTACAAAGTGGCAGTGCCCACTAGGGGTTGAGAATGCTGTTTTTGGTTTTGCTTCCTCGGCTAATCTGATTTGCCAGTAACCAGCTGTCAGGTCAAACTACTTAGGAATTTGGCAGAGGCCAAAGTATCAATAAGTTCATCTGCCCTTGGAATTGGATGAGCATCAGTCCTAGTGACTGCATCGAGTCCCCTGTAGTCAACACAGAACCTCATCTCTCTCTTACCACCCTGGGTGTGAGGTTTTGGTACTAAGACTACTGGGCTAGCCCAAGGGCTATCTGAGGGCTCAATAACTCCCAGTTCCAATATTTTCTGGACTTCAGTCCTGATACAGTCCCTGACATGGTCAGGTTGCCTGTAAATCTTATTTTTAACAGGCAGACTGTCACCTGTGTCCACCTCATGTGTATACCAGGTAGTCTGACTTAGAGTCAGTGAAAACATGTGTCTGTACTGATTGAGGACCTTCCTGCAATCAGTCTGTTGATGTTCAGTGAGACTGCCTGCCAAGGCTACTCCATCAACTGAACCATCATCAGGGTTCTGTGAGAGGAGGTCAGGGAGTGGATCACTCTCTTCCTCCTGTCCCTCATCAGTAGCTATGAGCAAGCCCATGTCTGCCCTGTCCACATATGGCTTGAGCCCGTTCACATGGAGCACCCTGTGGGGGCTCCTGGGAGTTCCAAGGTCCACCAGGTAGGTAACCTCTCCCTTCTGCTCAAGAATGGCATGGGGCCCACTCCACTTGTCTTGGAGAGCTGCTGGGGCCACAGGCTTCAACACCCATACCTTCTGTCCTGGCTGATACACAGTCAAAACAGCCTTTTGGTCATGCCAGGCCTTTTGCAATTCCTTGCTAGCCTCAAGGTTTTTGGATGCCTTCTTCATGTACTCAGCAATCCTGAAGTGGAGACCAAGTACATAGTCCACTATGTCCTGTTTAGGTGGTTTGAGAGGTAACTCCCATCCCTCCTTAACCAAACATAAGGGGCCCCTAACTGGATGTCCAAACAGAAGTTCAAAAAGGCTGTAGCCAACCCCATTCTGAGTAACCTCTCTGTAGGCAAAGAAAAGGCAGGGCAAAAGGATATCCCATCTACGCCTGAGCTTGTCAGGGAGACATTTTATCATGCCTTGAGGGTTTTGTTGAATCTCTCAACTAACCCATTGCATTGTGGGTGATAGGGTGTGGTGAATTTGTAATTCACTCCACACTCCTTCCACATAGCAGTAAGGTAACCAGACATAAAGTTTGCATCTCTATCTGATACCACCTCCTTAGGGAAACCCACTCTGGAAAAGATTACCAGGAGGGCGCTTGCCACAGCAGGAGCTGTGGTGTCCTAAGGGGTATTGCTTCTGGATACCTAGTGGCATGGTCCACCACCACTAGTATGAATCTGTGTCCAGATGCAGTTGGAGGATCCATGAAACCAACAATGTCAATCCCAACCCTCTCAAAGGGAACCCCCACCACAGGTAGTGGTATCAGGGAGGCCTTTGTAGTACCACCTGCCTTACCACTGGCTTGGCAAGTGATACAGGAGCGACAAAACTCCTTGGTGTCTTCTGACATGTGAGGCCAGTGAAAGTGAGGGACAATTCTGTCCCAGATCTTGCTTTGGCCTAAGTGTCCTGCTAATGGGATATCATGTGCCAGTGTTAATAGGAAGCCTCTAAACTTCAGAGGTATAACCAACCTCCTGGTAGCACCAGACTTGGGGTCTCTACCCTCTGAGTATAGAAGTCCATCATCCCAGTAGATCCTGTGGGACCCACTGGCACTCCCAGCAGCCTCAGCAGCAGCTTGCTGTCTGAGGGGTTCAAGAGAGGGGCAGTTCAGCTGCTCCTGGCTCAGTTCTGCCCTGGAAGGGCCCCTGTCCCCAAGAACTCAACCTGGTCAGGTTCAAGTTCCTCTGAGACAGTTCCTTCACAGGGACTGAGATCATCTCCCTCAGGAGACTGATCCTTACTCTGAGGCAGGGGGGAAGACACTGCCTTACCCCTACTGCTCCTTCTCTTGGAAGGCACCTGGTCCATTATTCTAGGATCCAGGGCCTGTTCAGTGGAAGACATTTTTGCCTGTGACCTAGTCATGGCAAACACATCTGCAGGGATGCCCAACATGTCTGCATGTGTCCTGAGTTCCACTTCAGCCCAAGCTGAAGTCTCCAAATAATTGCCCAACAAACACTCTACAGGGAGGTCTGAGCTAACCACAACCTTCCTAGGGCCACTTACCCCTCCCCAGGTGAAATTCACAACTGCCAAGGAATGGTCTGTCCTGACATTGCTTGCATAGGTCACTTGGTACATCTCACCAAGTATGATGTGGTCAGGGCCCACAAGATCTTTTGTCACCATGGTGACACTTGCACCTGTGTCCCTGTATGCCATGGCCTCCTTACCATTGATCAAAGGCTGTTGTCTGTACTTGCCCAGGTTACTGGGACTTCCAAATAAGAAGGCAATATCCATGCCTCCATCATAGACCAAAACAGCCTGAGTTGGAATTCTGACTAGGCCAGAATCCATCTCAGATCCCAAGGTTAACCCTACTAAACCCTTGTTCTGTGTACCACCACTTGAGACTGTGCTAGGGGCAGTGGTGGTAGGAGTGGAATCCTTGGCCCTTGGACAATTGGCATCTTTTGTCCAATGGGTCTTCTCTTTACAGATATGACACCAAGGTTTCCTTTTGCCTTTACCCTTGTTGGATAGTGACTTCCCCCCCAGATGCAGGTTTTTGGGGCCCTTGTGAAGACTTCTGGTCTTTACCCTTCTCCTCACCCTTATCTGAAGTTTTTGGCATCTTGCTTCTTGGGGTCACCACCTTGGTTCTGAGCTTTCTGCTTCACCCTGGTTCTTACCCATTTGTCTGCCTTCTTACCCAATTCTTGGGGAGAGGTCAGATCAGAATCAACCAGGTACTGATGCAACAACTGATTTTGGCAATTATTAAGGATCTGTTCCCTCATAATTAAATTGTACAATCCCTTAAAATCATTCACTTTACTGCCAAGTAACCAGCCTTCTAGAGCCTTAGTAGCACAATCTACAAAGTCTACCCAGTCCTGAGTCTGTGTCTTCTGGGTGTCTCAGAACTTAATTCTGTATTGCTCTGTGGTTAAGCCAAACCCATCAATGAGAGAACTCTTCAGGACTGAATAATTGTCAGCATCCTCTTCTCTAACAGTGAGGAGCTTATCTCAACCTTTGTCAGCAAAGGAGAGCCACAAGATAGCTGCCCACTGCTCCTGAGGGACACTCTGTACCTTACAGGCCCTCTCTAGTGCAGTTATCCATTTGTGGATGTCATCCCCACTCTGTTAGGGAGGGACTATCTTGTTCAGGTTCCTATGATCATGAGTATACTCCTTAATCCTAGGGACACTGTTGCTGCCACCATGGGACTCTAGTCCCAATCTCTTTGTAGCTCTCTGGAGCTCTAGGGATTCCCTGTCTAGGGCCAACTGCTCCTTCTTGAGCCTAAGCTTTATTTTCTCAAGCTCCAGAAGTTGGCACTGTCTCTCATAAGAGGATTCCCTCTTATTTGAAATGGAAGTCCCTATTGAAGTTCCTGAGTGCTGAGATTCTACAGAGGGAGATCTAGATCTCCTAGGTAAACTCTGTACTCTTCCTGGTGGAGTAAAGAGAGGGCCACTGGGGCCTTCTCCCCCACCTGAAGGAAGTTCTGTGTTTTCCAGGTTAGAATAATTCTGATCCTCCTGACCAGGGTTTGAGTCCAGGTCAAAGAAGGTTTCACTTCCTGGCCTTTCCTCAATCCCTGTCCCACCCACTCTACCTACCTCATCAGACCCTGGGGTCTTCCTAAGGTCATCTAGGAGCAACATCTCAATGAGACGTTGGGTGCTGGCACTTCTCCCTGTCCTCAACTTCCTAGACATGCACATGGTTCTCAATTCTTGAAATGAGAGGCCATCATACCTAGTTGGCAGAGAGCCACTGGCTTCTCCTCTAGAAGACATACTAGTGTTATGTGGTGTAGGCACCTACCGAACCTAGTGGAGACTAAACTCTCATGAGTTGGAGAAAGGGTGTGCTAAACCCTTGACTTACCCAACTCCAAGTTCAGTAGAACTTACTTATTCTAATCTTGATTGTATGTACCTAATACTTAGTGGTTTTCAGTTAATCACTCAATGAGATTTATCTGGTAAAACAATAGCAAGCTTGAATCCCAACCGCTGCACACCAATGTGAGAAGGTGGCCTGGTATATGCTGTCCACTAATTAAAGTGGGCACCTTGTACCAGTCCACACGACCCTTATGATGTATGAGGTCAAAGATAACCTTTAGAAAGCTATCCTAGTGGTAGCAGTGGAGAGCAGCCTTCAGGCTTAATCTTGAAGGAATGTAAAGCAGCTTGTTTTTCCAGAGTATCACCTCCTGAATGACTAAATGAAAGGAGAACCACACAGTAGTGATATAAAAATATGTATTTATTAATATAACACTCTCTACTAATCTCTACATGAGATTAGAACATAAAGCACACAATATTGAATCAATCGAACACTCGTAAGTAGCACAATACACAGCGGGCTCCAGGGGGAGACAGAACCATATACTAAAAAAATGGTATAACAATCACGACTTGACTAGACACAGTGCCTAGAGCACGTAGAATCGCTGGGACCCCAAGGAACCACTCAGGGCAGTGACACAGGGCGCCCACAGAGGACGGGTGCAGTGAGGAAACACAATTGCGTGCTCCGTGCAACTCTATGGGAAAGTCACGGTTGGAAAGTTACAGTTTAAGGACACTTCTACGAGGACTTCAAGCAAACCCTTTGGAACATAAGAGGTTCTTGAGCCAACACACCAGTGAGTACTGAGGTACCCGTGTTACCTATCCCAGAGGAGCCGGGTACATAGGGGTCAAGTGGTGTAGGAAACCTCCGTCGGTTTCAATGGAGAGCTGCGAAGAAGTACTTCTGCCAGGAAGGCGAAGAGTGTCCGGTGGAATCCAAGCCTGGATTCAAGGTGAGAGGAACCTGAAAGCAGAGGGGACAGAGTCTGGGTCACTTCAGGTGACCAGGGGCTCGGTAGTCGAATGCCCACTGATGTCGGGTGCTTCAGGTGAGAAGTAAGGATGCTTGACTCTGCAGCCACGGGGACCAGGAGATGTCGAAGATGACCAAAGTCCGGACGTGAGCTGTCCCACAAAGGATGTAGAATGCTGAGGGGTCAGTGTCCGGCTGGAGCACCCACAAGCCTTGGCAAATGCAACCCACGCAGACAGAGGAAGCAGGTTACGGTGCGGACCAGCAAGGTCCAGGGGACTCTCCAAGCAATGGGGAGTCAGGGCACGTCTGGAGCAACCAGGGAAGCCCAAGAACAAACAAGGTGACCCTCGCCAGGACCCACAGGCCAATGGACCAGGGATCGCGAGGAGACCTCGAGCGAATTCACAAAGTAGCAGCCCACAGAGCACTCATGGAGTGGAGGCCGGATATCTTCAGTGCAAATGCTGCTCGGGATCAGGACTACACGGCGTCCAAAGCACGAGCTCAGGGATCGCCAACAAGCATATGCTTCTGTAAATGTACGCGGTGCACAGGGGTTCGGGTTGCACGGTCCCCACAAGGGATACTGGTCTCAGAATCGCTGAGAGGTGAGATCAACCTCGAGGACCTTTGGGAACCCACATCCTGTGTTGCTGAAATCTTCGGAGTCCACAGGAGCTCTGGAGATGCAAGCCGGTCAGCTGCGTTTAGGTGCCTGCTGCTGCAGGGGAGTAACTCCTTTACTCCAAGGGAGATTCTTCAGTCGTCCAGCGTCATGCAGACAGTCGAAGTACTTGGTTTCTTCTTAGCAGAATCTTGTCCAGGTAAAATCTAAAGTCCTGTAGCCAGGTATCCCACTTTATACCCACAGGAGAGGGTTGGAAAGATTCTGTGGACCCTCCTAGGGGAGGGGTAGGACAGAGGGGTGGCTACACCCATGTCCTTTGTCCAGTTTTGCGCCAGAGCAGGAGCCACTGGCTCCCAGAACTGGTTTGAGCTGGACTATGCACATGGACACCAAATGTGCCCCCAGTGCATACTTCCTGGCACTCTCAGAGTGCACCCACCCAGCCCCAATACACTAAACCCTGTCTGGGAGGTGGTCACACCTCCCCGTGACAGGATGCCTATTGTCATGCCTTCCTCTGCTCGAGCTTGGCTCAGCAGCAGGAGAGCAGAATCCTGTCTGTAGCTGGCAGCATCCATTTTGTGCTGCCCAGGTCGAGAAAGCTGGTACCAGGTAGACCGGTGACCCACAGTAGTGGTTCTAGAAGGGTGGAATCATACTGTGGAGGTATGATTCCAAGGTGTTTGACACCAAACATGACATGTTTCTAAGCAGCCGTTTTAAAGTTAGCATTTACCGCGAGGTTATAATGCAACTTAACCTATATGTCTTGCTGCATCACTGACAACCCCGGAGAATGGTCTCCGAAGGCTGCAGAGGGGCTCTGCTCATGCAGGGGCACCCTCTCACGTAAAACCCAGCACCCTGCCTTCAGGATTGATAAGGCTTGCCATAGGGGTGACTGATAGGTTTTTAAGTGTAGTGATTTAGATAGATATAGTGAACCTATATCTAAGTAAGTGGTGCAAGCACCAGCTTACACAGGCTGCGGTAGCAGACCTGTTGTGTCATTTTGAATGGCCTCAGCATGGGTGGCATAATACATGCTTCAGCCCATGGGAAGCCTCTGGGGTACTAGGCATAGGCCCTGGGTACATGGTGTACCATATACTAGGGACTTATAAGGGTACCCCAGTATCCAGTCTGGAGTGTACCTAAAGTATATGCCTAGCAATTTAAGGGAGAAAGCAGATAGACTGGGGTCCTGGATAGCAGGATCCCAGTCAGACTAGTCCAAAAACAGTGATACATCAGCAAAAAGTGGGGGTAACCATAAGAAGCAGATCCTACTCTCCTACACAACCCCCCGCCAAACGCAGAGACATTAAACTAACCGTGACCAGTTGAGTCTTCATGTTCTAAATGGAAATATCTGGAGAGTCCATCTGCATTGGCATGGTTACTCCCAGGTCTATGTTCCACTGTATAGTCCATCCCCTGTAGGGAAATGGACCACCACAAGAGTTTGGGGTTTTCACCCTTCATCTGTTTTAGCCACAAGAGGGACTTATGGTCTGTTTGAACAATGAAGTGAGTGCCAAACAAGTATGGCCTCAGCTTCTTCAAGGCCCAAACCACAGCAAAGGCTTCCCTCTCAATAGCTGACCAACGTTTCTCTCTGGGGGTCAGCCTCCTGCTTGTGAAAGCTACTAGCTGATCCTGACCCTCCTCATTCAATTGTGATAACACAGCCCCTACCCCCAATTCAGATGCATCTGTTTGAACAATGAATTGCTTGGAATAATCAGGACTTTGCAGAATGGGAGCAGTGCACATGGCCTGCTTCAGGTCATCAAATGCCTTTTGACAGCTCACTGTCCACTGAACTTTCTTAGGCATTCTCTTGGAAGTTAAGTCATTCAAAGGGGTCACTATGGATCCATATCCTTTGACAAACCTCCTGTAGTACCCAGTCAGGCCCAAGAAAGCTCTGACCTGAGTCTGTGTAGTTGGAGCAACCCAATCCATGATGGTTTGGATTTTGCTCTGCAATGGTTGAACCTGGCCTCCACCAACAAGGTGGCCCAGGTACACAACCTTACTCTGCCCTATCTGGCACTTGGGGGCCTTGATAGTGAGGCCTGCTTTCTGCAGGGCCTCCAGAACATTTCTCAGGTGGACCAGGTGATCCTCCCAGGTGGAGCTAAAGACAGCAATATCATCTAGATAAGCTGCACTATAGGCTTCCAGACCTGTGAGAACTTTATTCACAAGCCTTTGAAATGTGGCAGGTGCATTCTTCAAGCCAAAAGGCATCACTACAAAGTGGCAGTGCCCACTAGGGGTTGAGAATGCTGTTTTTGGTTTTGCTTCCTCGGCTAATCTGATTTGCCAGTAACCAGCTGTCAGGTCAAACTACTTAAGAATTTGGCAGAGGCCAAAGTATCAATAAGTTCATCTGCCCTTGGAATTGGATGAGCATCAGTCCTAGTGACTGCATCGAGTCCCCTGTAGTCAACACAGAACCTCATCTCTCTCTTACCACCCTGGGTGTGAGGTTTTGGTACTAAGACTACTGGGCTAGCCCAAGGGCTATCTGAGGGCTCAATAACTCCCAGTTCCAATATTTTCTGGACTTCAGTCCTGATACAGTCCCTGACATGGTCAGGTTGCCTGTAAATCTTATTTTTAACAGGCAGACTGTCACCTGTGTCCACCTCATGTGTACACCAGGTAGTCTGACTTAGAGTCAGTGAAAACATGTGTCTGTACTGATTGAGGACCTTCCTGCAATCAGTCTGTTGCTGTTCAGTGAGACTGCCTGCCAAGGCTACTCCATCAACTGAACCATCATCAGGGTTCTGTGAGAGGAGGTCAGGGAGTGGATCACTCTCTTCCTCCTGTCCCTCATCAGTAGCCATGAGCAAGCCCATGTCTGCCCTGTCCACATATGGCTTGAGCCCGTTCACATGGAGCACCCTGTGGGGGCTCCTGGGAGTTCCAAGGTCCACCAGGTAGGTAACCTCTCCCTTCTGCTCAAGAATGGCATGGGGCCCACTCCACTTGTCTTGGAGAGCTGCTGGGGCCACAGGCTTCAACACCCATACCTTCTGTCCTTACTGATACACAGTCAAAACAGCCTTTTGGTCATGCCAGGCCTTTTGCAATTCCTTGCTAGCCTCAAGGTTTTTGGATGCCTTCTTCATGTACTCAGCAATCCTGAAGTGGAGACCAAGTACATAGTCCACTATGTCCTGTTTAGGTGGTTTGAGAGGTAACTCCCATCCCTCCTTAACCAAACATAAGGGGCCCCTAACTGGATGTCCAAACAGAAGTTCAAAAAGGCTGTAGCCAACCCCATTCTGAGTAACCTCTCTGTAGGCAAAGAGAAGGCAGGGCAAACGGATATCCCATCTACGCCTGAGCTTGTCAGGGAGACATTTTATCATGCCTTGAGGGTTTTGTTGAATCTCTCAACTAACCCATTGCATTGTGGGTGATAGGGTGTGGTGAATTTGTAATTCACTCCACACTCCTTCCACATAGCAGTAAGGTAACCAGACATAAAGTTTGCATCTCTATCTGATACCACCTCCTTAGGGAAACCCACTCTGGAAAAGATTCCCAGGAGGGCGCTTGCCACAGCAGGAGCTGTGGTGTCCTAAGGGGTATCTCTTCTGGATACCTAGTGGCATGGTCCACCACCACTAGTATGAATCTGTGTCCAGATGCAGTTGGAGGATCCATGAGACCAACAATGTCAATCCCAACCCTCTCAAAGGGAACCCCCACCACAGGTAGTGGTATCAGGGAGGCCTTTGTAGTACCACCTGCCTTACCACTGGCTTGGCAAGTGATACAGGAGCGACAAAACTCCTTGGTGTCTTCTGACATGTGAGGCCAGTGAAAGTGAGGGACAATTCTGTCCCAGATCTTGCTTTGGCCTAAGTGTCCTGCTAATGGGATATCATGTGCCAGTGTTAATAGGAAGCCTCTAAACTTCAGAGGTATAACCAACCTCCTGGTAGCACCAGACTTGGGGTCTCTACCCTCTGAGTATAGAAGTCCATCATCCCAGTAGATCCTGTGGGACCCACTGGCACTCCCAGCAGCCTCAGCAGCAGCTTGCTGTCTGAGGGGTTCAAGAGAGGGGCAGTTCAGCTGCTCCTGGCTCAGTTCTGCCCTGGAAGGGCCCCCTGTCCCCAAGAACTCAACCTGGTCAGGTTCAAGTTCCTCTGAGACAGTTCCTTCACAGGGACTGAGATCATCTCCCTCAGGAGACTGATCCTTACTCTGAGGCAGGGGGGAAGACACTGCCTTACCCCTACTGCTCCTTCTCTTGGAAGGCACCTGGTCCATTATTCCAGGATCCAGGGCCTGTTCAGTGGAAGACATTTTTGCCTGTGACCTAGTCATGGCAAACACATCTGCAGGGATGCCCAACATTTCTGCATGTGTTCTGAGTTCCACTTCAGCCCAAGCTGAAGTCTCCAAATAATTGCCCAACAAACACTCTACAGGGAGGTCTGAGCTAACCACAACCTTCCTAGGGCCACTTACCCCTCCCCAGGTGAAATTCACAACTGCCAAGGAATGGTCTGTCCTGACATTGCTTGCATTGGTCACTTGGTACATCACACCAAGTATGATGTGGTCAGGGCCCACAAGATCTTTTGTCACCATGGTGTGGAAATAAAATCTATAATTATGCCCCTTCGCTGCCCTCTGCGCGATCTAATTATGCCCCTTTGCGCGATCCCCTTTGCGCGATTAATAATTGCCCACATTAAAAGCCAACACCATTTTGTTTTTAATTCACCCTTTGGTGTCCCAAGACCCCGAGCACGAACACGACACCCCTGCACCTGGTTTTCCTCATTTTCACCATCTGTCTCTGTGGTTTCTGCCAAGTCCGGGAAACCAGTACATGAGTTCCTGCTCCCCCGCAGAGATGGTTCATGTTTCTGACATGAAGCACGAGCACAAACCCCCAAATGAGGAAGCCTTCCCCTTCCAACTGTCAGACTATTTCACATCGCAAGTCCCCTCACGAAGCCTAAGACACGCCCCCATTTCTTCACACTCTGCTCCTCTTGCTGAATCTTTGTTCCTCTATCTGCCACGACCTGTTTGTTCCTCTATTTTGCCTCGTGACCAAGACTGTATAAATATTCTGCTGTTGAAAATAAACGCCCACTTAAAGAGAGGGACTTGAGAGATTGCTCCTGTGCCCGCTTGGTGCTGGAAGCGCTCCCTTTAACTCGAGTTATTGGTCTTCTCCTCCTTCATTTGAGCACCACGGACTCCTCGCTTTGCATTGACAAGAAATTATGATTTATTAAGCATAGAAATTCAGAAATGAGGTAATAAGTAAAATTAATTTACCACAGTAATTGGCGCCCGAACAGGGACCTTCCCTTTCCCCACGCGCCGGCGATATTGGACCCGGTACTGTCCCCTCCTGACCGTTGACGGACTTCAAAAGTGCACAACGCGGGGAATTCCCGCTAACTCCCTCGAGGCGAAGAGGGGGACCGACTGCGGCCCAGCATCCACACGAGGCGGTGAGGAAATAGCGGAACGTCCTGAACCAAAGCCCAACCTGCGAAGCAGACGAGTCCGAGGTTCTACAAATCCCACCTTGAAACTGCGCGCCGCGTTTTCCCAAAATCTTCAAGAGGCCTTCCAGTTACTTTTCGGTGAGTACTGCTGAAAAGTATAAAAACGAACCCACAGCTTTTGTGGGGGCGGTAAAGATACGCGTTTTTTGGTTTCTCACCTATCTTTGGTGAGGACTACTAAAACTAGTATAAAAGACGGACTCACTACCTTGTGGGCACGGTAAAGATACATGTTTTTTGTGGGTTTCTCACTTATTTTGTGAGGACTACTAAACTAGTATAAAAGACGGACTCACCTCTTTCGTGGGTACGGTAAAGATATTTGTTCTGTTTATGTTTTTCTCACTTCTAAAATCTTTGAAAGTCTTGCCATCATGCCTATTTTCTCGAAAATACGTAAGATGGCAACCAAAGGAGTATTCTTGAGAAGGAAATTCCCCTTCCTCCTCGGGATACTCCAGGACACTTCATGTATGCCAAACATGGTGTCGGTGCACTTATTTATTGTGATCTATGGGTAGAATATACTAAAGACCTAGAACTCAGATATAGATGGCCTGAAAATGGTAGTTTTGATACGGAGTGTATTATGAAATTAGAGGAACAGTTATGGAAGAAAAAGAGAGTCCGCCAGTCACAGAGTGACTCAGTAGAATTATGGAGAAAAGAAGCCCATAGGAGGTAACAGAAGGAATTGCATAAAGTTGAAAAGGGTAAGAGAATGTCAGAGCAGGCCAAGAAAGAACAGTTACAAGAAATAGGGAAAGAAGTAGTTAGTGAAAGGAATAAAAGGGAACAATCAGCCATTTCTACTGGTTTTTATCCTGTATTGCCATCTGCACCTGAAAACCTTAACATTGCATCAGCACAGCCTACAGCCCCACCACCAGAGGATACTTTTACTAATTTTCTCTTAGATACTCCACCACCCTATGAAGTTCCAGTCATTCAACACCCTCTGCCTCCGCCACCCCTTTCACAACATAACGCACCACCTCTCACTCCAGAAGGGGGTGCCGTAGGTCAAGACCCAGGTAAAACAATTCCCGACTGCCCCTATGACCCGACTCCTAGCAACACAGGGGAGGCGGGCCGAATAAGTAAAATACTTCATGACTCCTGGGAAGAAATAAGACATCTACCAGCAATTGACACGTTTCTTCAAGCGGCCTCTGAGTTTCTTCGTACTGGAGAGAACTCACGAGCCATTAACGCTATGACTACAAGAAGATCACACCCTGTAAAAATGCACATGTATAGGTTCCTCCTTTGCTGTTTCATAAAACACATACAAGCAGAGGAAAGAAATGTACCAGTTTCACTTTTTGACTTATTAGATTCCGCATCCGACCACACTAGTCTAGAACTTATAAATGATGCACTAGACAGGTTCACCCGTAATGTGACCCGTATTCTGCAAAACTTGCAAACAAATGAAGAGAATAAGAAACTTGAGGAGGAAATTACTGAACCTACTGAAAAAGTCCTACCCGTTTGTTCTTCCGCCCCTAATTCACGAACACCCCCGCCTACATTCCTCCAAGGTCACTCTGAACGGTCATCTCCAGATGAGTTATTTGAAAATACATCCAATGCATTAGACTACTGGTTAGACCAGGAACCTCCGCTTACACCGGAGGAGGAGGAAATAGCCAGAACTGCGACCCTATGGGTCTCTCAATATAAGATATATGACAATGATCTCATAGCCCAGCTTTTTCTAGCATTACCACGCTCACATCAAAGATTAGCAAGTCTCTACATGGTACAACATCTCATCACACTCAATGACACTCATTTTAAACATGATCCAAGACTCGAAGATTTTCTGTCTGACTGCGCTGATAACATGTTCCTCCACAATAGTTCAGTTTTTCTTAAAACATTTATAGATTTTAGACAGAAATACCAGAAAGTGACTGGATATAGATCTCCCCATAATATGTGTGGATCAACTAATAGACTTCCTCAAACACGCCAGTTCCCCATGAGAGAGGTCCACCCCAGAGCTGACACGAATGGCGCGCTACAACGCGTCTTCATTTATGTACCCTTGACAAAACTTGAGTTACTAAGGATGAAAGAGATGGTTCCCTCCCACTCAAAGGATCCTGCTGGATTCTTTAAGGAATTAGGAGATGTATTAATGATGGGAACATATACTCTTTCTGATATCACAGCAATTCTGAAATTATTGTTGCCATCAGGTATATATGACAAACTAAGAGAAAAAGATTGGGAAGTAGCAGGTGAACACATTAAATGGACTGAACTTCAGAATGACGAAAATACTAGAGTAGCAGGTCAAGGTATAGGACACAAACTAAAAGCACTTCCTGGCACTATTTTAAAGGTGCTACCACAGTTACTAACAGTGAAAAAGGAGGACTGGGATGCCATTTCCTCCTGCAAACAGAAACATGGTGAAGACATAGGAGATTATTACACTAGACTTGAAAAGTGTTTTGCGGTAAATAGCGGCCTTACGCCAACAAGTGAAGCTTACCCGCATCTGTTTGTTTCCAAATTAGTAGATAACGCCTTGCCAGCCATTAAGGACAGAGTACTAAAAGTAGAAAGTACCTGGCAAGCACATACACCTCCACCGGTGTTACAAATGCTACAATATCACTAGAATCGCATTAGGGATGAAGAAGAAAATGATAAGAAACGCATGAAAGACACAAAGATGAAAGCATTAGTAGCCCAAACTGCACCCCAGCGTCAACAGACACCAAGTAGCCAGACAAATATAAAAAGCACTTGTAATTATTGCAAAAAGATGGGACACTTCGTTAAAGATTGCCCTGTCTTAAAGCACAATTTGGCTACTGGTAAGACCCAGCCACGCCCATATCAGCCAAAACAGAATGATTCCCTAGACAGTTCAACACCTTCAGTTCCACTGACAACACAAATGGCCCAAATGAATATTATAGACAGCGCCTACACTGAATATTACCCAGATTTCTCATGATGTTGCCCAGAGAGAGAAGATGACAAACTGCCCCTAATCCCCATTCCAGTAGATCAGACAGGTCCATTTATAGAGGTCCGACTTCTTGGGGAGGATAGGAAGTTTCTACTAGACACTGGGGCCAGTAAAACAACAATAAGCCATCAAGAGGTCCCAGAGGCTCCTCTCTCGGGTTCAAAAGTATTTCTCTGGGTTTCTCGGGACAACCTGTGACAAACGTCACGTCAAAGCCACTGCCCTTGCAGGTTGGTCCCCTCATGACAACTACAGATCTTATATTGACAAAATCATGTCCAGAAAACTTGCTTGGTATAAAAACATTGAAAGATTTAGGAGCTGTCATTGTTTGCTCACCTACAGATGTCAGACTATTTCTGCGAGATTTCAAGGGCCACTACACAAGTAGAGAATTAGATGAGCGTTTGAAAGATTTGCCACACACCCTGTGGGCCACTGATTCCACCACAGTAGGATGTATGGAAATAACACCTCACAAGGTTACACTGAAAGAGGGAGCCCAACTACCACGCATAAGGCAATACAAAATTCCACCTCAGGCTGAACAAGCATTAATGTTAATTATTCAGGACCTAATACAGTCAGGTGTGATTAAGGAAACAACTTCTAACATTTGCAATTCCCCTGTTTTACCAGTTCATAAAAAAGTGGAACCAGGAACACCACCTGTCTACAGACTAGTGGTGGATTTGAGAGAGCTCAATAAATGTGTCGTTCCACAACACCCTGTGGTTCCAGACATCTCCACCCTACTCACAGCCATAGATGCGGAAGCAACGCATTTTTCAGTCATTGACTTGAAAAACGCATTCTTTAGCATACCTATTCACCCAGACAGTCAATACCTTTTGGCTTCTCCTTACAAGGACGAAGTTTCCAATTCACAAGAGCTCCTCAAGGTTTCACAGAGAGTCCAAGCGTATATAGCCAAGCATTAAAAAGACAACTAGATACTGTTCAAATGCCCACGGATACAGCCATACTACAATATGTTGATGATATCCTCATTACGGCCAGATCTGACGCAGCATGTGCTGAAGCATCACTACTAGTACTAGAATTCCTAGCTGCAAATGGCCATAAAGTTTCCCCTGGTAAGCTCCAATTTTGTTTACAGCAAGTGGCATACTTAGGGCACTTGCTGTCAAAGGAGGGTAGGCAGCTTACACAGGAACGCATCCAACTCATACAACAAATACCACAACCAACAACACAGAAACAAGTTCGAGCCTTTGTTGGTCTCACCTCATATTGTAGACAGTGGATCCCACAATTTGCACTCATTTCCAAACCGTTAGTGCAGCTGACAACACTCGAAGCTGGCGCTACTCCACAATTACCCTGGACAGATGAACACACGCAAGCCTTTCAGTCTCTTAAAAAGCTATGTGTCAAGCCCCAGTGCTGGCAACACCTAATTACACCAAAGATTTTACATTATTTGTAACAGAAAACTCAGGTACAGCACTATCAGTTCTGACCCAACTTCAAGCAGACAAACATAAACCATGTGGTTATTTTTCAAGCACATTAGATCCAGTAGCACAAGCATTGCCTGCATGTCTAAAATCAGTAGCAGCTTCTGCACAAGCTATTAGACAAAGCGATTCTATTGTATTGGGACATCATCTGATAGTTCAGGTCCCACACGCTGTAGAACTTCTGTTAAACAGAACACAAACACAGCATCTGACAATAGCCAGACTCACCGGATATGAGATGACACTTTTTCAGCCACACATTGAGATTAGACGCTGCAACATTTTAAACCCAGCAACACTGTTGCCACTGACCTCTCCTACTGAAGAAATTCACGATTGTATTGACATAATTGATTTAGTGACCAAACCAAGACCAGATTTACAAGATACTCCCCTTGCTAAGGCAGAAATGACACTTTTTGTTGATGGTTCATGTATGAGACTCCCCACAGGAGAATTAGCAGCAGCCTATGCCGTCACAAATGGTACAGACACTTTAGAAGCACACAAGATAGAGATACTGTCGGCACAGGCAGCAGAACTCATAGCCCTAACACGAGCATGTCACTTAGCAAAAGGAAAGTCAGTTAACATCTACACTGATTCACAATATGCCTTTGGAGTTGTACACAACTTCGGTACATTATGGAAAGAGAGAGGATTTCTCACATCACATGGGTTCAGAATACAGCATGCTACACTCATCACTGCCCTCTTAGAGGCCAGTCAGTTACCAGAGAAAATCGCAGTGCTAAAATGTAAAGCGCACACAAAAGGAACAGATGAAATATCAAAAGGAAATGATTCTGCAGACAGTGCAGCCAAGTTAGCAGCAAACACAGAATTAAGTATACCACACCGCCAATATACAATACGAGACCCCTTTTCTGACATCCAGGATGTCCAAAGTCACGCCACACCACAGGAACTGCTAGAATGGAAGGAAAAAGGAGGGGTCCTTACAGATCAAGGCTGGATGACACCTGAAAGAGCAGTGTGGTTTCTACCGGATGCCATGGTACAAGTTATGGTAAACACCATACATGGACCAGCACATCTGGGAGAAAAAGCAATGTTAGACAGCATACAGAATATATGGCACAACAAACATTTGAGAGCTGCAGCCAAACAAAAAGTTAAAACGTGCATGATTTGTAATCAGTTCAACCCAGGAAAAGGCACAAAGGTGGAACAGGGAGGATTCCAACCCCTGACCATCCATTTGAAGTTCTCCAGATGGACTATATCCAGATGGAGAGATGTAGAGGTCACAAGTATGTGCTAGTTGTAGTGTGTGCTCTGACCAGATGGACAGAAGCCTATCCCGTCCCAGATTACACTGCAACGACAACTGCTAAACAATTAGTTAGAGAGTTTTTTCCGAGGTATGGGTTGCCCCGTGTCATCTACTCAGATAACGGCCAACCTTTTTCCTCTGAACTCATGAAGCAAGTGTCTCTTCTGTTAGGGTACACTTGGAAGTTTCACTGTGTAAGACATCCTCATGCAGCAGGTCTAGTAGAAAGGCACAACCAAACTTTGAAGACAAAATTGGCCAAGATATGCACTGACAAAGGCGTGGACTGGATGGTAGCCTTACCGGTTGCCCTCTTCTACATGCGTATGGTAGCCCATTCCAGAACTGGCTTATCTCCATATGAAGTGGTCTTTGGCAGACCACCAAATATGTGGGGTACGCCAAGGCCTAAAAGAATAACTGATGTTGACAGTACTATGCTGACTGACTACCTGGCTTCCTTGATGTCTGCACTCCAATCTTGTCGTTCTCAGGTTGCTGCCACCTTCCCTGACAAAACCAACCCGGAAGAACACGCCATCCGACCCGGGGACTGGGTCCTCGTGAGGAACTTCGACCGGACCAGTCCCCTCCAGCCCAGGTGGAAGAAGCCAAGACTCGTACTACTAACAACACGGACAGCAGTGAAGGTCGAGGGCAGGATGGGCTGGCTCCACGCAAGCCACTGCCGGAAACATTTTGGACAAAAAGACACTGTTGCTGATGGCCCTGCCAATCCCACTGACATTGTGACTGAACAATCTTTATTGCCTTTGGAACTAACCCCACAACAGGATTACAAATCAAAGTTAAGGTCTGCCATTCGGACTCTGGCTAATTAAGTCCATTGGGCGTCGGTCCAGTGGTGAAGCGGTTGGAGCATGGGAATGGATTTTAACACCTTGACTATGTGGGAGAAAAAAAAAAATGAACTCTAGAAAAAGACATAATGGTCCTATTATATGTTTGACAGTATTATTTTTCCTCATGGCAGTTATGACGTGTCTTGGTTGGATTCTCCACACTGTTTTCCCCCAACACAACACACCTCTCATACACCCAACAGCACTCAGGAACACACCTATCACGACCTACCCCCTCATGAACAAGCCCATAGACTAGCCTTGCGAAACAATACCTTCATACAGATGCTACACCACACTCAGCAAGCCAGTAATAGCACCAATTGTTGGATATGTGGCTGCATCCCACCTCATCAGAAAAGGGAGGGATGCCTCTTTTTCTTTCCCATTCTCTTATAATGGAACTTGTGAAGCCTGGTTCGCCTAATAACAGCTGACGCTACTACCCCCACCTCCTGCCCTGACGGAAATAATTCATGCAAGAATGGGTGGCCTTGGGGGGATTTAAACAAGGTACTCAATACTGCCTGTTACCCTAATAAGGGGGAGATCCTCAGGCGACCGGTACAGTCCTAGAAAGTGAAGAATACAAGCAAGGGAACATGACCATGTCCTACAAGATGTTAAATACCAAACCTAAAAGAATGCTGGTTCCCCTTCCATCTCGGTCTCACCAGTAAAAGGACACCTGTGCATCCAGAAAAATGGCTCTGTTCCATTAGGACACAGTGACTGTCATACCACTATAAGTTTTGAAGACAGAGGAAAGTCCTCATTTCTAGCATCTCGCCATACTTATTTCATCTGTGGCCAAACGGCCTATGTGCAGCTGCCCTTGAACTGGGGGGAACTTGCTATATAGCATTCCTGTTACCCCCTGTCTTTGTGGCCCCATCCACTTACCACAGAGACCTCCTAGTGCCCCATGTCAGACATAAAAGAACGATCGATACCTCCTTGGTTGACCAAACGGAAACCTCATGGGAACAGTATACAGATTTTAACAAAGGGTTCTTCTTCTTTGTTGGCCCTGTACAGAACAGCAAGCTTATACGCAGGTTGACAAGGACCTTAGAGGCTGTAGTAAACCAGACGGCGTCTGCCCTGGGGAGCTTAACCCAGGAGCAGTCTGCCATACGATTGGTTACTCTCCAAAATCGCCTTGTCCTTGACATCATCTTGGCTGACAGAGGCGGAGCCTGTAAAATTATAGGCTCTAGCTGCTGTATATTTATTCCTGATAATTCCCCATCTGTATACACGGCCATAACAAAATTACACAAGATAGCCGTAAGTTTACATCAAGAACCTGGCACTTGGACGTGGTCTGACTGGTTCTGGAAGATAATATCGTCCTGGGGATGGCAACTGCTGTCAGCAGCAGGCATAATATTCCTGATAATAACTGGATGCTGCCTTTGCATCCAATGTGGTCCTGCCCTATGCGGTCTATGCGCTGCAAAATGCATTCCTAAACCACTTGTCCAGCAGAGAGAAAGGGAAAGAATCATGTTACAAGAATGTATAAATGATCTCATGCAAATTGAGATATAATGTAGGTACACTCTGGGGCAAGGAGGGAATGTGGAAATAAAATCTATAATTATGCCCCTTCGCTGCCCTCTGCGCGATCTAATTATGCCCCTTTGCGCGATCCCCTTTGCGCGATTAATAATTGCCCACATTAAAAGCCGACACCATTTTGTTTTTAATTCACCCTTTGGTGTCCCAAGACCCCGAGCACGAGCACGACACCCCTGCACCTGGTTTTCCTCATTTTCACCATCTGTCTCTGTGGTTTCTGCCAAGTCCGGGAAACCAGTACATGAGTTCCTGCTCCCCCGCAGAGATGGTTCATGTTTCTGACATGAAGCACGAGCACAAACCCCCAAATGAGGAAGCCTTCCCCTTCCAACTGTCAGACTATTTCACATCGCAAGTCCCCTCACGAAGCCTAAGACACGCCCCCATTTCTTCACACTCTGCTCCTCTTGCTGAATCTTGGTTCCTCTATCTGCCACGACCTGTTTGTTCCTCTATTTTGCCTCGTGACCAAGACTGTATAAATATTCTGCTGTTGAAAATAAACGCCCACTTAAAGAGAGGGACTTGAGAGATTGCTCCTGTGCCCGCTTGGTGCTGGAAGCGCTCCCTTTAACTCGAGTTATTGGTCTTCTCCTCCTTCATTTGAGCACCACGGACTCCTCGCTTTGCATTGACAAGAAATTATGATTTATTAAGCATAGAAATTCAGAAATGAGGTAATAAGTAAAATTAATTTACCACAATGGTGACACTTGCAATACCATTGATCAAAGGCTGTTGTCTGTACTTGCCCAGGTTACTGGGACTTCCAAATAAGAAGGCAATATCCATGCCTCCATCATAGACCAAAACAGCCTGAGTTGGAATTCTGACTAGGCCAGAATCCATCTCAGATCCCAAGGTTAACCCTACTAAACCCTTGTTCTGTGTACCACCACTTGAGACTGTGCTAGGGGCAGTGGTGGTAGGAGTGGAATCCTTGGCCCTTGGACAATTGGCATCTTTTGTCCAATGGGTCTTCTCTTTACAGATATGACACCAAGGTATCCTTTTGCCTTTACCCTTGTTGGATTGTGACCCCCCCCCCAGATGCAGGTTTTTGGGGCCCTTGTGAAGACTTCTGGTCTTTACCCTTCTCCTCACCCTTATCTGAAGTTTTTGGCATCTTGCTTCTTGGGGTCACCACCTTGGTTCTGAGCTTTCTGCTTCACCCTGGTTCTGACCCATTTGTCTGCCTTCTTACCCAATTCTTGGGGAGAGGTCAGATCAGAATCAACCAGGTACTGAAGCAACAACTGATTTTGGCAATTATTAAGGATCTGTTCCCTCATAATTAAATTGTACAATCCCTTAAAATCATTCACTTTATTGCCAAGTAACCAGCCTTCCAGAGCCTTAGTAGCACAATCTACAAAGTCTACCCAGTCCTGAGTCTGTGTCTTCTGGGTGTCTCTGAACTTAATTCTGTATTGCTCTGTGGTTAAGCCAAACCCATCAATGAGAGAACTCTTCAGGACTGAATAATTGTCAGCATCCTCTTCTCTAACAGTGAGGAGCTTATCTCAACCTTTGTCAGCAAAGGAGAGCCACAAGATAGCTGCCCACTGCTCCTGAGGGACCCTCTGTACCTTACAGGCCCTCTCTAGTGCAGTTATCCATTTGTGGATGTCATCCCCACTCTGGTAGGGAGGGACTATCTTGTTCAGGTTCCTATGATCATGAGTATACTCCTTAATCCTAGGGACACTGTTGCTGCCACCATGGGACTCTAGTCCCAATCTCTTTGTAGCTCTCTGGAGCTCTAGGGATTCTCTGTCTAGGGCCAACTGCTCCTTCTTGAGCCTAAGCTTGATTTTCTCAAGCTCCAGAAGTTAGCACTGTCTCTCATAAGAGGATTCCCTCTTATTTGAAATGGAAGTCCCTATTGAAGTTCCTGAGTGCTGAGATTCTACAGAGGAGATCTAGATCTCCTAGGTAAACTCTGTACTCTTCCTGGTGGAGTAAAGAGAGGGCCACTGGGGCCTTCTCCCCCACCTGAAGGAAGTTCTGTGTTTTCCAGGTTAGAATCATTCTGATCCTCCTGGCCAGGGTTTGAGTCCAGGTCAAAGAAGGTTTCACATCCTGGCCTTTCCTCATTCCCTGTCCCACCCACTCTACCTACCTCATCAGACCCTGGGGTCTTCCTAAGGTCATCTAGGAGCAACATCTCAATGAGACGTTGGGTGCTGGCACTTCTCCCTGTCCTCAACTTCCTAGACATGCACATGGTTCTCAATTCTTGAAATGAGAGGCCATCATACCTAGTTGGCAGAGAGCCACTGGCTTCTCCTCCAGAAGACATACTAGTGTTATGTGGTGTAGGCACCTACCGAACCTAGTGGAGACTAAACTCTCATGAGTTGGAGAAAGGGTGTGCTAGACCCTTGACTTACCCAACTCCAAGTTCAGTAGAACTTACTTATTCTAATCTTGATTATATGTACCTAATACTTAGTGGTTTTCAGATAATCACTCAATGAGATTTATCTGGTAAAACAATAGCAAGCTTGAATCCCAACCGCTGCACACCAATGTGAGAAGGTGGCCTGGTATATGCTGTCCACTAATTAAAGTGGGCACCTTGTACCAGTCCACACGACCCTTATGATGTATGAGGTCAAAGATAACCTTTAGAAAGCTATCCTAGTGGTAGCAGTGGAGAGCAGCCTTCAGGCTTAATCTTGAAGGAATGTAAAGAGCTTGTTTTTCCAGAGTATTACCTCCTGAATGACTAAATGAAAGGAGAACCACACAGTAGTGATATAAAAATATGTATTTATTAATATAACACTCTCTACTAATCTCTACAGGAGATTAGAACATAAAGCACACAATATTGAATCAATCGAACACTCGTAAGTAGCACAATACACAGCGGGCTCCAGGGGGAGACCGAACCATATACTAAAAAAATGGTATAACAATCACGACTTGACTAGACACAGTGCCTAGAGCACGTAGAATCGCTGGGACCCCAAGGAACCACCCAGGGCAGTGACACAGGGCGCCCACAGAGGACGGGTGCAGTGAGGAAACACGATTGCGTGCTCCGTGCAACTCTATGGGAAAGTCACGGTTGGAAAGTTACAGTTTAAGGACACTTCTACGAGGACTTCAAGCAAACCCTTTGGAACATAAGAGGTTCTTGAGCCAACACACCAGTGAGTACTGAGGTACCCGTGTTACCTATCCCAGAGGAGCCGGGTACATAGGGGTCAAGTGGTGTAGGAAACCTCCGTCGGTTTCAATGGAGAGCTGCGAAGAAGTACTGCTGCCAGGAAGGCGAAGAGTGTCCGGTGGAATCCAAGCCTAGATTCAAGGTGAGAGGAACCTGAAAGCAGAGGGGACAGAGTCTGGGTCACTTCAGGTGACCAGGGGCTCGGTAGTCGAATGCCCACTGATGTCGGGTGCTTCAGGTGAGAAGTAAGGATGCTTGACTCTGCAGCCACGGGGACCAGGAGATGTCGACGATGACCAAAGTCCGGACGTGAGCTGTCCCACAAAGGATGTAGAATGCTGAGGGGTCAGTGTCCGGCTGGAGCACCCACAAGCCTTGGCAAATGCAACCCACGCAGACAGAGGAAGCAGGTTACGGTGCAGACCAGCAAGGTCCAGGGGACTCTCCAAGCAATGGGGAGTCAGGGCACGTCTGGAGCAACCAGGGAAGCCCAAGAACAAACAAGGTGACCCTCGCCAGGACCCACAGGCCAACGGACCAGGGATCGCGAGGAGACCTCGAGCGAATTCACAAAGTACCAGCCCACAGAGCACTCATGGAGTGGAGGCCGGATATCTTCAGTGCAAATGCTGCTCGGGATCAGGACTACACGGCGTCCAAAGCACGAGCTCAGGGATCGCCAACAAGCATATGCTTCTGTAAATGTATGCGGTGCACAGGGGTTCGGGTTGCACGGTCCCCACAAGGGATACTGGTCTCAGAATCGCTGAGAGGTGAGATCAACCTCGAGGACCTTTGGGAACCCACATCCTGTGTTGCTGAAATCTTCGGAGTCCACAGGAGCTCTGGAGATGCAAGCCGGTCAGCTGCGTTTAGGTGCCTGCTGCTGCAGGGGAGTAACTCCTTTACTCCAAGGGAGATTCTTCAGTCGTCCAGCGTCGTGCAGACAGTCGAAGTACTTGGTTTCTTCTTAGCAGAATCTTGTCCAGGTAAAATCTAAAGTCCTGTAGCCAGGTATCCCACTTTATACCCACAGGAGAGGGTTGGAAAGATTCTGTGGACCCTCCTAGGGGAGGGGCAGGACAGAGGGGTGGCTACACCCATGTCCTTTGTCCAGTTTTGCGCCAGAGCAGGAGCCACTGGCTCCCAGAACTGGTTTGAGCTGGACTATGCACAGGGACACCAAATGTGCCCCCAGTGCAGACTTTCTGGCACTCTCAGAGTGCACCCACCCAGCCCCAATTCACTAAACCCTGTCTGGGAGGTGGCCACACCTCCCCGTGACAGGATGCCTATTGTCATGCCTTCCTCTGCTCGAGCTTGGCTCAGCAGCAGGAGGGCAGAATCGTGTCTGTGGCTGGCAGCATCCATTTTGTGCTGCCCAGGTCGAGAAAGCTGGTACCGGGTAGACCGGTGGCCCACAGTAGTGGTTCTAGAAGGGTGGAATCATACCTCCCACACCAGTTACTGGTGTGGAGGTATGATTCCAAGTTGTTTGACACCAAACACGACATGTTTCTAAGCAGCCATTTTAAAGTTAGCATTTACCGCGAGGTTATAATGCAACTTAACCTATATGTCTGGCTGCATCACTGACAACCCCGGAGAATGGTCTCCGAAGGCTGCAGAGGGGCTCTGCTCATGCAGGGGCACCCTCTCACGTAAAACCCAGCACCCTGCCTTCAGGATT
The DNA here is from genome assembly GCA_963921515.1 of Calotriton arnoldi. Lineage (NCBI taxonomy): Eukaryota > Metazoa > Chordata > Amphibia > Caudata > Salamandridae > Calotriton > Calotriton arnoldi. The sequence goes on along the minus strand of CAWUFW010006724.1, from coordinate 862,693 downwards.
GATAAGGCCTGCCATAGGGGTGACTGATAGGTTTTTAAGTGTAGTGATTTAGATAGATATAGGGAACCTATATCTAAGTAAGTGGTGCAAGCACCAGCTTACACAGGCTGCTGTAGCAGACCTGTTGTGTCATTTTGAATGGCCTCTCATGGGTGGCATAATACATGCTTCAGCCCATGGGAGGCCTCTGGGGTACCTATGCCCTGGGTACATGGTGTACCATATACTAGGGACTTATAAGGGTACCCCAGAATCCAATCTGGAGTGTACCTAAAGTACATGTCTAGCAATTAAGGGAGAAAGCAGATAGACTGGGGTCCTGGATAGCAGGATCCCAGTCAGACTAGTCCAAAAACAGTGATACATCAGCAAAACGTGGGGGTAACCATAAGAAGCAGATCCTACTTTCCCACATGGAGCACACAGACAATCTTACCCTTATTCCAAATTTCTGTCATTAGTAGCTCACAGGAGGATGGCGGAGCCTTCTGAGATTGCTTTAAGGTTAGGCTGGAGCGATGAATGCAGGCCATGCCACCCCCCATTTTCCCTGACCTATCACATCGGATAATGACATAGTCAGGCGGTACTAAAATGTCAAGAACAGGGGAGGAGGCGTCATTGAGCCATGTTTCCGTGAGAATCAGTAGGTCCAAATCTTGCGCTAAGATGAGTGCAGAAATGTCAGCAGCATGTTTCACAGCCGATCTGCAATTGAGCATCATAGAATTAATGTGAGGGGAGGTGTTAATCTCTTCAATATGAGCAGTAGTTATTTGGAGTAGGTTTTCCTTATTAACCAATCTGGAGTTAACCGTGGGTTCCCTGTCAGGGTCAGGGGAAATAGCGGGGATGTTAATAACGGAGTTAGAGGAGGCAAAAGACCCCGAACTACTATAGGAGAGTACAAGAGCGCGGATGTCTTCCGCCGACAGCTGGGGCTGAAACCTACGAGGTCTGTAGTGATGATTAGGCAGAGGTCTAGAGATCCACCTGGTACTAATTGGTGCTCGGGTAAAGGATTCTTCGTCCCCTTCACCGCAGACGCCAGGTGTGTTGCAATGCACATTCACAAGTGGAGGGTGTAGATTCCATATCCTCTCCATCTTCATGTAGATCTGTAGAAAGGACTGCATTTTCTCTTTGACAGTCAGGAGATCCTGCTTGAGGTCAGCGAACTTCTCCTCCAGGTAAGGCCCCTTAAAGCACTCCTCTGCATCCCCATTAAAAGATGAAGGGTGGGAACCCGTAGTTTGTAGGGAACTGGCAGGTACAGTAGGACCCTTACCGCAGTTACAAGAGGGGCTAGAGTTCCACTTGAGCGTGGATTTGTCATCAACCAAGGATAGACTATCAGCCAGACATGATGCAAGAGGGAGCTGTGCCGAACCAGGGTAGAACTTGGTAGCCGGCATGTTGGTTTCAAAACAGGCAATAGGAGAAGCACAGGAGGCAGAAACAGGTGTCAAAGGGTAACGTGGAGATGGCCCAGCACTTTTCAGGCACTCCCACCTCCAGCGCCCTGGAGGTGGGAGTGCCTGAAACTGGGGAAAGAGAACTAGGGTTATCATGGTTAGAAGTGTAGGGGGTGTGATGCACAACCTTTATCTTGTTGGAGCTAACAGGTCGCTCAGTGTGTAGGGCCGGTGAATCGTCATTAGGCGTCAGGAGGGGGAGAGGAGGAGAATTCCTAGTAACAACCCCTGGGTGGAAGACACTCAGATCGGTGCTCCCGGACCCAAGTGGAGGAATAACCTGTATGTCAGTGATAGTGGTGTGCGTGCTAAGCGTGTCCTCTGAGTTGTTGGAGCAATCAGATCGGTACACAGGTAGAAGCGTGGGTTCAGCCAATAAGGCAGACGAGGCGTAAGGTGCAGACAGTGACATTATAGAGGGTAAGCCCATAGGTAGTGTTTGGGACATAGAATTGAAAGAAGTAGAGGTGTACGATGCAGAGGGTGAAGATATAGAGGTAAGGTTATTGTGCTGAATAGAGGTAGCAGTCAAGTTATTAAGAGTGTTTTTAATCCTCATAAAGATATAGGCAAAGCGTTTGAGATTTCTGTCCGTGGCTTGATTAAGGATGTTGCCATTATTATATAGGGAGATGGTCAACTCAGCCTTAAGGGCAGGGGAGGGTAACGTGGTAAGGTGGAAACCGTGCGGAGTTTTGGCCAGTAGTTTGGTACTCAACATAGAAGTTAGAGTCTTTCTCCACTGGGCTCTTCTGTTAGTGTAGAAAATGAGGTCCGTCACCACAGAGCCCTTAGAGGTAGTAAATGTGTCCGATATAAGTGTTTCCGGCCAGCGTTCGAGGAGATTGTGTTTGTAGGTCTTTTTCGATTTCAACTATAAGTTGGGGGGGTAGATGATCCTACAAGCATTCAGGCCTAACTGAGCACGGAGGTCAGAGGCGCTGGCGGTGCGTTGCGACGGTTAGGTCATGGATATCGGTGGAGAGATTGATCAAGTAGAAGTGCGCACTCTAAATAGAGGGGGTAAAGTAGTAGTAGCCAGGAAATCAATAGGAGGCATAAGTACCCCGCAATACCATAAAAGTCAGGAGTAAGTCTGATGACCTCCCGCATAGAGATGGGCTGGTCGAGGTGCACTCCTTAGCCGTTACAGCGCTGCAAGATGGCTGCCCCTATGACCATAAAAGGGCTCGATGGCCGAGAGACAGTCCTATTTAGGTTTCTAGGACAGGAAAGAACGAAGATTCCATTAAGTTGAGGTGCCCACATGAGTGGTAGGGGAGAAGCAGTATCTGATGATTTTAGGTGAATCCAGTAGTCAATGCAAGAATGTCATTACAGGAGATCCCTGTGATCCATTATTCTAGTATGTAGAAATGAAGTAAGCTGACCTATCAAGATGGCCGCCAAAGATTGTAGGAATGCAGTAAGCTGACCTATCCAAATGGCCGCCAAAGATTGAGGATAGACCATTCCTCTTTCTATTTCCATAGACATCAGTGTAATGATCAGTGCGGTGAGTGCGTACCTTTTCTATTTTTATTAGTAGTATTAGAAGCGTAAAATGGGTGCCAGACACTGGGAGTCTCAAAATGGATGCCAATCACACATGGAGAACCTGAAAAAGTAATTAGAAGAGTACCTCAGTGGCGTTGGTGTGGTTCTGATCAGCCCTATGTACCTTCTGGCTCTTGGCAACCGCAACCGAATCCGCGGTGCTCACAGTGGGTGGGAACGGCGTGAAAATTGCCAGAACATGAAACTTATAAGCAGCACGCCAACCATCATAGCGTGAGGGAGCAGAGCCAGACTCCCAAAGAAATCTGAACGCCGCCGCATGAGCCTGCAGCTCGTTACCGGTCCGACGGCGGCAGTAAGTAGGAGGAACAGCGTTGGTGGAGGAACAGCGTTGGAGAAGAGGTAAGGGCGGCATGTCTCTTGAAAGGCCGTGATCAGAGAATTCAGACAGCCCCAGTGCGTGAGGACCCTCTGACTCAACTCAGGGATCCACAACTTCTATGCGGGAAGACACAACCTTAGTAGGCAGCAAACTCAAAGAGTCGATTCGTAGGCTGCGTGTGGGGTCAATCAACCCGCACTGTGTCCAGCAGACGGAATGCGTCAGTAGACTCCTGCACGAAATCCACATCCGGGCAACCGGAGTCAGCGGTCAGTCCCCGTATGAGAGTAGATTCCGGTCCATACAGGACACACCGCAGGGGCGCGGGAGTTAGAAGGCAGACCCAGAGGCATCCAATATCCGAGTTCAGATCTGACCTGCCGGCGGTGAGTGGCAGTAGCCTCCAGCAGGAACACACAGCAGGGCAGCGGGAGTCAAAAGGCAGTCACGGTGGAGGAGTAGACTCCGATCAGCACGGTAAGAACAGCAGGGGAGTGGGCGTCAAAGGCAGTTTCCGATGCAGTTTCCGATGCACAACAATAGCAGAGATCTGATCCGTAGTTAGCGGTGGGCGGATGGCAAGGGCAAACAGGGATATACACCGATAGTGATCCCAGCCCTCAGGAGCTCGTAGCGAGAGCTCCTGCTCGATCGGCCATCTTGATGTTGAAAAGCAATAATCACCTTCTACAGTGGTGCTGGACCGAGGCACCTTCTATTGTGGTGCTGGACAGAGGAACCTTCTGCTGCAGTGCTGGACCAAGGCACCTTCTACAGGGGTGCTGGACCAAGGCACCTTCTACAGGGGGGCTGGACCAAGGCACCTTCTACAGTGGTGCTGGACCAAGGCACCTTCTCATGTGGTGCTGGACCAAGGCACCTTCTACTGCAGAGCTGGACCAGGACACCTTCTCTTGTGGTGCTGGACCAAGGCACCTTCTACTGTGGTGCTGGACCAAGGCACCTTCTACTGCGGTGCTGGACCAAGGCACCTTCTACAGTGGTGCTGGACCAAGGCACCTTCTCATGTGGTGCTGGACCAAGACACCTTCTACAGTGGCTTTGGACCAAGACACCTTCTACTGTGGTGCTGGACCGAGGCACCCTCTACTGCGGTGCTGGACCAAGGCACCTTCTACAGTGGTGCTGGACCAAGACACCCTCTACAGTGGTGCTGGAGCAAGGCACCTTCTACTTTTTACTTACTGTGGTGATGGACCAAGGCACTTTCTACAGTGGTGCTGGACTAAGGCACCTTCAACTGCGGTGCTGGACCAAGGCACCTTCTACAGTGGTGCTGGACCGAGGCACCTTCTACTGTGGTGCTGGACCAAGGCACCTTCTACAGTGGTGCTGGACCAAGGCACCTTCTACTGTGGTGCTGGACCAATGCACCTTCGCATGTGGTGCTGGACCAAGGCACCTTCTACTGTGACTCTGGACCAAGGCACCTTCTACTGTGGTGCTGGACCAAGGCACCTTCTACAGTGGTGCTGCACCAAGGCACCTTCTACTGTGGTGCTGGACCAAGGCACCTTCTACAGTGGTGCTGGACCGAGGCACCTTCAACTGTGGTGCTGGACCAAGGCACATTCTACTGTGGTGCTGGACCAATGCACCTTCGCATGTGGTGCTGGACCAATGCACCTTCGCATGTGGTGCTGGACCAAGGCACCTTCTACTGTGACTCTGGACCAAGGCACCTTCTACTGTGGTGCTGGACCAAGGCACCTTCTACAGTGGTGCTGGACCAAGGCACCTTCTACTGTGACTCTGGACCAAGGCACCTTCTACTGTGGTGCTGGACCAAGGCACCTTCTACAGTGGTGCTGCGCCAAGGCACCTTCTACAGTGGTGCTGGACCAAGGCACCTTCTACTATGGTGCTGGACCAAGGCACCTTCTCATGTGGTGCTGGACCAAGGCACCTTCTACAGTGGTGCTGGACCGAGGCACCTTCTACAGTGGTGCTGGACCGAGGCACCTTCTACAGTGGTGCTGGACCGAGGCACCTTCTACAGTGGTGCTGGACCGAGGCACCTTCTACAGTGGTGCTGGACCAAGGCACATTCTACAGTGGTGCTGGACCGAGGCACCTTCTCATGTGGTGCTGGACCAAGGCACCTTCTACTGCGGTGCTGGACCGAGGCACCTTCTCATGTGGTGCTGGACCAAGACACCTTCTCATGTGGTGCTGGACCGAGGCTCCTTCTACTGCGGTGCTGGACCGAGGCACCTTCTACAGTGGTGCTGGACCAAGGCACCTTCTACTGTGGTGCTGGACCAAGGCACTTTCTACTGCGGTGCTGGACCGAGGCACCTTCTACTGCGGTGCTGGACCAAGGCCCCTTCTACAGTGTTGCTGGACCAAGGCACCTTCTACAGTGTTGCTGGGCCAAGGCACCTTCTCATGTGGTGCTGGACCAAGGCACCTTCTACAGTGTTGCTGGACCAATGCACCTTCGCATGTGGTGCTGGACCAAGGCACCTTCTACTGTGACTCTGGACCAAGGCACCTTCTACTGTGGTGCTGGACCAAGGCACCTTCTACAGTGGTGCTGCACCAAGGCACCTTCTACTGTGGTGCTGGACCAAGGCACCTTCTACTGTGGTGCTGGACCAATGCACCTTCGCATGTGGTGCTGGACCAAGGCACCTTCTACTGTGACTCTGGACCAAGGCACCTTCTACTGTGGTGCTGGACCAAGGCACCTTCTACAGTGGTGCTGCACCAAGGCACCTTCTACTGTGGTGCTGGACCAAGGCACCTTCTACAGTGGTGCTGGACCGAGGCACCTTCAACTGTGGTGCTGGACCAAGGCACATTCTACTGTGGTGCTGGACCAATGCACCTTCGCATGTGGTGCTGGACCAATGCACCTTCGCATGTGGTGCTGGACCAAGGCACCTTCTACTGTGACTCTGGACCAAGGCACCTTCTACTGTGGTGCTGGACCAAGGCACCTTCTACAGTGGTGCTGGACCAAGGCACCTTCTACTGTGACTCTGGACCAAGGCACCTTCTACTGTGGTGCTGGACCAAGGCACCTTCTACAGTGGTGCTGCGCCAAGGCACCTTCTACAGTGGTGCTGGACCAAGGCACCTTCTACTATGGTGCTGGACCAAGGCACCTTCTCATGTGGTGCTGGACCAAGGCACCTTCTACAGTGGTGCTGGACCGAGGCACCTTCTACAGTGGTGCTGGACCGAGGCACCTTCTACAGTGGTGCTGGACCGAGGCACCTTCTACAGTGGTGCTGGACCGAGGCACCTTCTACAGTGGTGCTGGACCAAGGCACATTCTACAGTGGTGCTGGACCGAGGCACCTTCTCATGTGGTGCTGGACCAAGGCACCTTCTACTGCGGTGCTGGACCGAGGCACCTTCTCATGTGGTGCTGGACCAAGACACCTTCTCATGTGGTGCTGGACCGAGGCTCCTTCTACTGCGGTGCTGGACCGAGGCACCTTCTACAGTGGTGCTGGACCAAGGCACCTTCTACTGTGGTGCTGGACCAAGGCACTTTCTACTGCAGTGCTGGACCGAGGCACCTTCTACTGCGGTGCTGGACCAAGGCCCCTTCTACAGTGTTGCTGGACCAAGGCACCTTCTACAGTGTTGCTGGGCCAAGGCACCTTCTCATGTGGTGCTGGACCAAGGCACCTTCTACAGTGTTGCTGGACCAATGCACCTTCGCATGTGGTGCTGGACCAAGGCACCTTCTACTGTGACTCTGGACCAAGGCACCTTCTACTGTGGTGCTGGACCAAGGCACCTTCTACAGTGGTGCTGCACCAAGGCACCTTCTACTGTGGTGCTGGACCAAGGCACCTTCTACTGTGGTGCTGGACCAATGCACCTTCGCATGTGGTGCTGGACCAAGGCACCTTCTACTGTGACTCTGGACCAAGGCACCTTCTACTGTGGTGCTGGACCAAGGCACCTTCTACAGTGGTGCTGCACCAAGGCACCTTCTACTGTGGTGCTGGACCAAGGCACCTTCTACAGTGGTGCTGGACCGAGGCACCTTCAACTGTGGTGCTGGACCAAGGCACATTCTACTGTGGTGCTGGACCAATGCACCTTCGCATGTGGTGCTGGACCAATGCACCTTCGCATGTGGTGCTGGACCAAGGCACCTTCTACTGTGACTCTGGACCAAGGCACCTTCTACTGTGGTGCTGGACCAAGGCACCTTCTACAGTGGTGCTGGACCAAGGCACCTTCTACTGTGACTCTGGACCAAGGCACCTTCTACTGTGGTGCTGGACCAAGGCACCTTCTACAGTGGTGCTGCGCCAAGGCACCTTCTACAGTGGTGCTGGACCAAGGCACCTTCTACTATGGTGCTGGACCAAGGCACCTTCTCATGTGGTGCTGGACCAAGGCACCTTCTACAGTGGTGCTGGACCGAGGCACCTTCTACAGTGGTGCTGGACCGAGGCACCTTCTACAGTGGTGCTGGACCGAGGCACCTTCTACAGTGGTGCTGGACCGAGGCACCTTCTACAGTGGTGCTGGACCAAGGCACATTCTACAGTGGTGCTGGACCGAGGCACCTTCTCATGTGGTGCTGGACCAAGGCACCTTCTACTGCGGTGCTGGACCGAGGCACCTTCTCATGTGGTGCTGGACCAAGACACCTTCTCATGTGGTGCTGGACCGAGGCTCCTTCTACTGCGGTGCTGGACCGAGGCACCTTCTACAGTGGTGCTGGACCAAGGCACCTTCTACTGTGGTGCTGGACCAAGGCACTTTCTACTGCGGTGCTGGACCGAGGCACCTTCTACTGCGGTGCTGGACCAAGGCCCCTTCTACAGTGTTGCTGGACCAAGGCACCTTCTACAGTGTTGCTGGGCCAAGGCACCTTCTCATGTGGTGCTGGACCAAGGCACCTTCTACAGTGTTGCTGGACCAATGCACCTTCGCATGTGGTGCTGGACCAAGGCACCTTCTACTGTGACTCTGGACCAAGGCACCTTCTACTGTGGTGCTGGACCAAGGCACCTTCTACAGTGGTGCTGCACCAAGGCACCTTCTACTGTGGTGCTGGACCGAGGCACCTTCTACAGTGGTGCTGGACCGAGGCACCTTCAACTGTGGTGCTGGACCAAGGCACATTCTACTGTGGTGCTGGACCAATGCACCTTCGCATGTGGTGCTGGACCAAGGCACCTTCTACTGTGACTCTGGACCAAGGCACCTTCTACTGTGGTGCTGGACCAAGGCACCTTCTACAGTGGTGCTGGACCAAGGCACCTTCTACTGTGACTCTGGACCAAGGCACCTTCTACTGTGGTGCTGGACCAAGGCACCTTCTACAGTGGTGCTGCGCCAAGGCACCTTCTACAGTGGTGCTGGACCAAGGCACCTTCTACTATGGTGCTGGACCAAGGCACCTTCTCATGTGGTGCTGGACCAAGGCACCTTCTACAGTGGTGCTGGACCGAGGCACCTTCTACAGTGGTGCTGGACCGAGGCACCTTCTACAGTGGTGCTGGACCGAGGCACCTTCTACAGTGGTGCTGGACCGAGGCACCTTCTACAGTGGTGCTGGACCAAGGCACATTCTACAGTGGTGCTGGACCGAGGCACCTTCTCATGTGGTGCTGGACCAAGGCACCTTCTACTGCGGTGCTGGACCGAGGCACCTTCTCATGTGGTGCTGGACCAAGACACCTTCTCATGTGGTGCTGGACCGAGGCTCCTTCTACTGCGGTGCTGGACCGAGGCACCTTCTACAGTGGTGCTGGACCAAGGCACCTTCTACTGTGGTGCTGGACCAAGGCACTTTCTACTGCGGTGCTGGACCGAGGCACCTTCTACTGCGGTGCTGGACCAAGGCCCCTTCTACAGTGTTGCTGGACCAAGGCACCTTCTACAGTGTTGCTGGGCCAAGGCACCTTCTCATGTGGTGCTGGACCAAGGCACCTTCTACAGTGTTGCTGGACCAAGGCACCTTCTCATGTTGTGCTGGACCAAGACACCTTCTACAGTGGTGCTGGACCAAGGCACCTTCTATAGCAGTGCTGGACCGAGGCACCTTCTACTGTGGTGCTGGACCAAGGCACCTTCTACAGTGGTGATGGACCAAGGCACTCTCTACTATGGTGCTGGACCAAGGCACCTTCTACAGCGGTGATGGGCCAAGGCACCCTCTACTATGGTGCTGGACCAAGGCACCTTCTACTGCGGTGCTGGACCAAGGCACCTTCTACAGTGGTGCTGGACCGAGGCACCTTCTACAGTGGTGCTGGACCAAGGCACCTTCTACAGTGGTGCTGGACCAAGGCGCCTTCTACAGCGGTGATGGACCAAGGCACCCTCTACTATGGTGCTGGACCAAGGCACCTTCTACTGCGGTGCTGGACCAAGGCACCTTCTACCGCGGTGCTGGACCAAGGCACCTTCTACTATGGTGCTGGACCAAGGCACCTTCTGCTGTGGTGCTGGACCAAGGCACCTTCTACAGTGGTGCTGGACCAAGGCACCTTCTACAGTGTTGCTGGACCAAGGCACCTTCTACTGTGGTGCTGGACCGAGGCACCTTCTGCTGTGGCCCTGGACCAAGACACCTTCTCCTGCGGTGCAGGACCGAGGCACCTTCTACAGTGGTGCTGGGCCAAGGCACCTTCTCATGTGGTGCTGGACCAAGGCATCTTCTACTGTGGTGCTGGACCGAGGCACCTTCTCATGTGGTGCTGGACCAAGGCACCTTCTAATGTGGTGCTGGAACAAGGCACCTTCTCATGTGGTGCTGGACCAAGACACCTTCTCATGTGGTGCTGGACCAAGGCCCCTTCTACTGCGGTGCTGGACCGAGGCACCTTCTACTGTGGTGCTGGACCGAGGCACCTTCTACAGGGGGGCTGGACCAAGGCACCTTCTACAGTGGTGCTGGACCGAGGCACCTTCTACAGTGGTGCTGGACCAAGGCACCTTCTACAGTGGTGCTGGACCAAGGCACCTTCTACAGTGGTGCTGGACCAAGGCACCTTCTCATGTGGTGCTGAACCAAGGCACCTTCTAAAGTGGTGCTGGACCAAGAAACCTTCTATAGCAGTGCTGGACCGAGGCACCTTCTACTGTGGTGCTGGACCAAGGCACCTTCTACTGTGGTGCTGGACCAAGGCACCTTCTACTGTGGTGCTGGACTGAGGCACCTTCTACTGCGGTGCTGGACCAAGGCACCATCTCATGTGGTGCTGGACGAAGGCACCTTCTACTGTGGTGCTGGACCGAGGCACCTACTACTGTGGTGCTGGACCAAGGCACCTTCTACTGTGGTGCTGGACCAAGGCACCTTCTCATGTGGTGCTGGACCAATTCACCTTCTACAGTGGTGCTGGACCAAGGCACCTTCTACTATGGTGCTGGACCGAGGCACCTACTACTGTGGTGCTGGACCAAGGCACCTTCTACTGTGGTGCTGGACCAAGGCACCTTCTCATGTGGTGCTGGACCAAGGCACCTTCTCATGTGGTGCTGGACCGAGGCACCTTCTACAGTGGTGCTGGACCAAGGCACCTTATACAGTGGTGCTGGACCAAGGCACCTTCTCATGTGGTGCTGGACCAAGGCACCTTCTCATGTGGTGCTGGACCAAGGCACCATCTCATGTGGTGCTGGACCCAGGCACCTTCTACTGCGGTGCTGGACCAAGGCACCTCCTACTGTGGTGCTGGACCAAGGCACCTTCTGCAGTGGTGCTGGACCAAGGCACCTTCTACAGTGGTGCTGGACCAAGGCACCTTCTACTGTGGTGCTGGACCAAGGTACCTTCTGCAGTTGTGCTGGACCGAGGCACCTTCTGCTGTGGTGCTGGCCCGAGGCACCTTCTACTGCGGTGCTGGACCGAGGCACCTTCTACTGCGGTGCTGGACTGAGGCACCTTCTACAGTGGTGCTGGACCAAGGCACCTTCTACTGTGGTGCTGGACCAAGGCACCTTCTACAGTGGTGCTGGACCAAGGCACCTTCTACAGTGGTGCTGGACCAAGGCACCTTCTCCTGCGGTGCAGAACCGAGGCACCTTCTACAGTGGTGCTGGACCAAGGCACCTTCTCATGTGGTGCTGGACCAAGGCACCTTCTACTGCAGTGCTGGACCGAGGTACATTCTACAGTGTTGCTGGACCAAGGCACCTTCTACTGTGGCTCTGGACCGAGGCACCTTCTACAGTGGTGCTGGACCAAGGCACCTTCTCATGTGGTGCTGGACCAAGGCACCTTCTACTGCAGTGCTGGACCGAGGTACATTCTACAGTGTTGCTGGACCAAGGCACCTTCTACTGTGGCTCTGGACCAAGGCACCTTCTACAGCGGTGCTGGACCAAGGCACCTTCTCATGTGGTGCTGGACCAAGGCACCTTCAACTGCGGTGCTGGACCAAGGCACCTTCTCATGTGGTGCTGGACCAAGGCACCTTCAACTGCGGTGCTGGACCAAGGCACCTTCTACAGTGGTGCTGGACCAAGGCACCTTCTACTGCGGTGCTGGACCAAGGCACCTTCTCATGTGGTGCTGGACCAAGGCACCTTCTACAGTGTTGCTGGACCAAGGCACCTTCTACAGTGTTGCTGGACCAAGGCACCTTCTCATGTGGTGCTGGACCAAGGCACCTTCTACAGTGGTGCTGGACCAAGAAACCTTCTATAGCAGTGCTGGACCGAGGCACCTTCTACTGTGGTGCTGGACCAAGGCACCTTCTACAGCGGTGCTGGACCAAGGCACCTTCTACAGTGGTGCTGGACCGAGGTACCTTCTACAGTGGTGCTGGACCAAGGCACCTTCTACAGTGGTGCTGGACCAAGGCACCTTCTACTGTGGTGCTGGACCAGGGCACCTTCTACAGTGGTGCTGGACCAAGGCACCTTCTACAGTGGTGCTGGACCAAGGCACCTTCTACTGTGGTGCTGGACCAAGGCACCTTCTACTGCGGTGCTGGACCAAGGCACCTTCTACAGTGGTGCTGGACTGAGGTACCTTCTACAGTGGTGCTGGACCAAGGCACCTTCTACAGTGGTGCTGGACCAAGGCACCTTCTACTGTGGTGCTGGACCAAGGCACCTTCTACAGTGGTGCTGGACCGAGGCACCTTCTACAGTGTTGCTGGACCGAGGCACCTTCTACTGTGGTGCTGGACCGAGGCACCTTCTGCTGTGGCCCTGGACCGAGGCACCTTCTCATGTGGTGCTGGACCAAGGCACCTTCTACAGTGGTGCTGGACCAAGGCACCTTCTCATGTGATGCTGGACCAAGGCACCTTCTCATATGGTGCTGGACCAAGACACCTTCTACTGTGGTGCTGGACCAAGGCACCTTCTCATGTGGTGCTGGACCGAGGCACCTTCTACAGTGGTGCTGGACCGAGGCACCTTCTACAGTGGTGCTGGACCAAGGCACCTTCTACAGTGGTGATGGACCGAGGCAGCTTCTACGGTGGTGCTGGACCAAGGCACTTTCTACAGTGGTGGTGGACCAAGGCACCTTCTCCTGCGGTGCAGGACCGAGGCACCTTCTACAGTGGTGCTGGACCAAGGCACCTTCTACAGTGGTGCTGGACCGAGGCACCTTCTACAGTGGTGCTGGACCAAGGCACCTTCTACAGTGGTGCTGGACCAAGGCACCTTCTCCTGCGGTGCAGAACTGAGGCACCTTCTACAGTGGTGCTGGACCAAGGCACCTTCTACAGTGATGCTGGACCGAGGCACCTTCTCATGTGGTGCTGGATGTAGGAAGGTGGAATCTGACTATATGGTTGCCCCCACTTTTTCCTGGTGTTTTGCTGGTTTATGACTTAGTTGGACTGGGATCCTGCTATTCAGGGCCCCAGTCTATCTGCTTCCTCTATAAAATGGTTTCCATGTGCCTTAGGCACATCTCTGATTGGAATCTGGAGTGCCCTTATAAGTCCCTACTATATGGTATACTATGTACCCAGGGCATAGGTACCTCAGAGGCCTACCAGGGGCTGCAGCATGTATTGTGCCACCCCTGGAAGGCCATCCAAAATGACACCACAGGTCTGCTACTGCAGCCTGGGTAAGGTGGTACATGCACCCCTTACAGTGGTATGGGCTACCTATATCACTACCATTGCACACACATATAAACCTATAAGTCACTCCTATGGCAGGCCTTACCAATCCTGAAGGCAAAGTGCTTGGTTTTTATGTGAGAGGGTGCCCCTGCATGAGCAGAGCCCCTCTACAGCGATCGGAGTCCCTCCTCTGATGCTGTTTGTGGTACAGCCTGACCATGTACTCTTAAGTGCATTATATCCTCGCGGTACAATGCTAACTTTGGACTGGCTGCACCAAAACATGTTGTGTTTGGTGTCAAACATCTTGGAATACTACCCCCCGCCAGTCCTGGCTGCGGGGGTAGCATTCCACCCTTCTAGAGGGAGAGACATGTACACACTGGGCTACCCGGTAACTTCTTTCCAGAGCCCTAACATCACAAAATGGATGCCGCTGCCACAGACACAGGTCTGGCCTCCTGCTGCTGACTGAAACTCCGGCAGGGGAGGCCTGGACAATAGGTTTCCTGTCGCAGGGAGGTGTAACCACCTCTCCAGACAGGATAATGTGTATTGGGGCTGGGTGGGAGCACTCTCTGGTGCTCAGAAGTCCTGCACTGGGGCCGCACTTGGTGTCCCTGTGCATATGCCAGTTCAAACCAGTTGCAGGGGCTACCTACCCCTGCTCTGGCATGAAACTGGACAAAGGGAATGTGTGTAACCACCCCTCTTCCCTGACCCTCCCATAGGTGGGTCCCCAGAGTATGTCCAACCCCCTAACTTAGTAATAGTATGGGACCCCAGTCCTTAGGACTTTAGATTACCCTGGACGAAACTCTGACACTGAATCCTGGACCTTCAACGCTCTACCTGAAGATTAGAGGACTGAAGAATCTCCCTTGGGGTCAAGGAGTGACTCCCCTGCTTGGCAGGCACCTAAGAAGCAATTGTCCGGTCTGCATCGCTGAAGCTCCCGCCGGATGCCGAAGTCTTTGCATCACCAGATGTGGATTTCCAGACTTCTCCGAGGCTACCCTGAGTCCCCAGCAAAGCTGAGGCCCATAGCTATCGTGGGTAACGTGGAACCGCGACCCCTGGACACTGAGCACAATTGCAACTGCATCCTCTTCCTGGTCTACCACGAAGTTGTGCTTTGGGCTCTGAGTAGCCCCCACCTCCAGCACCAACTGCATCGAAGATCACTGGCCTCCACTCCACGAGTGTCCTGCAAGCCAGCTCCAAGTGTGTTCACTCGAGGCTCCTTCGTGGTCGCTAGTCCATTGGCTAGTGGGCCCTCCCGAAGGCAACTCTTTTTCTGCTTGGGCTTCCCTGGTTGCTCCAGACGTGCCCTGACTTACCTTTGCTAGGTGAGTCCCTCAGACCTTGCTGGTCTGTACCACTGTCCTTCTTCTATTTCCACATGACTTGCCGTTGCCAAGGCTTGTTGGGTCCAATCCGGTCGCCGATACCCCTGCAATCGACAGACTTTGTGGGACAGCACGAATCCAGCTCCTGTTTGTTGTTGACGCCTCCTGGACCTCGTGGCTGAAGAGTCAAGACGACTGTCAACCTACCTGAAGCACCCGACATCGGTGAGCATCTGCTCATCGCCTTCCTGGTCACTGGCTAGTGACCCAGACTCTGTCCCCTCTGCTTTCAGGTTCTTCAGATCTTCGATCCACCCTTGGATCCACCCGAACACTTTCGACTTGGTCGCCAGCAGCACTTTACAGCAGATCGCCATTGAAAACGACGACGAAACCCGACCCCGAAAGACACCTATGCACCCGGCTTCCCTGGGTGAGGTAACTCGAGTACTCCGGTGCTCCCGTGGGTATAGACTCTAGAACAACCTTGTTCTAAAGGGGTTTGCTCCAAGTCCTCCTCTAAGTGTCCTTTTTCTTTAAAACTCCAACCGCGACATTCCCCATAGAAGTCAACGGTGGCTCGCGGCTGTGTTCTCACACGGCACACGTCCCCCGTGGGTCCCCTGTGTCACTACCTTGGGTGGTTCCTTGAGGGCCAAGCACTTCTACAGGCTCTAGACCTTGTGTCTAGCTCAGTCGTGGTTCTTATACCACTTTATTGGTATATGGTTTGAGTACGCCCCTAGGGCTCAAACGTGTATTTGTGCTATTACTGTTGATAACTGACTTGTAACTTATGTACTTCGAACTCTAGCCTCATAAAGAGACTAGAGGGGTGTGTTTAAGACTAAATACATATATTTTAAATATATACCTGGTGTGGTCCTCTTTCATTTGGTCACTCAAGAGATTATAGACTGGTAAAACAAGCTGCTTTATATTCCTTCAAGACTTAGCCTGAAGGCTGCTCTCCATAGCTACCACTAGGATAGCTTTCAATAAAAGTTGCCTTTAACCTATCTCCAATAAGGGGTTGTTTGGACTGGTGCAAGGTGCCCACTATAATTAGTGGACAGCATATACCAGGCCAACTTCTCACACTGGACCAAGGCACCTTCTACAGTGGTGCTGGACCAAGGCACCTTCTCATGTGGTGCTGGACCGAGGCACCTAGTACAGTGGCTCTGGACCAAGGCACCTTCTCATGTGGTGCTGGACCAAGGCACCTTCTCATGTGGTGCTGGACCAAGGCACCTTCTACAGTGGTGCTGGACCGAGGCACCTTCTGTAGCGGTGCTGGACCGAGGCACCTTCTACTGTGGTGCTGGACCGAGGCACCTTCTACTGTGGTGCTGGACCAAGGCACCTTCTATAGCGGTGCTGGACCGAGGCACCTTCTACTGCGGTGCTGAACCAAGGCAGCATCTCATGTGGTGCTGGACGAAGGCACCTTCTACTGTTGTGCTGGACCAAGGCCCCTTCTACTGCGGTGCTGGACCGAGGCACCTTCTACTGTGGTGCTGGACCGAGGCACCTTCTACTGTAGAACTGGACCGAGGCACCTTCTATAGCGGTGCTGGACCGAGGCACCTTCTACTGCCGTGCTGGACCAAGGCAGCATCTCATGTGGTGCTGGACGAAGGCACCTTCTACTGTGGTGCTGGACCAAGGCACCTTCTACTGTGGTGCTGGACCGAGGCACCTTCTACTGTGGTGCTGGACCAAGGCACCTTCTACTGTGGTGCTGGACCGAGGCACCTACTACTGTGGTGCTGGACCAAGGCACCTTCTACTGTGGTGCTGGACCAAGGCACCTTCTCATGTGGTGCTGGACCAAGGCACCTTCTCATATGGTGCTGGAAAAAGGCACCTTCTACAGTGGTGCTGGACCGAGGCACCTACTTCTGTGGTGCTGGACCAATGCACCTTCTCATGTGGTGCTGGACCGAGGCACCTTCTACAGTGGTGCTGGACCAAGGCACCTTCTCATGTGCTGCTGGAGGAAGGCACCTTCTACTGTGGTGCTGGACCAAGGCACCTTCTACCGTGGTGCTGGACCGAGGCACCTTCTACAGCGGTGCTGGACCAAGGCACCTTCTCATGTGGTGCAGGACCAAGGCACAATCTCATGTGGTGCTGGACGAAGGCACCTTCTACTGTGGTGCTGGACCAAGGCACCTTCTCATGTGGTGCTGGATCAAGGCACCTTCTACTGTGGTACTGGACCGAGGCACCTTCTACAGTGGTGCTGGACCAAGGCACCTTCTCATGTGGTGCTGGACCAAGGCACCTTCTACTGTGGTGCTGGACCAAGGCACCTTCTCATGTGGTGCTGGATCAAGGCACCTTCTACTGTGGTACTGGACCGAGGCACCTTCTACAGTGTTGCTGGACCAAGGCACCTTCTACTGCGTCTCTGGACCGAGGCACCTTCTACAGTGGTGCTGGACCAAGGCACCTTCTCATGTGGTGCTGGACCAAGGCACCTTCTACTGCAGTGCTGGACCGAGGTACATTCTACAGTGTTGCTGGACCAAGGCACCTTCTACTGTGGCTCTGGACCAAGGCACCTTCTACAGCGGTGCTGGACCAAGGCACCTTCTCATGTGGTGCTGGACCAAGGCACCTTCAACTGCGGTGCTGGACCAAGGCACCTTCTCATGTGGTGCTGGACCAAGGCACCTTCAACTGCTGTGCTGGACCAAGGCACCTTCTACAGTGGTGCTGGACCGAGGCACCTTCTACTGCGGTGCTGGACCAAGGCACCTTCTACTGCGGTGCTGGACCAAGGCACCTTCTCATGTGGTGCTGGACCAAGGCACCTTCTACAGTGTTGCTGGACCAAGGCACCTTCTACAGTGTTGCTGGACCAAGGCACCTTCTCATGTGGTGCTGGACCAAGGCACCTTCTACAGTGGTGCTGGACCAAGGAACCTTCTATAGCAGTGCTGGACCGAGCACCTTCTACTGTGGTGCTGGACCAAGGCACCTTCTACAGCGGTGCTGGACCAAGGCACCTTCTACAGTGGTGCTGGACCGAGGTACCTTCTACAGTGGTGCTGGACCAAGGCACCTTCTACTGTGGTGCTGGACCAAGGCACCTTCTACAGTGGTGCTGGACCAAGGCACCTTCTACTGTGGTGCTGGACCAAGGCACCTTCTACTGCGGTGCTGGACCAAGGCACCTTCTACTGTGGTGCTGGACCAAGGCACCTTCTACTGCGGTGCTGGACCAAGGCACCTTCTACAGTGGTGCTGGACCGAGGCACCTTCTACAGTGTTGCTGGACCGAGGCACCTTCTACTGTGGTGCTGGACCGAGGCACCTTCTGCTGTGGCCCTGGACCGAGGCACCTTCTCATGTGGTGCTGGACCAAGGCACCTTCTACAGTGGTGCTGGACCAAGGCACCTTCTCATGTGGTGCTGGACCAAGGCAACTTCTCATGTGGTGCTGGACCAAGACACCTTCTACTGTGGTGCTGGACCAAGGCACCTTCTCATGTGGTGCTAGACCGAGGCACCTTCTACAGTGGTGCTGGACCGAGGCACCTTCTACAGTGGTGCTGGACCAAGGCACCTCCTACAGTGGTGATGGACCGAGGCAGCTTCTACGGTGGTGCTGGAACGAGGCAGCTTCTACAGTGTTGCTGGATCAAGGCACCTTCTACAGTGGTGCTGGACCAAGGCACCTTCTCCTGCGGTGCAGGACCGAGGCACCTTCTACAGTGGTGCTGGACCAAGGCAACTTCTACAGTGGTGCTGGACCAAGGCACCTTCTACAGTGGTGCTGGACCGAGGCACCTTCTACAGTGGTGCTGGACCAAGGCACCTTCTACAGTGGTGCTGGACCACGGCACCTTCTACAGTGGTGCTGGACCAAGGCACCTTCTCCTGCGGTGCAGAACTGAGGCACCTTCTACAGTGGTGCTGGACCAAGGCACCTTCTACAGTGGTGCTGGACCGAGGCACCTTCTCATGTGGTGCTGGATGTAGGAAGGTGGAATCTGACTATATGGTTGCCCCCACTTTTTTCCTGGTGTTTTGCTGGTTTATGACTTAGTTGGACTGGGATCCTGCTATTCAGGGCCCCAGTCTATCTGCTTCCTCTATAAAATGGTTTCCATGTGCCTTAGGCACATCTCTGATTGGAATCTGGAGTGCCCTTATAAGTCCCGAGTATATGGTATACTATGTACCCAGGGCATAGGTACCTCAGAGGCCTACCAGGGGCTGCAGCATGTATTGTGCCACCCCTGGAAGGCCATCCAAAATGACACCACAGGTCTGCTACTGCAGCCTGGGTAAGGTGGTGCATGCACCCCTTACAGTGGTATGGGCTACCTATATCACTACCATTGCACACACATATAAACCTATAAGTCACTCCTATGGCAGGCCTTACCAATCCTGAAGGCAGAGTGCTTGGTTTTTATGTGAGAGGGTGCCCCTGCATGAGCAGAGCCCCTCTACAGCGTTTGGAGTCCCTCCTCTGATGCTGTTTGTGGTACAGCCTCACCATATACTCTTAAGTGCATTATATCCTTGCGGTACAATGCTAACTTTGGACTGGCTGCACCAAACCATGTCGTGTTTGGTGTCAAACATCTTGGAATACTACCCCCCCACCAGTCCTGGTGGCGGGGGTAGCATTCCACCCTTCTAGAGGGAGAGACATGTACACACCGGGCTACCCGGTAACTTCTTTCCAGAGCCCTGGCATCACAAAATGGATGCCGCTGCCACAGACAAATGGTCTGACCTCCTGCTGCTGACTGAAACTCCGGCAGGGGAGGCCTGGACAATAGGTTTCCTGTCGCAGGGAGGTGTAACCACCTCCTCAGACAGGATAATGTGAATTGGGGCTGGGCGGGAGCACTCTCTGGTGCTCAGAAGTCCTGCACTGGGGGCACACTTGGTGTCCCTGTGCATATGCCAGTTCAAACCGGTTGCAGGGGCTACCTGCCCCTGCTCTGGCGTGAAACTGGACAAAGGGAATGTGTGTAACCACCCCTCTTCCCTGACCCTCCCATAGGTGGGTCCCCAGAGTATGTCCAACCCCTAACTTAGTATAAGTATGGGACCCCAGTCCTTAGGACTTTAGATTACCCTGGACGAAACTCTGACACTGAATCCTGGACCTTCGACGCTCTACCTGAAGATTAGAGGACTGAAGAATCTCCCTTGGGGTCAAGGAGTGACTCCCCTGCTTGGCAGGCACCTAAGAAGCAATTGTCCGGTCTGCATCGCTGAAGCTCCCGCCGGACACCGAAGTCTTTGCATCACCAGAGGTAGATTTCCAGACTTCCCGAGGCTGCCCTGAGTCCCCAGCAAAGCTGAGGCCCGTAGCTATCGTGGGTAACGTGGAACCGCGACCCCTGGACACCAAGCACAATTGCAAGTGCATCCTCTTCCTGGTCTCCCACGAAGTTGTTCTTTGGGCTCCGAGTAGCCCCCCCCTTCAGCACCGACTGCACCGAAGATCACTGGCCTCCACTCCACGAGTGTCCTGCAAGCCAGCTCCAAGTGCGTCCTCTCGAGGCTCCTTCGCGGTCACTAGTCCGTTGGCTAGTGGGCCCTCCCGAAGGCAACTCTTTTTCTGCTTGGGCTTACCTGGTTGCTCCAGACGTGCCCTGACTTACCCTTGCTGGGTGAGTCCCTCAGACCTTACTGGTCTGTACCACTGTCCTTCTTCTATTTCCACGTGACTTGCGTTGCCAAGGCTTGTTGGGTCCAATCCGGTCGCCGACACCCCTGCAATCGACAGACGTTGTGGGACAGCTCGAATCCAGCTCCTGGTTGTCGTCCATGCCTCCTGGACCTCGTGGCTGAAGAGTCAAGAAGACCGTCAACCTACCTGAAGCACCCAACATCAGTGGGCATCTGCTCATCGCCTTCCTGGTCACTGGCTAGTGACCCAGACTCTGTCCCCTCTGCTTTCAGGTTCTTCAGATCTTTGATCCACCCTTGGATCCACCCGAACACTTTCGACTTGGTCGCCAGCAGCACTTTGCAGCAGATCGCCATTGAAAACGACGACGAAACCCGACCCCGAAAGACACCTATGCACCCGGCATCCCTGGGTGAGGTAACTCGGAGTACTCCGGTGCTCCCGTGGGTATAGACTCTAGAACAACCTAGTTCTAAAGGGGTTGCTCCAAGTCCTCCTCTAAGTGTCCTTTTTCTTTAAAACTCCAACCGCGACATTCCCCATAGAAGTCAACGGCGGCTCGCGGCTGTGTTCTCACACTGCACGCGTCCCCCTGGGTCCCCTGTGTCACTACCTTGGATGGTTCCTTGAGGGCCAAACACTTCTACAGGCTCTGGGCCTTGTGTCTAGCTCAGTCGTGGTTCTTATACCACTTTATTGGTATATGGTTTGGTACGCCCCTAGGGCTCAAACGTGTATTTGTGCTATTACTGTTGATAACTGACTTGTAACTTATGTACTTCGAACTCTAGCCTTATAAAGAGACTAGAGGGTGTGTTTAAGACTAAATACATATATTTTAAATATATACCTGGTGTGGTCCTCTTTCATTTGGTCACTCAAGAGATTATAGACTGGTAAAACAAGCTGCTTTACATTCCTTCAAGACTTAGCCTGAAGGCTGCTCTCCATAGCTACCACTAGGATAGCTTTCAATAAAGGTTGTCTTTAACCTATCTCCAATAAGGGGTTGTTTGGACTGGTGCAAGGTGCCCACTATAATTAGTGGACAGCATATACCAGGCCAACTTCTCACATTGGTGTGCAGCGTGTGGGATTCCAGCTTGCTATTGTTTTACCAGATAATCTCAATTGAATTGATCAACTGAAAACCACTAAGGGTACCTTAGGTACATATAAATCAAGCTTAGGATACAGTAAGTTCTATTGAACTTAGAGTTGTGTGTTAAGGGTTAGCACACCCTTTCTACAACTCAAGAGAGTTTAGTAGGCCACACTAGAGTAGGTAGTGCATACACCACACCACACTAGTAATGTCTTTAGGGCCAGGAACCAGTGGGTCCCAGCCAGAAGCCAATGGGCTTCTTCCCTCCAAGTATGATAATCTCCCATTCTTGGAATTGAGAGCATTAAGCACTGCTAGGAAACTAAAGACAGGCAAAAGTGCCAGCACCCAACGCCTCATAGAGGTACTCCTGCTGGATGATCTCAGAAGACTACCAGGGTCTGAAGGGGTAGGCAGACAGGGTGGGGCAGAAGATGAGGAAGGGGCCAGGGGTGAAATCACCCAGGACCCCCCCTCTGAAACTGGCCAGGAAGGTGAAAATGACCTTGGCCTGGAAAACCCAGCTATTCCTGTGGAGGAAGAGGAGGATCAGACTGACCTCCCCTTTGTCCCCCCAGGAAGAGTTGTGAGTGTGCCCAGAAGGCCTAGATCTCCTTCTCAGGAGTCTAACCACTCTGACACCTCAATAGGGACCTCTGTTTCCTCTCATAGGAGGGAATCCTCTCATGAAAGGAAAGAGAGACTGCTCAAGTATGGAGAAGCTCAGTTGAGACTCAGAAGAGAGCAGTTGGCTATAGACAGGGAGTCCCTAGAGCTTGAAAAGCAAAGAAAAAGATGGGACTAGAGTCCCATGGTGGCAGCAATTTCCCCAGAGATAGGGAAAGGTCTTATGACCATAGAAACCTGAGCAAGATTGTCCCTCCCTACCAGAGTGGGGATGACATCCACAAGTGGATAACTGCACTGGAGAGGGCCTGTAAAGTACAGAGGGTCCCTCAGGAGCAGTGGGCAGCAATCTTGTGGCTCTCCTTTGCAGACAAAGGTAGAGATAAGCTCCTCACTGTTAGAGAGGAGGATGCTGACAATTACAAAGTCTTGAAGAGTGCTCTGATAGATGGGTTTGGCCTAACCACTGAACAGTATAGGTTGAAGTTCAGAGACACCCAAAGGCTCAGACTCAAGACTGGGTTGATTTTGTAGATTGTGCTACTAAGGCTCTGGAAGGTTGGATACATGGCAGCAAGGTGCATGCCTTTATAGGATTGTACAATTTGATTATGAGGGAGCAGATCCTTAATAATTGTCAAAAACAGCTTTTACACCAGTACCTGGTGGACTCTGATCTGACCTCTCCCCAAGAATTGGGAAAGAAGGCAGACAAATGGGTCAGAACCAGGGTAAGGCCTAAGAATCAGGGTGGTGACCAGAAGAAAGATTCTACCAAGTCCCAAGAGAAAGGTGGGGATAAATCTAAGGATAAGTCCACTACAGGGCCCCAAAAGTCCTCTTCTGGGGTGGGTCCCAAACTCCTTCCTCTCCTGAAAAGAAACCCTATTGCCATGTCTGTAAAAAGCCTGGACACTGGAAAACAGATCCCAGTTGCCCCATGATTGGCAATAAAGAAAATGTTCCTCCAACAACTACTACCACCCCTCCTGGTACTACCAGTAGTAATCCTCCAGTTGGGAGTAGTGCACCCAAAGAGTTAGGTGCTTTTGCAAGAGGAACAGAGGTGGGCCCTAGTTTAGACAGGACCCCCTCAACAGACTCCTCTGACTCTGATGGTGGTATAGGATTTGCCACCTTTACCATGGGTCCCAATGCATTGGGCAGGTACAGACTGGAGCCAATAATTAATGGTCAGAAAGCTGTGGCATTTAGGGACACAGGGGCTAGTGTCACCATGGTGGCAGGGAAACTAGTCCCCCTCACCAGCTTTTACCTGAGTTTAAATACCAGGTAACCAACATTGATGGTGTCAGAACAGATCACCCCATGGCCATAGTCAATCTCAGCTGGGAAGGGGTCACAGGCCCAAAAGAGTGGCAGTGTCCCCAACCTTGCCTGTAGATTGCCTGATGGGCAATGATCTGGAAATTTCAGCCTGGGCTGAAGTTGAACACCAAACCCATCTGAGAATGCTGGGCGTCCCTGTAAAAGTTAGTGGGGCTGTGATGGCCACAGCCCAAGCCCAGGAAATTGTGGAGAGATGGAGCCTGGAAGAATGGCCCACTCTCCCCCAAAGAGAGCACAAGGGTTGAAGAAAAGTCTTCTTCCCTCCAGACAGTAGGTAAGGGTCAGCCTCCTCAGTGAACTGACCCTACCCCTAGTGAAGGAACTGCCCCAGAGGTAGTCAGGCCTGGCTTGGCCACACCCCTGATGGCAGAGGACCCTTCCAAGGTGGTACCCAGTCTGGAGCAGGTAACCTGCCCCTCTCTACCCTGCCTCAGTCAGCCCAGGGCTGCAGAGGTCAGGGAGGTCAGTGGACCCCCAGGGCCCCCTGTCCAGAGGAACCCCCCATCAGCAGATTAGGGGCACCCAGTCTAGTAGCCCTAGCCAGGTGAAAATTCCTCAACACACTGAGGGATCCCCAATACCTTTGTGTAGGGACCTCCCCCAGAAGGACTCTGTTAGGCAAGGGCAAACCTGGGACCAAAAGGTTCCAAACCTGCCATGTCCCTCCAGTGGTCCATCCAAAGGGACCCAACCCCCAACTGTAGGCAGCCAAAGGTTGACCCTTAGAGCAAAATGCAACTCAGTCATGGAAAGACAGGCATACATGGTGACCAGTGATCTGAGGAAGCTGAGACCAACCTTCCTAGGGCCTCACTTCCCTACTCAGACACCTCACCAGCCTTGTACTTTACCAAAGCACACCACAGGTAGTAATTCCCCATGGTGGAGGCCCTCTCATACCCTTAGGGTGAGGGATTGCTTAGTGGACCATAAGACAGGGGGCAACCATGCTAGTGCAGGTGCTTCCTTATATGGCCACTTAGTCAATAAAGGCTCAACTGACCAAGGTTAGCCTTATCTCCTTTCGTTTGGGGTGGGGGTTATGTAGGAAGGTGGAATCTGACTATATGGTTGCCCCCACTTTTTTCCTGGTGTTTTGCTGGTTTATGACTTAGTTGGACTGGGATCCTGCTATTCAGGGCCCCAATCTATCAGCTTCCTCTATAAAATGGTTTCCATGTGCTTTAGGCACATCTCTGATTGGAATCTGGAGTGCCCTTATAAGTCCCTAGTATATGGTATACTATGTACCCAGGGCATAGGTACCTCAGAGGCCTACCAGGGGCTGCAGCATGTATTGTGCCACCCCTGGAAGGCCATCCAAAAGGACACCACAGGTCTGCTACTGCAGCCTGGGTAAGGTGGTGCATGCACCCCTTACAGTGGTATGGGCTACCTATATCACTACCATTGCACACACATATAAACCTATAAGTCACTCCTATGGCAGGCCTTACCAATCCTATACCAAAGGGGATGATGGACGGAGAGTTAGAGCAAATCAAACACTCGCCCCCAGTCAACTGATCTGGGTTTAATCCATCATCATTCTTTAGCTCACTCCACCACCCCAGTTCAGACATGGCCATATGCAAATCAGTCTGACCCTGTGCCTCATGGGAACAGTCCAGCCCGAACTGCCAAGCCATGTCTTCCCTGGACCAGAAACAAGCATCCTGGGACCGGTTTCGGGTTCAAAACCCTCATCAGCCAGGCTATCTTGAATCCAGTGGCAAAGTGAGCAAGGGACCCACGTCTGGGCATACCCTGCCAACTTAGGGTGAACAAAGCGATACCAAAGGGGATGATGGACGGAGAGTTAGAGCAAATCAAACACTCGCCCCCGGTCAACTGATCTGGGTTTAATCCATCATCATTCTTTAGCTCACTCCACCACCCCAGTTCAGACATGGCCATATGCAAATCAGTCTGACCCTGTGCCTCATGGGAACAGTCCAGCCCGAACTGCCAAGCCATGTCTTCCCTGGACCGGAAACAAGCATCCTGGGACTGGTTTCGGGTTCAAAACCCTCATCAGCCAGGCTACTTGAATCCAGTGGCAAAGTGAGCAAGGGACCCACGTCTGGGCATACCCTGCCAACTTAGGGCGAACAAAGCGATACCAAAGGGGATGATGGACGGAGAATTAGAGCAAATCAAACACTCGCCCCCAGTCAACTGATCTGGGTTTAATCCATCATCATTCTTTAGCTCACTCCACCACCCCAGTTCAGACATGGCCATATGCAAATCAGATTGACCCTGTGCCTCATGGGAACAGTCCAGCCCAAACTGCCAAGCCATGTCTTCCCTGGACCGGGAAACAAGCATCCTGGGACCGGTTTCGGGTTCAAAACCCTCATCAGCCAGGCTATCTTGAATCCAGTGGCAAAGTGAGCAAGGGACCCACGTCTGGGCATACCCTGCCAACTTAGGGCGAACAAAGCGATACCAAAGGGGTTGATGGACGGAGAGTTAGAGCAAATCAAACACTCGCCCCCAGTCAACTGATCTGGGTTTAGTCCATCATCATTCTTTAGCTCACTCCACCACCCCAGTTCAGACATGGCCATATGCAAATCAGTCTGACCCTGTGCCTCATGGGAACAGTCCAGCCCGAACTGCCAAGCCATGTCTTCCCTGGACCGGAAACAAGCATCCTGGGACCGGTTTCGGGTTCAAAACCCTCATCAGCCAGGCTATCTTGAATCCAGTGGCAAAGTGAGCAAGGGACCCACGTCTGGGCATACCCTGCCAACTTAGGGCGAACAAGCGATACCAAAGGGGATGATGGACGGAGAGTTAGAGCAAATCAAACACTCGCCCCCAGTCAACTGATCTGGGTTTAATCCATCATCATTCTTTAGCTCACTCCACCACCCCAGTTCAGACATGGCCATATGCAAATCAGTCTGACCCTGTGCCTCATGGGAACAGTCCAGCCCGAACTGCCAAGCCATGTCTTCCCTGGACCGGAAACAAGCATCCTGGGACCGGTTTCGGGTTCAAAACCCTCATCAGCCAGGCTATCTTGAATCCAGTGGCAAAGTGAGCAAGGGACCCACGTCTGGGCATACCCTGCCAACTTAGGGTGAACAAAGCGATACCAAAGGGGATGATGGACGGAGAGTTAGAGCAAATCAAACACTCGCCCCCAGTCAACTGATCTGGGTTTAATCCATCATCATTCTTTAGCTCACTCCACCACCCCTGTTCAGACATGGCCATATGCAAATCAGTCTGACCCTGTGCCTCATGGGAACAGTCCAGCCCGAACTGCCAAGCCATGTCTTCCCTGGACCGGAAACAAGCATCCTGGGACCGGTTTCAGGTTCAAAATCCTCATCAGCCAGGCTATCTTGAATCCAGTGGCAAAGTGAGCAAGGGACCCACGATGGATTTAGGCCCAGATCTCTGTACTGGGGTGAATGTATGACATTGTTCTGAATTCTGTCCATCAATTGTTGTTTTTGCATTTGTCACCCCGAGTGGGACGGGTATGCCCAGACGTGGGTCCCGTGCTCTCCATGCCACTGGAGTCAAGCTATCCTGGCTGATGAGGGCTGAACGCCCGAAACCGGTCCTAGGATGCTTGTTTCCAGTCCAGGAGGACCTGACCTGGCAGTTCGGGCTGGACTGTTCCCATTGGGCGCAGGATCAAGACTGATTTGCATATGGCTGGGTCCAAACTGGAATGGCATGGTGAGCAAAAAAACGATGGATTTAGGCCCAGATCTCTGTACTGGGGTGAATGTATGACATTGTTCTGCATTCTGTCCATCAATTGTTGTTTTTGCATTTGTCACCCCGAGTGGGACGGGTATGCCCAGACGTGGGTCCCGTGCTCTCCATGCCACTGGAGTCAAGCTATCCTGGCTGATGAGGGCTGAAAGCCCGAAACCGGTCCTAGGATGCTTGTTTCCAGTCCAGGGAGGACCTGACCTGGCAGTTCGGGCTGGACTGTTCCCATTGGGCGCAGGATCAAGACTGATTTGCATATGGCTGGGTCCAAACTGGAATGGCATGGTGAGCAAAAAACGATGGATTTAGGCCCAGATCTCTGTACTGGGGTGAATGTATGACATTGTTCTGCATTCTGTCCATCAATTGTTGTTTTTGCATTTGTCACCCCGAGTGGGACGGGTATGCCCAGACGTGGGTCCCGTGCTCTCCATGCCACTGAAATCAAGCTATCCTGGCTGATGAGGGCTGAAAGCCCGAAACCGGTACTAGGATGCTTGTTTCCAGTCCAGGAGGACCTGACCTGGCAGTTCGGGCTGGACTGTTCCCATTGGGCGCAGGATCAAGACTGATTTGCATATGGCTGGGTCCAAACTGGAATGGCATGGTGAGCAAAAAAGCGATGGATTTAGGCCCAGATCTCTGTACTGGGGTGAATGTATGACATTGTTCTGCATTCTGTCCATCAATTGTTGTTTTTGCATTTGTCACCCGAGTGGGACGGGTATGCCCAGACGTGGGTCCCATGCTCTCCATGCCACTGGAGTCAAGCTATCCTGGCTGATGAGGGCTGCAAACCCGAAACCGGTCCTAGGATGCTTGTTTCCAGTCCAGGGAGGACCTGACCTGGCAGTTCGGGCTGGACTGTTCCCATTGGGCGCAGGATCAAGACTGATTTGCATATGGCTGGGTCCAAACTGGAATGGCATGGTGAGCAAAAAAACGATGGATTTAGGCCCAGATCTCTGTACTGGGGTGAATGTATGACATTGTTCTGCATTCTGTCCATCAATTGTTGTTTTTGCATTTGTCACCCGAGTGGGACGGGTATGCCCAGACGTGGGTCCCGTGCTCTCCATGCCACTGGAGTCAAGCTATCCTGGCTGATGAGGGCTGAAAGCCCGAAACCGGTCCTAGGATGCTTGTTTCCAGTCCAGGGAGGACCTGACCTGGCAGTTCGGGCTGGACTGTTCCCATTGGGCGCAGGATCAAGACTGATTTGCATATGGCTGGGTCCAAACTGGAATGGCATGGTGAGCAAAAAAACGATGGATTTAGGCCCAGATCTCTGTACTGGGGTGAATGTATGACATTGTTCTGCATTCTGTCCATCAATTGTTGTTTTTGCATTTGTCACCCGAGTGGGACGGGTATGCCCAGACGTGGGTCCCGTGCTCTCCATGCCACTGGAGTCAAGCTATCCTGGCTGATGAGGGCTGAAAGCCCGAAACCGGTCCTAGGATGCTTGTTTCCAGTCCAGGGAGGACCTGACCTGGCAGTTCGGGCTGGACTGTTCCCATTGGGCGCAGGATCAAGACTGATTTGCATATGGCTGGGTCCAAACTGGAATGGCATGGTGAGCAAAAAAACGATGGATTTAGGCCCAGATCTCTGTACTGGGGTGAATGTATGACATTGTTCTGCATTCTGTCCATCAATTGTTGTTTTGCATTTACCAATCCTGAAGGCAGAGTGCTTGGTTTTTATGTGAGAGGGTGCCCCTGCATGAGCAGAGCCCCTCTACAGCGTTCGAGTCCCTCCTCTGATGCTGTTTGTGGTACAGCCTGACCATATACTCTTAAGTGCATTATATCCTCGCGGTACAATGCTAACTTTGGACTGGCTGCACCAAAACATGTCGTGTTTGGTGTCAAACATCTTGGAATACTACCCCCCACCAGTCCTGGCGGCGGGGGTAGCATTCCACCCTTCTAGAGGGAGAGACATGTACACACCGGGCTACCTGGTAACTTCTTTCCAGAGCCCTGGCATCACAAAATGGATGCCGCTGCAACAGACACGGGTCTGGCCTCCTGCTGCTGACTGAAACTCCGGCAGGGGAGGCCTGGACAATAGGTTTCCTGTCGCAGGGAGGTGTAACCACCTCCCCAGACAGGATAATGTGTATTGGGGCTGGGCGGGAGCACTCTCTGGTGCTCAGAAGTCCTGCACTGGGGGCACACTTGGTGTCCCTGTGCATATGCCAGTTCAAACCGGTTGCAGGGGCTACCTGCCCCTGCTCTGGCGTGAAACTGGACAAAGGGAGTGGGTGTAACCACCCCTCTTCCCTGACCCTCCCATAGGTAGGTCCCCAGAGTATGTCCAACCCCCTAACTTAGTATAAGTATGGGACCCCAGTCCATAGGACTTTAGATTACCCTGGACGAAACTCTGACACTGAATCCTGGACCTTCGACGCTCTACCTGAAGATTAGAGGACTGAAGAATCTCCCTTGGGGTCAAGGAGTGACTCCCCTGCTTGGCAGGCACCTAAGAAGCAATTGTCCGGTCTGCATCGCTGAAGCTCCCGCCGGACGCCGAAGTCTTTGCATCACCAGAGGTGGATTTCCCAACTTCCCCGTGGCTGCTCTGTGTCCCCAGCAATGCTGAGGCCCGTAGCTATCGTGGGTTACGTGGAACCGCGACCCCTGGACACCAAGCACAATTGCAAGTGCATACTCCTCCTGGTGTCCCACGAAGTTGTGCTTTGGGCTCCGAGTTGCCGCCGCCTCCAGCACCAATTGCACCGAAGATCACTGGCCTCCACTCCACGAGTGTCCTGCAAGCCAGCTCCAAGTGCGTCCACTCGAGGCTCCTTCGCGGTTGCTAGTCCATTGGCTAGTGGGCCCTCCCGAAGGCAACTATTTTTCTGCTTGGGCTTTCCTGGTTGCTCCAGACGTGCCCTGACTTACCCTTGCTGGGTGAGTCCCTCAGACCTTGCTGGTCTGTACCACTGTCCTTCTTCTATTTCCACATGACTTGCCGTTGCCAAGGCTTGTTGGGCCCAATCCGGTCGCCGACACCCCTACAATAGACAGACGTCATGGGACAGCTCGAATCCAGCTCCTGGTTGTCGTCGATGCCTCCTAGACCTCGTGGCTGAAGAGTCAAGACAACTGTCAACCTACCTGAAGCACCCGACATCGGTGGGCATCTGCTCATCGCCTTCCTGGTCACTGGCTAGTGACCCAGACTCTGTCCCCTCTTCTTTCAGGTTCTTCAGATCTTCGATCCACCCTTGGATCCACCCGAACACTTTCGACTTGGTCGCCAGCAGCACTTTGCAGCAGATCGCCATTGAAAACGACGACGAAACCCGACCCCGAAAGGCACCTATGCACCTGGCTTCCCTGGGTGAGGTATCTCGAGTACTCCGGTGCTCCCGTGGGTATAGACTCTAGAACAACCTAGTTCTAAAGGGGTTTGCTCCAAGTCCTCCTCTAAGTGTCCTTTTTCTTTAAAACTCCAACCGCGACATTCCCCATAGAAGTCAACGGCGGCTCGCGGCTGTGTTCTCACACTGCACGCGTCCCCGTGGGTCCCCTGTGTCACTACCTTGGGTGGTTCCTTGAGGGCCAAACACTTCTACAGGCTCTAGGCCTTGTGTCTAGCTCAGTCGTGGTTCTTATACCACTTTATTGGTATATGGTTTGGTACGCCCCTAGGGCTCAAACGTGTATTTGTGCTATTACTGTTGATAACTGACTTGTAACTTATGTACTTCGAACTATACCTGGTGTGGTCCTCTTTCATTTGGTCATTCAAGAGATTATAGACTGGTAAAACAAGCTGCTTTACATTCCTTCAGGACTTAGCCTGAAGGCTGCTCTCCATAGCTACCACTAGGATAGCTTTCAATAAAGGTTGTCTTTAACCTATCTCCAATAAGGGGTTGTTTGGACTGGTGCAAGGTGCCCACTATAATTAGTGGACAGCATATACCAGGCCAACTTCTCACACTGGACCAAGGCACCTTCTACAGTGGTGCTGGACCAATGCACCTTCTCATGTGGTGCTGGACCGAGGCACCTAGTACAGTGGCTCTGGAGCAAGGCACCTTCTATAGCGGTGCTGGACCAAGGCAGAATCTCATGTGGTGCTGGACGAAGGCACCTTCTACTGTTGTGCTGGACCAAGGCCCCTTCTATAGCGGTCTGGACCGAGGCACCTTCTACTGCGGTGCTGGACCAAGGCAGCATCTCATGTGGTGCTGGACGAAGGCACCTTCTACTGTGGTGCTGGACCAAGGCACCTTCTACTGTGGTGCTGGAACGAGGCACCTTCTACTGTGGGCTTGGACCGAGGCACCTACTACTGAGGTGCTGGACCAAGGCACCTTCTACACTGGGGCTTGACTGACGCACCTCCTGCTGCGGTGCTGGACCGAGGCACCTTTTACAGTGGTGCTGTAGCGAGGCACCTTTTGATGTGGTGCTGGACCGAAGCACCTTCTACAGTGGTGCTGGACCAAGGCACCTTCTATAGAGGTGCTGGACCGAGGCACCTTCTACAGTGGTGCTGGACCGAGGCACCTTCTACAGTGGTGCTGGACCAAGGCACCTTCTACAGAGGTGCTGGACTGAGGCACCTTCTACAGTGTTGCTGGACCGAGGCACCTTCTACAGTGGTGCTGGACCAAGGCACCTTCTACAGTGGTGCTGGACCAAGGCACCTTCTACAGAGGTGCTGGACTGAGGCACCTTCTACTGTGGTGCTGGACAGAGGCACCTTCTACAGTGGTGCTGGACCAAGGCACCTTCTACAGAGGTGCTGGACCGAGGCACCTTCTACAGTGGTGCTGGACCAAGGCACCTTCTACAGTGGTGCTGGACCAAGGCACCTTCTCCAGTGGTGCTGGACCAAGGCACCTTCTACAGTGGTGCTGGACCAAGGCACCTTCTACTGCGGTGCTGGACCAAGGCACCTTCTCATTTGGTGCTGGACCAAGGCACCTTCTACTGCGGTGCTGGACCAAGGCACCTTCTACTGCGGTGCTGTACGAAGACACCTCCTGCTGCGGTGCTGGACCGAGGCACCTTCTCATGTGGTGCTGGACTGAGGCACCTTCTCATGTGGTGCTGGACCGAGGCACCTTCTCATGTGGTGCTGGACCAAGACACCTTGTGCTGTGGTGCTGGACCAAGGCACCTTCTCATGTGGTGCTGGACCAAGGCACCTTCTACAGTGGTGCTGGACCAAGGCACCTTCTCTTGTGGTGCTGGACTGAGGCACCTTCTCATGTGGTGCTGGACCAAGACACCTTGTGCTGTGGTGCTGGACCAAGGCACCTTCTCATGTGATGCTGGACTGAGGCACCTTCTCATGTGGTGCTGGACTGAGGCACCTTGTGCTGTGGTGCTGGACCAAGGCCCCTTCTACAGTAGTGCTGGACCAAGGCACCTTCTCTTGTGGTGCTGGACCAAGGCACCTTCTACAGTGGTGCTGGACCAAGGCACCTTCTACAGTGGTGCTGGACCGAGGCACCTTCTACTGTGGTACTGGACCAAGGCCCCTTCTACAGTGGTGCTGGACCAAGGCACCTTCTCTTGTGGTGCTGGACCAAGGCACCTTCTACTGTGGTGCTGGACCAATGCACCTTCTACAGTGTTGCTGGACCAAGGCACCTTCTGCAGCAGTGATGGACCAAGGCACCTTCTCTTGTGGTGCTGGACCAAGGCACCTTCTACAGTGGTGCTGGACCAAGGCACCTTCTACTGTGGTGCTGGACCAAGGCCCCTTCTACAGTGGTGCTGGACCAAGGCACCTTCTACAGTGGTGCTGGACCAAGTCACATTCTACAGTGGTGCTGGACCAAGGCACCTTCTACAGTGGTGCTGGACCAAGGCACCTTCTACTGCGGTGCTGGACCGAGGCACCTTCTACAGTGGTGCTGGACCAAGGCACCTTCTACTATGGTGCTGGACCAAGGCACCTTCTTCTGTGGTGATGGACCAAGGCACCTTCTGCAGTGGTGCTGGAAAAAGGCACCTTCTGCTGTGGTGCTGGACCGAGGTACCTTCTACTGTGGTGCTGGACCGAGGCACCTTCTACAGTGGTGCTGGACCAAAGCACCTTCTACACTGGGGCTTGACTGACGCACCTCCTGCTGTGGTGCTGGACCGAGGCACCTTCTACAGTGGTGCTGGAGCAAGGCACCTTTTGATGTGGTGCTGGACCGAAGCACCTTCTACAGTGGTGCTGGACCAAGGCACCTTCTACAGAGGTGCTGGACCGAGGCACCTTCTACAGTGGTGCTGGACCGAGGCACCTTCTACAGTGGTGCTGGACCAAGGCACCTTCTACAGAGGTGCTGGACTGAGGCACCTTCTACTGTGTTGCTGGACCGAGGCACCTTCTACAGTGGTGCTGGACCAAGGCACCTTCTACAGTGGTGCTGGACCAAGGCACCTTCTACAGAGGTGCTGGACTGAGGCACCTTCTACTGTGGTGCTGGACCGAGGCACCTTCTACAGTGGTGCTGGACTAAGGCACCTTCTACAGAGGTGCTGGACCGAGGCACCTTCTACAGTGGTGCTGGACCAAGGTACCTTCTACAGTGGTGCTGGACCAAGGCACCTTCTCATGTGGTGCTGGACCAAGGCACCTTCTACAGTGGTGCTGAACCAAGGCACCTTCTACTGCGGTGCTGGACCAAGGCACCTTCTCATTTGGTGCTGGACCAAGGCACCTTCTACTGCGGTGCTGGACCAAGACACCTTCTACTGCGGTGCTGTACGAAGACACCTCCTGCTACGGTGCTGGACCGAGGCACCTTCTCATGTGGTGCTGGACTGAGGCACCTTCTCATGTGGTGCTGGACCAAGACACCTTGTGCTGTGGTGCTGGACCAAGGCACCTTCTCATGTGGTGCTGGACCAAGGCACCTTCTACAGTGGTGCTGGACCAAGGCACCTTCTCTTGTGGTGCTGGACCAAGGCACCTTCTCATGTGGTGCTGGACCAAGGCACCTTCTACAGTGGTGCTGGACCAAGGCACCTTCTCTTGTGGTGCTGGACTGAGGCACCTTCTCATGTGGTGCTGGACCAAGACACCTTGTGCTGTGGTGCTGGACCAAGGCACCTTCTCATGTGATGCTGGACTGAGGCACCTTCTCATGTGGTGCTGGACTGAGGCACCTTGTGCTGTGGTGCTGGAACAAGGCCCCTTCTACAGTAGTGCTGGACCAAGGCACCTTCTCTTGTGGTGCTGGACCAAGGCACCTTCTACAGTGGTGCTGAACCAAGGCACCTTCTACAGTGGTGCTGGACCGAGGCACCTTCTACTGTGGTGCTGGACCAAGGCCCCTTCTACAGTGGTGCTGGACCAAGGCACCTTCTCTTGTGGTGCTGGACCAAGGCACCTTCTACTGTGGTGCTGGACCAATGCACCTTCTACAGTGTTGCTGTACCAAGGCACCTTCTGTAGCGGTGATGGACCAAAGCACCTTCTCTTGTGGTGCTGGACCAAGGCACATTCTACAGTGGTGCTGGACCAAGGCACCTTCTACTGTGGTGCTGGACCAAGGCACCTTCTACAGCGGTGATGGATCAAGGCACCTTCTCTTGTGGTGCTGGACCAAGGCACCTTCTACAGTGGTGCTGGACCAAGGCACCTTCTACTGTGGTGCTGGACCAAGGCACCTTCTACTGCGGTGCTGGACCAAGGCACCTTCTACAGTGGTGCTGGACCAAGGCACCTTCTACTGTGGTGCTGGACCAAGGCACCTTCTGCAGTGGTGCTGGACCGAGGCACCTTCTACTGTGGTGCTGGAACAAGGCACCTTCTACTGTGGTGCTGGACCAAGGCACCTTCTACAGTGGTGCTGGACCAAGGCACCTTCTACTGTGGTGCTGGACCAAGGCACCTTCTACAGCAGTGATGGACCAAGGCACCTTCTCTTGTGGTGCTGGACCAAGGCACCTTCTACAGCGGTGATGGACCAAGACACCTTCTCTTGTGGTGCTGGACCAAGGCACCTTCTGCTGTGGTGCTGGACCAAGGCACCTTCTACTGTGGTGCTGGACCAAGGCACCTTCTGCAGTGGTGCTGGACCAAGGCACCTTCTGCTGTGATGCTGGACCAAGGCACCTTCTACTGTGGTGCTGGACCAAGGCATCTTCTACAGTGGTGCTGGACCAAGGCACCTTCTACAGTGGTGCTGGACCAAGGCACCTTCTACTACGGTGCTGGACAAAGGCACCTTCTGCTGTGGTGCTGGACCAAGGCATCTTCTACTGTGGTGCTGGACCAAGGCACCTTCTACAGTGGTGCTGGACCAAGGCACCTTCTACTGTGGTGCTGGACCAAGGCACCTTCTACATTGGTGCTGGACCAAGGCACCTTCTACAGTGGTGCTGGACCAAGGCACCTTCTACAGTGGTGCTGGACCGAGGCACCTTCTACTGCGGTGCTGGACCGAGGCACCTTCTACAGTGGTGCTGGACCAAGGCACCTTCTACTGCGGTGCTGGACCGAGGCACCTTCTACAGTGGTGCTGGACCAAGGCACCTTCTACTGTGGTGCTGGACCAAGGCACCTTCTACAGCGGTGATGGACCAAGGCACCTTCTCTTGTGGTGCTGGACCAAGGCACCTTGTGCAGTGGTGCTGGACCAAGGCACCTTCTGCTGTGGTGCTGGACCAAGGTACCTTCTACTGTGGTGCTGGACCAAGGCACCTTCTACAGTGGTGCTGGACCAAGGCACCTTCGACAGTGGTGCTGGACCAAGGCACCTTCTACAGTGGTGCTGGACCGAGGCACCTTCTACTACGGTGCTGGACAAAGGCACCTTCTGCTGTTGTGCTGGACCAAGGCACCTTCTACTGTGGTGCTGGACCAAGGCTCCTTCTACAGTGGTGCTGGACCAAGGCACCTTCTACTGTGGTGCTGGACCAAGGCACCTTCTACAGTGGTGCTGGACCAAGGCACCTTCTACAGTGGTGCTGGACCAAGGCACCTTCTACTGCGGTGCTGGACCGAGGCACCTTCTACAGTGGTGCTGGACCAAGGCACCTTCTACTGTGGTGGTGGACCAAGGCACCTTCTACAGCGGTGTTGGACCAAGGCACCTTCTACAGTGGTGCTGGACCAAGGCACCTTCTACAGTGGTGCTGGACCGAGGCACCTTCTACTGCGGTGCTGGACGAAGGCACCTTCTGCTGTGGTGCTGGACCAAGGCACCTTCTACTGTGGTGCTGGACCAAGGCACATTCTACAGTGGTGCTGGACCAAGGCACCTTCTACTGTGGTGCTGGACCAAGGCACCTTCTACAGTGGTGCTGGACCAAGGCACCTTCTACAGTGGTGCTGGACCAAGGCACCTTCTACTGCAGTGCTGGACTGAGGCACCTTCTACAGTGGTGCTGGACCAAGGCACCTTCTACAGTGGGGCTTGACTGATGCACCTCCTGTTGCGGTGCTGGACCGAGGCACCTTCTACAGTGGTGCTGGACCAAGGCACCTTTTGATGTGGTGCTGGACCGAGGCACCTTGTACAGTGGTGCTGGACCAAGACACCCTCTACAGCGGTGCTGGACCAAGGCACCTTCTACAGTGGTGCTGGACTGAGGCACCTTCTACAGTGGTGCAGGACCAAGGCACCTTCTACAGTGGTGCTGGACCGAGGCACCTTCTACAGTGGTGCTTGTCCGAGGCACCTTCTGCTGCGGTGCTGGACCAGGGCACCTTCTACAGCAGTGATGGACCAAGGCACCTTCTCTTGTGGTGCTGGACCAAGGCACCTTCTACAGCGGTGATGGACCAAGACACCTTCTCTTGTGGTGCTGGACCAAGGCACCTTCTGCTGTGGTGCTGGACCAAGGCACCTTCTACTGTGGTGCTGGACCAAGGCACCTTCTGCAGTGGTGCTGGACCAAGGCACCTTCTGCTGTGATGCTGGACCAAGGCACCTTCTACTGTGGTGCTGGACCAAGGCATCTTCTACAGTGGTGCTGGACCAAGGCACCTTCTACAGTGGTGCTGGACCAAGGCACCTTCTACTACGGTGCTGGACAAAGGCACCTTCTGCTGTGGTGCTGGACCAAGGCATCTTCTACTGTGGTGCTGGACCAAGGCACCTTCTACAGTGGTGCTGGACCAAGGCACCTTCTACTGTGGTGCTGGACCAAGGCACCTTCTACATTGGTGCTGGACCAAGGCACCTTCTACAGTGGTGCTGGACCAAGGCACCTTCTACAGTGGTGCTGGACCGAGGCACCTTCTACTGCGGTGCTGGACCGAGGCACCTTCTACAGTGGTGCTGGACCAAGGCACCTTCTACTGCGGTGCTGGACCGAGGCACCTTCTACAGTGGTGCTGGACCAAGGCACCTTCTACTGTGGTGCTGGACCAAGGCACCTTCTACAGCGGTGATGGACCAAGGCACCTTCTCTTGTGGTGCTGGACCAAGGCACCTTGTGCAGTGGTGCTGGACCAAGGCACCTTCTGCTGTGGTGCTGGACCAAGGTACCTTCTACTGTGGTGCTGGACCAAGGCACCTTCTACAGTGGTGCTGGACCAAGGCACCTTCGACAGTGGTGCTGGACCAAGGCACCTTCTACAGTGGTGCTGGACCGAGGCACCTTCTACTACGGTGCTGGACAAAGGCACCTTCTGCTGTTGTGCTGGACCAAGGCACCTTCTACTGTGGTGCTGGACCAAGGCTCCTTCTACAGTGGTGCTGGACCAAGGCACCTTCTACTGTGGTGCTGGACCAAGGCACCTTCTACAGTGGTGCTGGACCAAGGCACCTTCTACAGTGGTGCTGGACCAAGGCACCTTCTACTGCGGTGCTGGACCGAGGCACCTTCTACAGTGGTGCTGGACCAAGGCACCTTCTACTGTGGTGGTGGACCAAGGCACCTTCTACAGCGGTGTTGGACCAAGGCACCTTCTACAGTGGTGCTGGACCAAGGCAACTTCTACAGTGGTGCTGGACCGAGGCACCTTCTACTGCGGTGCTGGACGAAGGCACCTTCTGCTGTGGTGCTGGACCAAGGCACCTTCTACTGTGGTGCTGGACCAAGGCACATTCTACAGTGGTGCTGGACCAAGGCACCTTCTACTGTGGTGCTGGACCAAGGCACCTTCTACAGTGGTGCTGGACCAAGGCACCTTCTACAGTGGTGCTGGACCAAGGCACCTTCTACTGCAGTGCTGGACTGAGGCACCTTCTACAGTGGTGCTGGACCAAGGCACCTTCTACAGTGGGGCTTGACTGATGCACCTCCTGTTGCGGTGCTGGACCGAGGCACCTTCTACAGTGGTGCTGGACCAAGGCACCTTTTGATGTGGTGCTGGACCGAGGCACCTTGTACAGTGGTGCTGGACCAAGACACCCTCTACAGCGGTGCTGGACCAAGGCACCTTCTACAGTGGTGCTGGACTGAGGCACCTTCTACAGTGGTGCAGGACCAAGGCACCTTCTACAGTGGTGCTGGACCGAGGCACCTTCTACAGTGGTGCTTGTCCGAGGCACCTTCTGCTGCGGTGCTGGACCAGGGCACCTTCTACAGTGGTGCTGAACCAAGGCACCTTTTGATGTGGACTGGACCGAGGCACCTTCTACAGTGGTGCTGGACCAAAGGCACCTTCTACAGAGGTGCTGGACCGAGGCACCTTCTACAGTGGTGCTGGACCAAGGCACCTTCTACAGTGGTGCTGGACCAAGGCACCTTCTACAGAGGTGCTGGACTGAGGCACCTTCTACTGTGGTGCTGGACTGAGGCACCTTCTACAGTGGTACTGGACCAAGGCACCTTCTACAGTGGTGCTGGACCAAGGCACCTTCTACAGAGGTGCTGGACTGAGGCACCTTCTACAGTGGTACTGGACCAAGGCACCTTCTACAGTGGTGCTGGACCAAGGCACGTTCTACAGAGGTGCTGGACCGAGGCACCTTCTACAGTGGTGCTGGACCAAGGCACCTTCTACAGAGGTGCTGGACCGAGGCACCTTCTACAGTGGTGCTGGACCAAGGCACCTTCTACAGTGGTGCTGGACCAAGGCACCTTCTACTGTGGTGCTGGACCAAGACACCTTGTGCTGTGGTGCTGGACCAAGGCACCTTCTACAGAGGTGCTGGACCGAGGCACCTTCTACAGTGGTGCTGGACCAAGGCACCTTCTACAGTGGTGCTGGACCAGGGCACCTTCTACAGTGGTGCTGGACCGAGGCACCTTCTACTGTGGTGCTGGACCAAGGCACCTTCTCATGTGGTGCTGGACCTAGGCACCTTCTACAGCAGTGATGGACCAAGGCACCTTCTACTGTGGTGCTGAACCAAGGCACCTTCTACTGTGCTGCTGGACCAAGGCACCTTCTACTGTGCTGCTGGACCAAGGCACCTTCTACTATGGTGCTGGACCGAGGCACCTTCTACAGTGGTGCTGGACCGAGGCACCTTCTACTGCGGTGCTGGACCAAGGCACCTTCTACAGTGGTGCTGGACCAAGGCACCTTCTGCTGTGGTGCTGGACCAAGGCACCTTCTACTGTGGTGCTGGACTGAGGCACCTTCTGCTGTGGTGCTGGACCGAGGCACCTTCTGCTGTAGTGCTGGACCAAGGCACCTTCTCATGTGGTGCTGGACCGAGGCACCTTCTACAGTGGTGCTGAACCAAGGCACCTTCTACAGTGGTGCTGGACCGAGGCACCTTCTACAGTGGTGCTGGACCGAGGCACCTTCTACAGTGGTGATGGACCAAGGCACCTTCTACTGTGCTGCTGGACGAAGGCACCTTCTACTATGGTGCTGGACCAAGGCACCTTCTACTGTACTGCTGGACCAAGGCACCTTCTACTATGGTGCTGGATAGAGGCACCTTCTACAGTGGTGCTGGACCAAGGCATCTTCTACTGCAGTGCTGGGTAAGGCACCTTCTACAGTGGTGCTGGACCAAGGCACCTTCTGCTGTGGTGCTGGACCAAGGCACCTTCTACTGCGGTGCTGGACCAAGGCACCTTCTACAGCGGTGATGGACCAAGGCACCTTCTACAGTGGTGCTGGACCAAGGCACCTTCTGCTGTGGTGCTGGACCAAGGCACCTTCTACTGCGGTGCTGGACCAAGGCACCTTCTACAGTGGTGCTGGACCAAGGCACCTTCTACAGTGGTGCTGGACCAAGGCACCTTCTACTGTGGTGCTGGACCAAGGCACCTTCTACTGCGGTGCTGGACCGAGCCACCTTCTACTGCGGTGCTGGACCAAGGCACCTTCTACAGTGGTGCTGGACCGAGGCACCTTCTGCTGTGGTGCTGGACCAAGGCACCTTCTACTGCGGTGTTGGACCGAGGCACCTTCTACTGCGGTGCTGGACCAAGGCACCTTCTACAGTGGTGCTGGACCAAGGCACCTTCTACTGTGGTGCTGGACCAAGGCACCTTCTACTGCGGTGCTGGACCAAGGCACCTTCTACTGTGTGCTGGACCAAGGCACCTTCTGTGAGAAGTTGGCCTGGTATATACTGTCCACTAATTATAGTGGGCACCTTGCACCAGTCCAAACAACCCCTTATTGGAGATAGGTTAAAGACAACCTTTATGGAAAGCTATCCTAGTGGTAGCTATGGAGAGCAGCCTTCAGGCTAAGTCTTGAAGGAATGTAAAGCAGCTTGTTTTACCAGTCTATAATCTCTTGAGTGACCAAATGAAAGAGGTCCACACCAGGTATATATTTAAAATATATGTATTTAGTCTTAAACACACCCCTCTAGTCTCTTTATGAGGCTAGAGGTTGAAGTACATAAGTTACAAGTCAAATATCAACAGTAATAGCACAAATACACGTTTGAGCCCTAGGGGCGTACCAAACCATATACCAATAAAGTGGTATAAGAACCACGACTGAGGGGCGTGGCTAGCGGCCGATGGAAATGGTCGCTTGCTGAAGCGGCTCCACAGCCCACGCCGTATAAATCCGCACAAATATCCGCAGAAAGCACCGAAACTTCCCCATCAAAATAGGGAACGTTTCCCACACCAGTCCACATCGGAGAAATCGCTTCGAGGCAAGTAGAGAGGACCGGAGCGACATATGGAGAGCGACCCAGCGGAGATCAAAATGGCGGCCCGAAACGAACGGCTCAGGCGGCGGCGAAGATGATCTCCACACCGAGCCCGCCTTGAACTACGCAGGGACTGGCTGGAAGAAAAGACAGCGGCGGCCCCCGCGGCTTCTTTCCTGATCGGCGCTGGACAGTGCCCGCCGGATTCGGGAGCGCGGCGTGTGGGCAGCGGGAGGAACCGGCCGTGAGTGACTCTGCCGTCTGAGACCTGCCCGATCGAGATCCCTGGCCGGGGGCCTCTCCGGGAAACTACGGGGCTGAGTCGAGCAGTGGGGAGCCTCCGGTGGTATCAGGTGAGGAGTTGCGGGCTGGGAGTAGCGGCAGGCTGAAGAGCGCGCCTGCCAACCGGACTGAGACTTAAACAGCCGGTGGGGAAGCAAAATCGAGCCCCCGGCCTTGCGGCCTAACATCGGGGGGCGGCTCATGTAACGCGGACCTTGTGAGCGGTTGCATCCGGCGCGGCCCCGCAAAAGAGTACACCTGCTCACGACCCCGCTCTCTCCCTGGT
The DNA here is from genome assembly GCA_963921515.1 of Calotriton arnoldi. NCBI lineage: Eukaryota > Metazoa > Chordata > Amphibia > Caudata > Salamandridae > Calotriton > Calotriton arnoldi. The sequence continues at coordinate 820,868 of CAWUFW010006724.1, read as the reverse complement.
GCCCTGGACCGCGGGCGAAGCATCTGGCCCCCCAGGCGAGACAAGAGCATCCAAGTGGCCCACAGCAATACAGCCCCAGCAGGACTACAGAAATACCTGAACGGCCAGGGGGGAAGCAAAATCGAGCCCCCGGCCTTGCGGCCTAACATCGGGGGACGGCTCATGCAATGCGGACCCTGTGAGCGGCTGCATCCGCCGCAGCCCCGCAAAGGAGTGCACCTGCCCACGACCCCGCTTTCTTCCTGGTGCCCCGGACCGCGGGCGAAGCATCTGGCCCCCCAGGCGAGATAAGAGCATCCGAGTGGCCCACAGCAACAAAGCCCCAGCAGGACAATAGAAACACCATTATCGCCTGCGGCCGCGCCCGGTCCTGGACCGGCCTCCTCCCACCTGACTCTGATCACCACGGACCCCAGTGTGGCAAGCCCTACCATCTCCAGTGCCCACTGACAGGGGTGCACCAACGCTCAACCCAAACACCTAATAACTGTAGATAGCAGTCGCGGAGGGGGACCGTCGCGAGGGCCCCGATTGGCCTCCTAGCCTAAAGGATTCACCTGGAACATCGACAGGCCTCCCACGCACAGGTGACGGCTGAGACGGGGGCGGCCCCTCGAAGTCATCTCATGGCTAATACCAGAGGCCCCAAAATCCAGGTCCAGAAACAACTTGACAAGTTTACTTGGACGAAGAAAGGTGAGGAGATCAACATGGCACCTGGAGACGATCCTAAAGCATCCCGACCGCGTTGCCAGGCCAAATCTCCCACTCTGGAAGATATCATGGAGGCCATAGCAGGGGTGCGAACGTCCCTGGAATCGCGCATAGATTCCGTGAATGTAGAGGTGACCCTTTTGAGGGCAGACTTACGGAAGATGGACTCTCGAGTCCGAGAAGTTGAGACCACCACAGCAACTCTGGTGACAGATACCTCAGCCCTTCAGAATCAAGTCACACAACTACAACACCAACAGAAAAGGATGGAGGAACTCCTCGACGACTATGAAGGGAGGGCCAGAAGGAATAACATCCGCATCCTTGGCATACCTGAACGAATGGAGGGACCCACAACTGACCTCTTCGTTGAGGATCTCATCCTCAATAAACTCCAACCCAAACGTCTCTCCAACTATTTCTCCATAGAGCGTGCCCACAGGGTTCCCGGCGGGCGCCCTTGGCCCGGGGCTCCTCCACGTCCGCTGATCGCGAGGGTTTTTAACTTTCGGGATAGAGATGTGATTCTACAAACCGCCAGAACCGGACCTCCTCTGAAATTAGACAATGCCAACATCACATTTTTCCCGGACTATACGGTCAAGGTGCAAGCCCAAAGACGAAGCTTCACAGCCGTAAAGAAAGCCCTCCGTGATAAAAATATCAAGTATTCCATGTTATTCCCGGCCAAACTCCGAGTAGAATCCGAAGGTAAAACCTGGTTCTTTCTGTCCCCGGAGGAGGCCTGGGACTGGATAGAAGGCTGGCACAGAGTGGGCAAGCACTCAGATGGACGGAACAATGGAAGCGCCGTTGGAGGCAGACGTCAACCTCCTGTCACGGGAGAGGGACAGTTAGAGGGAGATCTGGAGGACGCACACTGACTCAATCTACAGGGCTGCATGGCCTCCCATGAAAGATTGATCTACACCCACTGAACCGAGACCTGCAACGCTAAGAACGACCTGATAAGACTATATCAACTCAACTATCAGCGGAGGGACTTCCGAAGCCAAGCGAACTGGGGCTACTTGGACACTGTCATTAAAGCTCCTATAGGACTGGACTGTAATGCTAGTCATTAATAACATAACACTGAAAGCGGGAGGGACGGCGAGGGCTGGTTGCGGTTAGACAGGCACCTCACGAATGGGAGGGAGGGCGACAGGCACTCTGCCTTGTTGGGGAGTGGATAGTTCAAAATCCACTGGCAGGGGGGCAGGGAGGGGGGAACAGGGGGGGGGGAGGGGGGTTAGTTGGGGTTTTAATGGTTTGGTTTTGTTGCACAACACACACAACGCAGTGGGGTATCTCAGACTTACGATGACACAAAACAACGTCTGTGGGCCATCCGTAGCTGTAGAAGGGAGGGATCTCCCAACGCAACTAGGTCACATGCATCTCCCTATCCTTAAATCCGCGATCACAAGCTCCAACTCTTGGCTAGGAGCTCCATACTTATCGCCCCGAACCATTCGACATGGCTCACGCAACACATAGGAAACTATCCATACTGACGTGGAACGTTAATGGACTGGGGAGCAAGGTCAAAAGGGGGATAGTCCTGCAATATCTTAAACGACATTCACCAGATCTGGTGTTACTACAGGAAACCCATCTCGTGGGCAACAGCTGCAAAGCACTCCACCGATGGGGTTACAAACTTGTGGCCACGCTGGCTTCACATCTGGCTCTAGAGGCACTGGGATCCTTATGCGTAAGAACTTAGCTCTTACTCCTACTCGTGTCCGGACCGACCCGCAGGGCCGGTTCGCAGTACTGGAGGCCACCTGGGAGGGAAACATCTCAACATAATCTCAGCCTATCTCCCACCAGCCCTGGGCAAAATGGCACTACAAGAACTGGGACAGGCACTTATAGCTCTCCCTCTGGGCACGCTGGTTCTAGGTGGAGACTTTAACATGACTATGGACGACACGGTTGACAGACACCCCCATAAAATTTCTCCCAGACGCCCCACACCCCTGGCAAACTTTGCCCACGCCATGGGACTTACAGACATGTGGCGCTCACTGAACCCAGAGCAAACCCACTTCACGCACTACTCTAATGCACACAATAGCATGTCTCGGATTGACTATTTTTTACCCTCCTCTCCGACGTAGGGAATTTTCGATGTCTTCAGGGACTCCCTAGGGGAATATCCGACCATTCTCCCCTTGTAGTGGACCTCACCTTTCATCGACACGTGGCCCGGGGACCCATAATTATTAACCCATGGCTGCTCACTATTCCTGACATCAAAGAAGACCTAGCCGCCCACACAGATCACTACTTTACTGAGAATCTCGGATCGGTGGACTCAGCGAATACCATATGGGAGGCTTATAAGGCGGTCATCAAGGGCCGGGCACTGGGTTTGAAAATAGGGTACCTCCGGAACCAAAATAAACAGCTACACCAGATGGAGAGTGAATTGCTCCTTTTGGAAGCGGAACATAATACCTCCCCTACTGATGAAACAGCCCATAAACTCCGTAATAAACAACTAGAGTACAAGGAACTAGCAAGAGAGAAAGCCCAAGCAAGGCTGCTTCAGACTAGACACAGGGTTTATGAGTACGGTGAAAGGGCTGGAAAAATGCTGGCCTGGCTAGAGAAACGAGATCAAGAGTCGCGGTGGGTCCCGGAAATCATACTAGAAAATGGGAAGACGGTGACAGATCCCCAAGAGGTAGCAGATACGTTTGCGGACCACCTAGAAGATATATACACCTCCAAAACCTCATATTCATTTGAGGAATCCCGCCAGCTTTTAGAGGAAATGGCCCTACCACGACTATCAGATGTTGACAGGGAAGCCTTGGATGCTGATATCACGGCAGAAGAGGTTTGTGGAGCTATTTTTGCTATAAACTCAGGAAAAGCGATGGGACCCAATGGGATCCCCATTGAATTCCTGAAAGGGTTGGCTCTTAAGGTTGCTCCTCACCTCAAAAACATGTATGAGGAGAGTAGAGAGAGGGGGCTCCTTCCCTTAGACCAAAGGCTAGCTAATATTGTGGTCATCCGCAAACCTGGCAAACCAGGGACGACCTGTGGGTCATACCGACCTATCTCACTAATTAGTTCGGAAGCTAAAGTGCTGGCCAAACTTCTAGCATCCCGACTAGCAGCTGTGCTCCCATCTTTGGTCCATAAGGACCAATCAGGCTTTATACCAGGTCGAAATACCGCCCTCAATATTCGACGGGTCCACAACGTTTTGGGTCGACAGCCTTACCTGCGCGAAACCGCGGTCATACTGTCTTTAGATGCCACCATGGCTTTTGATTCGATAGAGTGGCCGTACCTGTTCGAGGTGTTAACTCGACTGGGCTTTGGCCCCAACTTTAGACGGTGGGTGACACTACTATACACGGATCTGCTGGGACAGGTTAGGGTAAACAATCACACCTCCCGCACATTCGCCTTGCATAGAGGTACCAGACAGGGCTGTCCCTTATCCCCCTTATTGTTTGCCCTTACTCTTGAACTGTTAGCCCACTGGATAAGACGGGATGTTGTAATAAGGGGACTAAAATGGAGTGAGGACATAGAAGACAAAATTTCACTATATGCTGATGACATCCTTATATATCTGGCATCCCCCCGAACTTCCCTAAACAGACTGTTTAATGTTATTACGAACTTTGGCAAATATGCAGGCTATTCTATCAACTGGTCAAAATCAGTATTATATGTGCTCCACGGCCCTCCACCTTGCCTGCCTGGTGCTTACTCAATCCAGTGCACATCGACAGGATTTAAATATCTGGGCATCTTCATTACGTCCGATCCCAAATTGTTTTATGAAAGCAATCTCCTGGGCCCCTTAAAGAGGCTTCAGGATGATGTGCGACACTGGCGATCGCTGCCCCTGTCCCTCCTTGGCAGGGCGGCTCTATTTAAAATGCTCTCTTTGCCCAGATTTTTGTATGTCCCTCAGAATAGCCCCTTCCCCGTAACGAATAATTACTTCACCGCCATAGAGAGTGAGCTCCGCACCCTACTCTGGGATGGGAAAGCCCCGCGGATCGCTCTCCAGAAACTCACCAAGAGCTGGTACGACGGAGGAATTGCCCTTCCAGATCTCCGCCTTTACTACTGGGCCTCCCAATTGGTACCAGTTAACCAATGGATCCATGGCCCCCCAACAAACCCGGCCTTTCACGTAGAAAAATACCAAACAGGCCGAGAAGGATATATGGGAGCCCTCTATAGCAAAATCCGCCAGGGCCGATACCTAGGACCCATGTCGCAAACAGTGGCGGTTTGGCATAAGGCTAACAAACGTCTAGGGTGGGCGGATAAATTCACCAAGGCTACTCCGTTGTGGTCCTCACAAAGATTGGGGTCGCTCTGCTTTCATAAAGGGTTTGATAGATGGGATACTATCGGAATCACTACTTTGGGGGACCTAGTGGCTAAAGGGGAACTCCTCACATTTAAAGACTTGCAAACCAAACACACACTCACACGAGGAGAGATCTTCCGATACTTACAAATCCGACACGCCATTCTTACCAATATCCCTGACCTCTCTTCCTTACCTGACGCCTCCCCTTTAGAAGACCGATTACTTATTGACCCACTTTTGACCAAAGCCGTATCTTGCACATACAGTAAACTCTGCAATAATTTACCAGATACTCTTCAAGTTCTGAGAACTCGTTGGCAGGCAGACTTAGGGGAATTGGACGATGACGACTGGCAGGCCGCCTTAATGTCCCCCAGAGAAACAGCCGTGAACCATCGTTTCCGCCTCATACAATTAAAAATACTCCATAGGACATATCTTTCGGGCATCCTATTGGCGAAAATAGGTAACAGGAGTGAGGCATTATGCCTGAGGGGATGAGGACAAGACGGCTCCTTTTACCACATCCTCTGGGACTGTCCTCTCATTCGCCCTTTTTGGGAAAGAACCACTACTAAGAGGAAAGATACGCTGGGCAAACACATTCATCTGTCGCCAAAAATGGGGATCCAAAATATATGGCAACCTACCGACCTCACGGAAATCGAGCAGCAATGGGTGGCGTTGGGATATTTATTGGTGAAAAGGGCCGTGGCCATGTCCTGGGGATCCAACACACCACCACTCACGATAGGTTGGGAAGCGGAAATGGACAAATGCATGATCATGGAGAAGGAGGTTTACAAAAGAAGGGGCTGCCCTAAGAAGTGGGATAAAAAATGGGGAGGATGGAACGCTTATCGGGGGGAAATTTGTACCTCTCCCACGGAAGAGATGGCAATGAGACGAACCAGTATTGAGAACCCGTAATGCCTTAATGTGTGATATATTTGACATTGACGTAATGTGCTGTTTTAATCATATACCTTACGATCGTATCGTTATGTGGATATTGTGCCTTATATTCAATAAAAAGTAAAAAAAAAAAAAAAAAGGACCACGACTGAGCTAGACACAAGGCCTAGAGCCTGTAGAAGTGCTTGGCCCTCAAGGAACCACCCAAGGTAGTGACACAGGGGACCCCCGGGGGACGCGTGCAGTGTGAGAACACAGCCGCGAGCTGCAGTTGACTTCTATGGGGAATGTCGCAATTGGAGTTTTAAAGAAAAAGGACACTTAGAGGAGGAATTGGAGCAAACCCCTTTAGAACTAGGTTGTTCTAGAGTCTATACCCACGGGAGCACCGGAGTACTCGAGTTACCTCACCCAGGGAGGCCGGGTGCATAGGTGTCTTTCGGGGTCGGGTTTCGTCGTCGTTTTCAATGGCGATCTGCTGCAAAGTGCTGCTGGCGACCAAGTCGAAAGTGTTCGGGTGGATCCAAAGGTGGATCGAAGATCTGAAGAACCTGAAAGCAGAGGGGACAGAGTCTGGGTCACTAGCCAGTGACCAGGAAGGCGATGAGCAGATGCCCACCGATGTCGGGTGCTTCAGGTAGGTTGACAGTCGTCTTGACTCTTCAGCCACGAGGTCCAGGAGGCGTCGACGACAACCAGGAGCTGGATTCGAGCTGTCCCACAACGTTTGTCGATTGCAGGGGTGTCAGCGACCGGATTGGACCCAACAAGCCTTGGCAACGGCAAGTCACGTGGAAATAGAAGAAGGACGGTGGTACAGACCAGCAAGGTCTGAGGGACTCACCCAGCGACGGTAAGTCAGGGCACGTCTGGAGAAACAAGGGAAGCCCAAGCAGAAGAAGAGTTGCCTTCGGGAGGGCCCACTAGCCAACGGACTAGCGACCACAAAGGAGCCTCGAGTGGACGCACTTGGAGCTGGCTTGCAGGACAGTCGTGGAGTGGAGGCCAGTGATCTTCAGTGCAGTCGGTGCTGGAGGCGGGGGCTACTCGGAGCCCAAAGCACAACTTCGTGGAACACCAGGAAGAGGATGCACTTGCAAATGTGCTCGGTTTCCAGGGGTCATGGTTCCACGTTACCCACGATAGCTACGGGCCTCAGCTTTGCTGGGGACTCAGGGCAGCCTCGGGGAAGTCTGGAAATCCATCTCTGGCAATGCAAAGACTTCGGCGTCCGGCGGGAGCTTCAGCGATGCAGTCCGGACAATTGCTTTTTAGGTACCTGCCAAGCAGGGGAGTCACTCCTTGACCCCAAGGGAGATTCTTCAGTCCTCTAATCTTCAGGTCGAGCGTCGAAGGTCCAGGATTCAGTGTCAGAGTTTCGTCCAGGGTAATCTAAAGTCCTAAGGACTGGGGTCCCATACTTATACTAAGTTAGGGGTTGGACATACTCTGGGGACCCACCTATGGGAGGGTCAGGGAAGAGGGGTGGTTACACCCATTCCCTTTGTCCAGTTTCGCGCCAGAGCAGGGGCAGGTAGCCCCTGCAACCGGTTTGAACTGGCATATGCACAGGGACACCAAGTGTGCCCCCAGTGCAGGACTTCTGAGCACCAGAGAGTGCTCCCGCCCAGCCCCAATACACATTATCCTGTCTGGGGAGGTGGTTACACCTCCCTGCGACAGGAAACCTATTGTCCAGGCCTCCCCTGCCGGAGTTTCAGTCAGCAGCAGGAGGCCAGAGCCGTGTCTGTGGCAGCGGCATCCATTTTGTGATGCCAGGGCTCTGGAAAGAAGTTACCGGGTAGGCCGGTGTGTACATGTCTCTCCCTCTAGAAGGGTGGAATGCTACCCCCGCCGCCAGAACTGGCGGGGGGGGGTAGTATTCCAAGATGTTTGACACCAAACACAACATGTTTTGGTGCAGCCAGTCCAAAGTTAGCATTGTACCGCGAGGATATAATGCACTTAAGAGTATATGGTCAGGCTGCACTACAAACAGCATCAGAGAAGGGTCTCCGAACGGTGCAGAGGGGCTCTGCTCATGCAGGGGTACCCTCTCACATAAGAACCAAGCACTCTGCCTTCAGGATTGATAAGGCCTGCCATAGGAGTGACTTATAGGTTTATATGTGTGTACATATGTAGTGATATAGGTAACCTATATCACTGTAAGGGGTGCATGCACCACCTTACCCAGGCTGCAGTAGCAGACCTGTGGTGTCATTTTGGATGGCCTTCCAGGGGTGGCACAATACATGCTGCGGCCCCTGGTAGGTCTTTGAGGTACCTATGCCCTGGGTACACAGTATACCATATACTAGGGACTTATAAGGGCACTCCAGATTCCAATCAGAGATGTGCCTAAGGCACATGGAAACCATTTTAGAGAGGAAGCAGCTAGGCTGGGGTTCTGATTAGCAGGGCCCCAGCCAGACTAAAGTCGAAAAACAGTGAAGCATCAGCAAAAAGTTGGGGTACCCATGTGAAGCAGATCCTACTCTCCTACACCTTCTGCTGTGGTGCTGGACCGAGGCACCTTCTACTGCGGTACTGGACCGAGGCACCTTCTCATGTGGTGCTGGACCGAGGCACCTTCTACTGTGGTGCTGGACCAAGGCACCTTCTCATGTGGTACTGGACCAAGGCACCTTCTACAGTGGTGCTGGACCAAGGCACCTTCTGCAGTGGTGCTGGACCGAGGCACCTTCTACAGTGGTGCTGGACTGAGGCACCTTCTACTATGGTGCTGGACCAAGGCACCTTCTGCTGTGGTGCTGGACCAAGGCACCTTCTGTTGCGGAGCTGGACCGAGGCACCTTCTGCTGCGGTGCTGGGCCAAGGCACCTTCTACAGCGGTGCTGGACCAAGGCACCTTCTGTTGCGGTGCTGGACCGAGGCACCTTCTGCTGCGGTGCTGGACCAAGGCACCTTCTACAGTGGTGCTGGACCGAGGCACCTTCTACAGTGGTGCTGGACTGAGGCACCTTCTACTATGGTGCTGGACCAAGGCACCTTCTACAGCGGTGCTGGACCAAGGCACCTTCTACAGTGGTGCTGGACCAAGGCGCCTTCTACAGCGGTGCTGGACCAAGGCACGTTCTACAGCGGTGACGGACCAAGGCACCTTCTGCTGTGGTGCTGGACCAAGGCACCTTCTACAGTGGTGCTGGACCGAGGCACCTTCTCATGTGGTGCTGGACCAAGGCACCTTCTACCGTGGTGCTGGACCGAGGCACCTTCTACAGTGGTGCTGGACCAAGGCACCTTCTACAGTGGTGCTGGACCAAGGCACCTTCTCATGTGGTGCTGGACCAAGGCACCTTCTACTGTGGTGCTGGACCAAGGCACCTTCTACAGCGGTGCTGGACCAAGGCACCTTCTGCTGTGGTGCTGGACCAAGGCACCTTCTACAGTGGTGCTGGACCGAGGCACCTTCTCATGTGGTGCTGGACCAAGGCACCTTCTACTGTGGTGCTGGACCGAGGCACCTTCTACAGGGGTGCTGGACCGAGGCACCTTCTACTGTGGTGCTGGACCGAGGCACCTTCTACAGTGGTGCTGGACCAAGGCACCTTCTACAGTGGTGCTGGACCGAGGCACCTTCTCATGTGGTGCTGGACCAAGGCACCTTCTACTGTGGTGCTGGACCGAGGCACCATCTACAGCGGTGCTGGACCAAGGCACCTTCTGCTGTGGTGCTGGACCAAGGCACCTTCTACAGTGGTGCTGGACCGAGGCACCTTCTCATGTGGTGCTGGACCAAGGCACCTTCTACTGTGGTGCTGGACCGAGGCACCTTCTACTGTGGTGCTGGACCGAGGCACCTTCTACAGTGGTGCTGGACCAAGGCACCTTCTACTCTGGTGCTGGACCGAGGCACCTTCTACAGTGGTGCTGGACCAAGGCACCTTCTCATGTGGTGCTGGACCAAGGCACCTTCTACTGTGGTGCTGGACCAAGGCACCTTCTACAGTGGTGCTGGACCAAGGCACCTTCTCATGTGGTGCTGGACCAAGGCACCTTCTACTGTGGTGCTGGACCAAGGCACCTTCTACTGTGGTGCTGGACCGAGGCACCTTCTACAGTGGTGCTGGACCAAGGCACCTTCTCATGTGGTGCTGGACCAAGGCACCTTCTACTGTGGTGCTGGACCAAGGCACCTTCTACTGTGGTGCTGGACCGAGGCACCTTCTACAGTGGTGCTGGACCAAGGCACCTTCTCATGTGGTGCTGGACCAAGGCACCTTCTACTGTGGTGCTGGACCGAGGCACGTTCTACAGTGGTGCTGGACCGAGGCACCTTCTACTGTGGTGCTGGACCGAGGCACCTTCTACAGTGGTGGTGGACCAAGGCACCTTCTCATGTGGTGCTGGACCAAGGCACCTTCTGCTGTGGTGCTGGACCAAGGCACCTTCTATAGTGGTGCTGGACCGAGGCACCTTCTCATGTGGTGCTGGACCAAGGCACCTTCTACTGTGGTGCTGGACCGAGGCACCTTCTACAGTGGTGCTGGACCGAGGCACCTTCTACTGTGGTGCTGGACCGAGGCACCTTCTACAGTGGTGCTGAACCGAGGCACCTTCTCATGTGGTGCTGGACCAAGGCACCTTCTACTGTGGTGCTGGACCGAGGCACCTTCTACAGTGGTGCTGGACCGAGGCACCTTCTACTGTGGTGCTGGACCGAGGCACCTTCTACAGTGGTGCTGGACCGAGGCACCTTCTCATGTGGTGCTGGACTGAGGCACCTTCTGCTGCGGTGCTGGACCGAGGCACCTTCTACCCTGAAGCACGTGGCGATGACATTGACAGCTAATCAGGTGCCCGGTGGGCAGTGGAAGAGCCTGAGCTGGGGGCAGGGACCACTTGAAGAGAGAGCACAGAGGGCAGAGTGGAGATCGAAAGCCGCCAACAACTGACGCATTTGGGGTAAATAATCGGCGGGGGGGAGGGGGAGTGGTGTTAGGGTCTTGCTGGAAACTAAACTCATCCCTGGAATAATGGTCCAAACCTGTCCCACCTGCAGTAGCTATGACTCGAGGGGGGCCTGGGTGGCATGGGTGGGTCATGGCCACCCCCTACAGCCTATGCCCCTCAGGGAATGTCTGAGGGGCAGAATGGCCCGTCCGGCCCTGAGAGTTGGGGGAGGTGTTACACGAAGCCTCACCTCATGGCCTCAACTTAAAGAGAGGGCTCGACCAGGCAGGAGGGAGAGACCGGGGGTGTCACACAGGGGGGCTGCTGAGCGGGGACTTTTAAGGACAGATCATTGGGGGGGTTGGGGGGCTAATCTGGAGTGTGAAGCTGTGCTGCCCTCTTCAAGCTGTGTCATCACATGGGGGAAACACATGGGGGATGGTTCAGCACAGGTATCATTTTAGGGGAATAAAGCAGAGGGAGGTGGGGGGAGGGGGAATCACCCTACTTTCTAAGATGGGGTGTTTGCCCCTGCAGCCATTCAGTGATGCTGGCCTTTTCCCGCACCCTGCACCGAATGCAGGCAGGACACAGAAGCTCCTGCAGGAGAGTTCTAGGGCACCTGCGTTTATTATTCAGGCTTTGCAGTAGGTGCATAACCCACTAAGCATTCATACCAGGATTCCAGCTTCTACACTTCAGATTACACCCGGATCGCTGCAAAGGTACACAAACCCACTGTGCTGTCTTTCTAGCGTTCAAACCACTTGGCGTACAGCGGGCACATGATACTCTGAGCTATCTTATCATTAGTGGGCGCTGAGGCTTGTTGGAACACGCAGATCTCTGCTGCAGGTGACTTAACCCACTAAAATACATTATAATGCGGCTGTTTCCACTCATATCCTAATTGGGGTAAAGAATTCGCTAAATGCAAGTTAGATGGTCATACAAAACATATCAGGCCTAACTTTTCTGTGTGTTATAATTAAAAGAAAAACATAATGAAATACATATAAATGAACATATATATGTAACAAAAACCATTAGTGTTTGATGTATAACAAAATATTTTTATTCTAGGTATTTCATTGATAGAAAATACTCTTATTTTACAACCATATATATGACATAAATTATACAAAAACAACACTATACATGAAAATGAAATACACAAGGATCCAACTGAAAAAATAAGGACTAGAATCCAACGCATGACTAATAAAGCACTTAAAGAAGGACACATCTGTGATAAAGAACACGCCTACCTAAATATACAATATCCTAAAATGGCTAGTCTGTATGGTGTGCCTAAAATTCACAAAAATGAGAAGGACCCACCATACAGACCTATTGTCACAACCATAGGCTCTGTCACAGAACCTGTTTCTAAATATCTTGATGCTATTCTTCGTCCCTATGTTAATAAAACACCAGCATATGTTCAAGACACTAGGCATATTATAAATCTAGTAGAAGGCACTGTGTTCAATCCCCAACATCAATGGTTAGTTACTCTGGACATTGAAAGTCTATATAGTAATATCCCCATTCAAGGTGCCTTAGAGGCAGTTGAGTGGTTCATTGAAATAATGAACATCGATTGTAATGAAAGCTTTATCATGCAGTGTTTGAAAGTAGTTTTGGAGGAAAATGTTTTTGAGTTTAATGGGCAATTATTCAAACAAAAGAAGGGCGTAAGTATGGGCGCATCTTGCGCACCAACTGTGGCAAATATCTACATGGCCCGATTTGAGTTCACGCACATCTTTAATGAAGTGGCACCATTTTTCGAATCCATCTGAAAATGGTCTCGGTTTATAGATGACATTTTTTTCATCTGGTCAGATATAGAAGAAAATCTTCATGAATTTCTGACTTGGTTGAATTTATGCGATCTTAATTTACATTTTACCTCAACATTCAGTAATCATCAAATTGAGTTCTTAGACATCATCATCAAACATGAGATAGGGGTGTTAGCTGTCGATTTGTTTACTAAACCAACAGCACGCAATACATTGCTACATTACGACAGCTTCCACCCTACAGCTCAGAAGAACAGCATTCCGTTTGGACAGTTTCTGCGCTTGCGCAGAAACTGTACCAATATTCATGATTTTGATGTAAAGGCTGAGGTCATGAAAGAGAAATTTCCGGCAAGAGGGTATCCGCGCCAATTGGTACGACACTCATATAAGAGAGCCAGATTTTATGATAGACAACATCTATTAACGAATACCAAGGACAAGAACATTTCAGAACTAGTGTTCGTTACGCGACACTCTATGTTGAATGAACAAATTAGGCAGATAATTTGTTCAAACTGGCATATCCTGAATGTTAATAAAGAACCACAGGATAGAATACCCAAGCCCCTATTTGCGTATCGAAAAAACAAAAACTTGAAAGATCTAGTAGTGAGATCACGCATGCCCCAGCGTTACCCACTAATACAGAGAAGTATTGTGGGACCTTTGCCGGTTATAGGGAACTTCAAATGTGGTACATGCAAGGTTTGCCCATTGGCATTACAGACGGATACCATTCATATCAATGGACAGACCATACAGACAAAGATTATGACAAACTGCAAAACAAAAGATATAATATATCTTTTAATATGTCCTTGCGGTTTAGGATATGTGGGGGAGACAGCCCGCACCCTCAATACACGGCTAACTGAGCATCGCTCAGCTATTCGAACAAAGAAACTGACAGCCCCAATGGTGGAACATTATATGACTGCTAACCATACGGAAGAGGATATCCAGTGGTTTATAATTGAAAAAATTGCTCCTAAACAAGGCCAAAGTAGTGAAAGTATAAGGAAAAAACGGGAGGTATATTGGATTTTTACTCTTGAGACATGTACTAAAGGCCTGAATCCACGAGCTAGACCCGTTTTCACATCTCGCGCGGTTTCAACATCTCCGTGATGTCAGACGCTTAGCAATTGATCGTGGGAATCGCATATAAGAAGTGATCTTATCACTGTCCATTCTCTTCGGTTCCGGAGGCAATATCAGTGGGCATCGCGGCATTATAGAGATCAGTAAGTAGAATTCACTTTCGACCGGAGAGATTTCGCTGATATATTTAGCTCCTATATAGAAAACTTGGCTCTCTACATAAATGAATGCAGTTTTAGCTTTTCTTACCGTAGGGCGTTGACTTATTTTTCAAACTCATTATATTGGAACTTCTACCCGAATACATTAACTTAATTCCTCTTTGGTTGCATATTGGGAGAGTAATTGTCGTAATAAATCAAAGGAGTCCATTGATGAGATCATTAACTATCTAGAGATAAATGCGGGTATCTACTTAGAACCAAGAACTTGTAGTGTGTAAAAGCCATTATAGTTAGATGTGACTCACATTCACGGGCATATGTTACGCTATTGTATTACAAACATGCAGAAGACATATGCCGTATTATATTTAACAATCTGAATCGATCATCTCTTCTTTATACAGGTATCAGATAATCAATTGAGTTTTAAACTATGGTAGGATTCTAAGATACGACTGTGCTGAATTATCCAATTATCAGACAGAAGCACGAATCTGTATTCGGTTGAATCTTTTTTTAAAAAACATTGTGAATTTCCCAATCAATAAAGTTTTAAGTAAGTATAGTTCATAGTGTTCAATAAATAAGGGCTTTACTAACTGGTCCCCCCTTTCATCTAAAAACTTCGTATAATTGTTGTTCTTTGCAGCTTTATATGTCCTCGAACCAACTAAGTTGGACATAGAAGTGTGCCGATTTTAACTGCGCCCTACATGCAAAGAAAAGTGGTGTCCTGTCTATATACTGAAAAATACCTATTAAAGGAGGATACGTAAAAATATAGACATTTTTGTATTCAAAACTATAATCAGGTATAATTACCATATTATAGTTAAAACATTTTATCTTTGGATCTTTTACTACAAATCATGTCCTTAATCATCGTTTTTCTTTTCTTGCTCCATGGCCACTAGCCAGCTCTTAGGAAGTAAGAATTGCTGTTTCTTAACGTAAAAGATCACAATCAACTACAGTAACATAAGGTACAACATATTTTCTTGGTTTCCTTCAATTAATGGGTGACAATGACATGCAGGTCACCGTGATGTCTATTAGGTTTACTTGGAAACCAAATTAGACATAATTCATAGAGGAGGCATTTTATGCATCTTAAGCCCCTCGTATTATATATGATGCTTTGCCTATTTTCATCTATTTGTCTTTTATCTTTTTTATATCTTTCTTTTACACTTTTGTGGTTATCGCTTGGGGATATAAAGGTTTTTTCTTAACTTTCTAGGTGATGGTAGTATTCTTTTAGGTCACTATTCGTTGAATTCTGACTATTTCCTTTTCACTCTTCATCATTAATAATTTGAATTTATTCCACACATGTATATTTTTGTGTGGAAAAGCCTTGCATGTGGCTCCCTGGTACCACCGGCATTGTGGATCTATTTTAAGAAGCATGACCTGCTCTTATTTTTATCAAATTTAGCTTATGTTTCAGGCCTAGTTATATATATATATTTGTTGATATATTGTTTTTGATTCTTTTAGAAAAAGTAGAGCTGGGTTTCCTGACGAAGGCATAAATGTCGAAACGCGCGTAGTTCCCATCTACCGCCAGCCTTTGTATCACTTCATAACCTATTGCTTTTTTCGTACATTTTAATTCTACGTACACTGTTGTTTTTGTATAATTTATGTTATATATATAGTTGTGTGTTGTTTCCATTTATTGTTAGTTTTTGTATCACCTTATAGTCTGTATTCTTGTGTATTTCATTTTCATGTATAGTGTTGTTTTTGTATAATTTATGTCATATATATGGTTGTAAAATAAGAGTATTTTCTATCAATGAAATACCTAGAATAAAAATATTTTGTTATACATCAAACACTAATGGTTTTTGTTACATATATATGTTCATTTATATGTATTTCATTATGTTTTTCTTTTAATTATAACACACAGAAAAGTTAGGCCTGATATGTTTTGTATGACTATCTAACTTGCATTTAGCGAATTCTTTACCCCAATTGTATCTTTCCCTACAGCTAGCAAGTCTTATTGTTTATGGTAGGGGTCCCCTTCTTTACCAAATCACTCCACTCATATCCTAAACCACGCATGCGTTACCACGCATGCGCCAGCGCCCTTTAAGAAAGAGAGTGACATATATCTATGAATCGTGTGGAAAGGAAGGCGCTGGAAAGGTCTGAGTTACATATTGGCAGTGACCAAAGTCATTTTCTTCCTCTAGGTGATTGGGGTACCTCTGCCTACAGGCTGGCCCAGTCTCAAGCCCCCACCCAGCCTCAGCCCTCATCCTTCTTCCCCCGATCCTGATTTTATCAACTAGTCGTCAAGGAGAAGAGGCGGAGCAGCAGGTGGCAGCTCTGAGATGGGGATGGTAGGGTGGTGGAAGGGTGAGTGCTGCATGTGAAAACAAGGCCTCATTTGGAAGAACTGTCCAGCACTGGCGTAGAATTGCAGTGAGGGACCACTCGGAGGGTTCACGGCTGAAAAACGGATACTTTCTTTATTAAAAGAGAGTATAAAAGGCATATCTGACCAGATACAAGAGACGAGAGGCAGGGAGATGTGTGAGAGAGACATTGAGACATATCTATGATAGAAATACTGGAGAGGCGACAGATGTAAGAGAGACATTGGAAGACTTCAGGGTACAAAGATATAGGAGAGGAGGCAGGTGTGAGAGAGACATTGGAAGACTTCAGGGTACACAGATATAGGAGAGGAGGCAGGTGTGAGAGAGACATTTATATATTTCTTTGTACAGATCTAGGAGAGGAGACAGATGCGAGAGAGACATTGGAAGACTTTACTAGGGTACACAGATATAGGAGAGGAGGCAGATGTGAGAGAGACATCCAAATACTTCCGGGGTACAGATATAGGAGAGGAGGCAGATGTGAGAGAGACATCCAAATACTTCGGGGGTACAGATATAGGAGAGGAGGCAGATGTGAGAGAGACATCCAAATACTTCGGGGGTACAGATATAGGAGAGGAGTCAGATGCGAGAGAGACATCCAAATACTTCGGGGGTACAGATATAGGAGAGGAGGCAGATGCGAGAGAGACATTTAAATACTTTAGGATACAGATACAGGAGAGGAGGCAGGTGTGAGAGAGACATTTATATATTTCTTTGCACAGATCTAGGAGAGGAGACAGATGGGAGAGAGACATTGGAAGACTTTACTAGGGTACACAGATATAGGAGAGGAGGCAGATGTGAGAGAGACATCCAAATACTTCCGGGGTACAGATATAGGAGAGGAGGCAGATGTGAGAGAGACATCCAAATACTTCGGGGTACAGATATAGGAGAGGAGGCAGATGTGAGAGAGACATCCAAATACTTCGGGGTACAGATATAGGAGAGGAGTCAGATGCGAGAGAGACATCCAAATACTTCGGGGTACAGATATAGGAGAGGAGGCAGATGCGAGAGAGACATTTAAATACTTTAGGATACAGATACAGGAGAGGAGGCAGGTGTGAGAGAGACATTTATATATTTCTTTGTACAGATCTAGGAGAGGAGACAGATGGGAGAGAGACATTGGAAGACTTCACTAGGGTACCCAGATATAGGAGAGGAGGCAGATGTGAGAGAGACATCAGATGCCAGAGAGACATCCAAATACTTCGGGGGTACAGATATAGGAGAGGAGGCAGATGTGAGAGAGACATTTAAATACTTTAGGATACAGATAAACTGAACAAGACAGTGGAACCCAAACAGAGGATTGCACCTATCCTGTGGTCCCCCAAAATTCCTAAGCTATAACAAGATGAGCGCATATACCTGGCTTTGTGCACACACTCCAAGCCCCCACTGCCAAGATGCAGTCCAGATTGGACTATACAAATTCAAAGAAAGTAGGGAGGTGCACCACACAAAATTTCAATATAAAGTATCACAAAGTCAGAATATTTCAATATAAAGTATCACAAAGTCAGAATGACCAATCAATTCACGATTATTTTCTCTGATGTGTTCAAATCTTCTTTTATTTTTCGATCATATTCATATAAAAACTGTAAATACAGCAAACAACAGCCAACGCGTTTCGTCCAAAACATTGGACTTCTTCAGGGCTGTAAAACAACATGCATAAACACAATCAATTCTTTAAGGAAACACGTAAGCACTGAAAACATAAATGACAATCTTACAAGTGCAACAACAATAGACATGTATATACATATATACCGCGCATGACCAACAAAAAATATATAGTTGACACATTCACATAGATAGGATATAGTAAACTGTACAAAAATAGGGGGAAGAAGACATAAAATAATTAAAATCCCCTTTCATAGATCAGTGGGGAGTGTCTTTATCAACAATATAAATAGAAATATCATAAAAGACTTGAATAGTTTTCCAGCAAAAACAGATAATCCATTGTATTGTGGCCTATAGTTTCATAAACAGCATTCGTGGTGTGATATAGTCCAGGGCGATCAACCATGTAGACCCAAGGAGATCTGTTACCATGTAAGCACATGCCACCAATTTGAAAATAGCAAGGTAGGCATAGTCCCACCATATTTGAAGTGTTGTGAAATAAATATGTCACTAGTAAAATGACAGGACCTGTTACATATAATACAGATCCCACACCTACATCAATATATAGGGAACTAAGAAAATAATGTATTGGTCGGATCCAATGATGTTCATATCAAAGGTTGTGTGAAACAGCGAGTGGGCAGAGACCAGTCCAGACCAAACACCCAGGGCCGATTTAGAGAAACCAACAATCACAAGTAGTAACAAAAGATGAGCCATGAAACAAGTTAACCGTAAAAATTATGTACAAAAACTACACCCCGAAGATCCAATCAGAGTGGGAGTAAGTGATCTCCCCATCCAGCAATAGGCGTCTTTATTATTATCAGCACAATTCGAACGCCGCATCCCTCTCCCTAAGGGTTTGACAAATGTAAAAAAGTAAAAAAGTTACCCAAGAGAATTTGTTGTTGTTTTATATCATTAACTACTACCTATGCAATCTTACGGTCTATAAGTATAGAATGCTGAGGATATGAAAGCACTCATTTTTGTCAGATTGTGAAAGAGAAAGAGATTGATGGGTGGTCGCAACAGATCCCCTCCCAAGGCTTCTAAAACGTATGGACCAAGGGTAAACATAAACAAACGAACCCTTAAAAACCAGCACCTAAAACATACAAAAAGTGAAATCACGTGATCAATGCAAGTGCATGGCAGGAGGAAGCATTGGCAAATGCAAGTCTGTGTATTATGAGGATGAAATTAACGCAAGTCACCTAGTATTGGGTAAAGGCTGCCCCAAGATGCCGGACACATTTCCGAATTTTTTTAAAATGTTATGCGAAATTAAGTTCAACCTCCAATCTCCCCGGGTGTTCATAATCATGCAGGAGCAGCAAAACCCACCAGTTATTTTGAAAAAGAGACATGGCACGATATGTTGAAAACTCCAGTCAATTGCAAGACCGGAAGTTAATGAAAAAATATACTACACAAATAAAGTTCTAGGAACGCAGCGGGGATCTCCCGTCGATCCAATACGCTCTCTCGTGCCGACAAATATTTTACCCGCAATGGGATCCCACTTCCCAGAATCAGTGCTGCTGACCAGGAAGGGCCACAACTCGATCAGAGGAAGTGAGGTCGCAGCGGCTGAAAGAACCGCTATTTAAAAAGGATACAGATATAGGAGAGGAGGCAGATGTGAGAGAGACATTGAAATATATAGGGGTACAGATAGAGGGGAGGAGGTACATGTGTGAGAGACATTGAAATACTTCAGGGGTACAGATATAGGAGAGGAGGCAGATGTGAGAGAGACATTGAAATATGTAGGGGTACAGATATAGGAGAGGAGGTACATGTGTAAGAGACATTAAAATACTTCAGGGGTACATGTATAGGAGAGGAGGCAGATGTGAGAGAGACATTGAAATATATAGGGGTACAGATACAGGAGAGGAGGTACATGTGTGAGAGACATTAAAATACTTCAGGGGTACATGTATAGGAGAGGAGTCAGATGTGAGAGAGACATTGAAATACTTCAGGGGTACATGTATAGGAGAGGAGGCAGATGTGAGAGAGACATTGAAATACTTCAGGGGTACATGTATAGGAGAGGAGTCAGATGTGAGAGAGACATTGAAATACTTCAGGGGTACATGTATAGGAGAGGAGGCAGATGTGAGAGAGACATCTAAATACTTCAGGGGTACAGATACAGTAAAGGAGACGGATGTGAGAGAGACATTAAAATACTTCAATGTATAGGAGAGGAGGCAGAGAGAGACAATTAAAAACTTTGGAGTACAGATATAGGAGAGGAGGCAGATGTGAGAGAGACATTTAAATATTTGAGGATACAGATATAGGAGAGGAGGCAGATGTGACAGAGACATTAATATACTTTAGGATACAGATATAAGAGAGGAGGCAGATGTGAGAGACATCTAAATAATGTAGGGGACAGATAAAGGAGAGGAGACAGATGTGAGAGAGACATTTAAATACTTTCGAATACAGACATAGGAGAGGAGGCAGATGTGAGTGAGACATCTAAATACTTCGGAGGTACAGATACAGTAAAGGAGGCGGATGTGAGAGAGACATTTAAATACTTCATGGGTACATGTATAGGAGAGGAGGCAGATGTGAGAGAGACAATTAAATACTTTGGAGTACAGATATGGGAGAGGAGGCAGATGTGAGAGACATTTAAATATTTTGGAGTACGGATATGGGAGAGGAGGCAGATTTGAAAGAGACATCCACATGCTTTAGGATACATATATAGGAGAGGAGGCAGATGTGAGAGAGACATTTATATAATGTAGGATACAGATATAGGAGAGGAGGCAGATGTGAGAGAGACATCTAAATACTTCTGGAGTACAGATATAGGAGAGGAGGCAGATGTGAAAGAGACATTTAAATATTTGAGGATACAGATATAGGAGAGGAGGCAGATGTGAGAGAGACATTTATATACTTTAGGATACAGATATAAGAGAGAAGGCAGATGTGAGAGAGACATCTAAATAATGTAGGGGACAGACAAAGGAGAGGAGACAGATGTAACAGAGACATCTGAATACTTTAGAATGCAGGCATAGGAGAGGAGGCAGATGTGAGTGAGACATCTAAATACATCGGGGGTACAGATATAGGCGAGGAGGCAGATTTGGTAGAGTCGTTTAAATGCTTTAGGATACAGATATAGTCGAGGAGTGAGATGTGAGTGAGTCATTTAAATACTTCATGGGTACAGATATAGGAGAGGAGGCATATGTGAGAGAAACATTTAAATATGTAGGTGTACAGATACAGGAGCGGAGGCACATGTGTGAGAGACTTCCAAATACTTCGGGGGTACAGATATAGGAGAGGAGGCAGATGTAAGATAGACATTTAAATACTTTGGAGTACAGATATAGGAGAGGAGGCAGATGTGAGAGAGACATTTAAACACTTTAGGATACAGATATAGGAGAGGAGACAGATGTGAGAGAGACATCCAAATACTTTAGGATACAGATATAAGAGAGGAGGTAGATGTGAGCGAGACATTTAAATACTTCGTGTGTACAGATATAGGAGAGGAGGCAGATGTGAGCGAGACATTTAAATACTTCGGGGTACAGATGGAGGCAGATGTGAGAGAGACATTTACATACTTCATGGGCACCTATATAGGAGAGGAGGAAGATGTGAGAGAGACAATTAAATACTTTGGAGTACAGATATGGGAGAGGAGGCAGATGTGAGAGAAACATTTAAATGTTTTAGGTAACAGATATAGGAGAGGAGACAGATGTGAGAGAGACATCCAAATACTTTAGAATACAGATATAGAAGAGGACGCAGATTTAAGAGAGACATCTAAATACTACAGGGGTATGGATATAGGAGAGGAGGTAGATGTGAGCGAGACATTTAAATACTTCGGGTGTACAGATATAGGAGAGGAGGAAGAGGTGAGCGAGACATTTAAATACTTCGGGTGTACAGATATAGGAGAGGAGGTAGATGTGAGCGAGACATTTAAATACTTCGGGTGTACAGATAAAGGATAGGAGGAAGATGTGAGAGAGACAATTAAATACTTTAGGATACAGATATAGGAGAGGAGGCAGATGTGAGAGAGCCATCTATATACTTTAGGATACAGATATAAGAAAGGAAGCAGATGTGAGAGAGACATCTAAATAATGTAGGGGACAGATAAAGGAGAGGAGACAGATGTGAGAGCGACATCTACATACTTTAGAATACAGATATAAGATAGGAGGCAGAAATGAGATAGACATCTAAATACTTCGGGGTACAGCTAATGGAGAGGAGACAGATTTGAGAGAGTCGTTTAAGTGCTTTAGGATACAGATATAGGAGAGGTGGCAGATGTGAGAGACACATTTAAATACTTCCTGGGTACAGATATAGGAGAGGAGGCAGATATGAGAGAGATATTTTACTACTTTGGGGGTACAGATATAGGAGAGGAGGCATATGTGAGAGAGACATTTAAATATGTTAGGGTACAGCTATATGAAAGGAGGCAGATGTGAGAGAGACATCCAAATACTTCGGGGGTATGGATATTGGATAGGAGGCAGATGTGAGAGTGACATTTAAAATAATTTAGGATACAGATATAGGAGCGGAGGCAGATGTGAGAGAGACATCCAAATGCTTTAGGATACAGATATAGGAGAGGAGGTAGATGTGAGAGAGACATCTAAATACTTCAGGGGTACAGATATAGGAGAGGAGGCAGATGTGAGAGAGACATTTAAACATTTGAGGATACAGATATAGGAGAGGAGGCAGATGTGAGAGAGCCATCTATATACTTTAGGATACAGATATAAGAAAGGAAGCAGATGTGAGAGAGACATCTAAATAATGTAGGGGACAGATAAAGGAGAGGAGACAGATGTGAGAGCGACATCTACATACTTTAGAATACAGATATAAGATAGGAGGCAGAAATGAGATAGACATCTAAATACTTCGGGGGTACAGCTAATGGAGAGGAGACAGATTTGAGAGAGTCGTTTAAGTGCTTTAGGATACAGATATAGGAGAGGTGGCAGATGTGAGAGACACATTTAAATACTTCCTGGGTACAGATATAGGAGAGGAGGCAGATATGAGAGAGATATTTTACTACTTTGGGGGTACAGATACAGGAGAGGAGGCATATGTGAGAGAGACATTTAAATATGTTAGGGTACAGCTATAGGAAAGGAGGCAGATGTGAGAGAGACATCCAAATACTTCGGGGGTTCAGATATAGGAGAGGGGCACTTCCGGTGTACAGATATAGGAGAGGAGGCAGACGTGAGATAGACATTTAAATACTTTGGGGTACATATATAGGAGAGGAGGCAGAAGTGAGAGAGACGTTTAAATACTTTAGGATACAGATATAGAAGAGGAGATGGATGTGAGAGAGACATCCAAATACTTTAGGATACAGGTATAGGAGAGGAAGCAGATGTGAGAGAGACATCTAAATACTTCGGGGATATGGATATAGGAGAGGAGGCAGATGTGAGAGAGACATTTAAAATAGTTTAGGATACAGATATTGGAAAGGAGGCAGATGTAAGTAAGACATTTAAATAGTTCATGGGTACAGATATAGGAGAGGAGGCAGATATGAGAGAGATATTTTAATCCTTTGGGGGAACAGATACAGGAGAGGAGGTATATGTAAGACAGACATTTAAATACTTTGGAGTATAGATATAGGAGAAAATGCAGATGTGACATAGACATTTAACTACTTTAGGATACAGATATAGGAGAGGGGGCAGATGTGAGAGAGACATTTAAATACTTCGGGGTACAGTTTGAGACAGATGTGAGAGAGACATTTACATACTTCATGGGCACCTATATAGGAGAGGAGGAAGATGTGAGAGAGACAATTAAATACTTTCGAGTACAGATATGCGAGAGGAGGCAGATGTGAGAGAGACATCTATATACTTCAGGGGTACAGATATAGGAGAGGAGGCAGATGTGAGAGAGACATTTAAATATTTGAGGATACAGATATAGGAGAGGAGGCAGATGTGAGAGAGACATCTATATACTTTAGGATACAGATATAAGAAAGGAAGCAGATGTGAGAGAGACATCTAAATAATGTAGGGGACAGATAAAGGAGAGGAGACAGATGTGAGAGAGACATCTACATACTTTAGAATACAGGTCTCCTATGCCGACGACACACAGTTGGTGGTGGCTCTCTCGGGCGACTCTAAGCAGGACGCCCTGAAATTTCAGGGTGATCTTGCGGCAGTCGCCGAGTGGATGACCGCCAACTGTCTCCAGCTGAATGCCAACAAGTCGGAGGTGTTGTTGGTGGGCAGAGACTTTGGTCTATGGAGTGAGCTCTGGTGGCCAAAGAGCCTTGGCACTGCCCCTGTCCCTAAGCAAGCAGTGAAGAATCTAGGGGTCTGGGTGGATGCTTCACTTAATTTTCAGACTCAGACAAAAAAAGTAGCAGGTACCTGTTTCGGACTGCTGCGGGGACTTAAACCCATTCTAGGCTTCTTTGACGCCCCTACTAGGCAGATCATCATCCAGGCCCTGATCATGTCACGACTGGATTATGCGAACTCACTGTATTTGGGAGCTAATAAGTCTGAAGTTCAGAGGCTGCAGAGAGTCCAGAACGCGGCTGTAAGATCCCTTTTTGGGTTGCGCCGAGTCTGCTCAGTGACAAGCGCCATTCGCCGTTTACACTGGCTACCTGTGGCTAGGCGCATCGAGTTTAAGGCTCTTTGCATAGCCTTTAAAACTCTGAAACTGGCATCTCCTCAAATCTTGACCGACCTGCTTCTACCTTATGTCCCCTCTCGCCAGCTCCGCTCTGTGGGACAACATCTGGTGGTGGTTCCTAGAGTCAGGAGGGTTCATGCTGGTGGTCGCTCTTTTCGGAACAGAGCAGCCATCCTCTGGAATTCTTTACCGGTCCATATTCGAGGGTTCAATAACTACCTCGAATTTAGGAGATCTCTAAAAACCTTTCTTTTCCCCATTCCGTAGGTCCCGGGCCTTTTATGTTCTGTCACCTCACCGCTGGTTAGCGCAGTGACGCCTCTTTGCTGGGGCAGCTGTTGCGCTTAATAAACCTGTTAACATAACATAACATAACATACAGGATAGGAGGCAGATGTGAGATAGACATCTAAATACTTCCTGGGTACAGATATAGGAGAGGAGGCAGATATGAGAGAGATATTTTACTACTTTGGGGGTACAGATACAGGAGAGGAGGCATATGTGAGAGAGACATTTAAATATGTTAGGGTACAGATATAAGAAAGGAGGCTGATGTGAGAGAGACATCCAAATACTTCGGGGGTTCAGATATAGTAGAGGGGGTGTTGGAAACGGGTAGCGTGGTGCAGAGCGGGCAGGCCAAACTTCAGAGGAAATGTGTAAAGCATCCGCGCAGCACACACAGGCGACACACCAGGCACACTACAAAAAGGAGACTACACCAGTTGGAGTAAGAAAAATAGCATCTGTATTGGGCAACAGCCTAGCAGATGGTAAACCACATTGGTAACACGGCGCCAACCGGCACCCGGTATACATAAAACAGTGGGGACTATGTACAGGGCAGCGCCAATCGGGCCGCTGCCAGCATTAACAAAAGCATGGGATGAATCAGGTTCAATTCAGGTAGGTCCATTCAATTTGGTGAAAGTCATAATGCAGGTAAGTCATACAGCAGTTGGGCTTAGGCCCCTATTCCATTTAGTAAAGGCCTTACAAGCCTGGCATAACCCCTCGCTGCAGATTAGCCTGCGCGCCACTTCACCCAGGGGAGCCCGACTCCCGGGCCCTGGCAAGGCAATGTCCCTCAACGAACGTTGCAGCTGCCCACTGTGATCCGGGGCAGCTGTATAGACAGTGCAACACAGGGGGAAGGCGGGCACCGACAATGTGCCCCGACACCACCCCCCGACCAAGTCAAGGGCAGGGTAAATAGGCCCAATCGTTGCAGCGACTCGCTACTGCGGTGCCGCTGTGTGTCCCCAAGGGTCACTGGCACTTTCGGTGCCTCTGGGACCCCTAAGCCTAAAGCGCCTCCTACGTCGCAGCTGCCCACTGTCAGACGGGGCAGCTGTACGGATTCGCCCAACACCGGGGGCGGGCACCGGCAATGTGCCCCGTAGCCCCCTCCCTGCTGCTACAGGTTCCTTCCAGGCAGCTGCCCACTGGCAGGCGGGGCAGCTGTGCAGGACGTTCACACGGGCCCTCCTGGAGGCCCTCCTGGCACACGCAATTCTCTATGAGCCCCCCCTCCGGGACTCGGGGTGTACAGTTATGCCCCAACACGTTGCAGCTGCCCACTGTTATACGGGGCAGCTGTGAAGTCAGCGCGGGCACCGGTGCCCTCTGAGCAACCAGGGGGGAGGTGGGCACCGACAATGTGCCCGACGTCACCCCCAACCACCAGCAGACTTGGCCCCACTCACCGGCTATCCTGCGGGGACTCTGCTCCTCGGGTCCACGTGGGCAGCATGGGCGCCTGCAAGGCTCCGATCGAGCCCCTCCTTCTCAGGACCCTCCTACCGGACGGCTACTGCTGCGCGCTGGCTCTCCTCCTCTTCACCCGGGCCTCCCCTCGTGGGGCCCGGGGCTTCAGCACAGAGCCCGCGAGGCTCCTGACAGCACTCCTCTTCACTCCGGCACCGGCGTCCTCACACGATGCGGGGTAGGCTCCCGCCTCGTCCCACTCTCCTCCGTCCTTCACCCGGGCCCCCTCCTGGGACCCGGGACGTTGATGCGGAGCCCGCAAGGCTCCGGACCTCCCTCTCTTCCGGAGCGAAGTCTCCGGCGGCGTTGGCCAGCGCGGGGTGGGCTCCCGCCTGGATCCTACTTCCGGGACTCTCTTCACCCGGGCCACCCCTAGTGGGGCCCGGGACTTTACTCCGGAGCCCGCGAGGCTCCCGGCGACCTCCCTCGACTTCCTCGCTTGCGGGCGGGACTTCCCCCAGGCGCTCTCACCAGCGCCAATCCCAGCGCGGCTCCCCTGACGTCACGGGGAAGCCCGCGCAGCGTCTCCTGGGTCTCCCGGGCCGGCGGTGACTCCAGGCAACTCCTCTTCTCCTCACAGAGGGGTAGGCTCCCTCCCAGCACACGCACACACGCGGGGTAGGCTCCCGCTGTATTTTTAAAAGTAATAACGCGGGGTGGGCACCCGCGAAGGTCTTCACCAGGCAGGAAGGCACGGGGTAGGCTCCCGCGGCACTTCCACATCAGCCGCTCTCCTTGTCAGCGCTTCCCCTCACGGCCGCGGCGGTGATCCTGGGCACGTTAGAAGCGCGGGGTGGGCTCCCGCCTTCCAACAAGGACAAGTTTCGGGGTAGGCACCCGTTTCTTCAGCCACACACCTCTTTTCCTCACAGAGGGTAGGCTCCCTCCTAGTATAAGCACACCAGCGGGGTGGGCACCCGCCACTTGGAGGAATCGGCTCCCCTCAGCAGCACATGAGCAGCGCTCCCTTCTTAGCGCTACACAGTCCCCCACAGCGCTTTGCAGACGGTGTCTTCAGGGGGTTACAGCGCTCTCCAGCTCCCGGGCACAGCGCTAGGGTGCAGGCATCAGCCCTCTTCTTCCTGCAGGCGGCACCGGCAACGCTCCCACCTCCAGGGTCCCCCAGGATGAGTAGCGCTCTGGCAATCCAGCGCTGCAGGCACCCTCTCCCTTCTTCTGGCACCGCAGATATAGCGCTCACCGGCGCTAGAGGCCAAGAGACATGTAATGCAGGGCGAGATCAGTGGCTAGTAGGGCGGCTCACCAGTCCCGAAGCAGCAGCTCCTCAGAACGGTCATCCTCCGGTAGGGTGGCAATCCTGCCAGCACAGCAGCCTCCACTCCGGCAATGTCTCTTCATTGGCCCTGGGGCCAACAGGGGGTGTAGGTGGGTACAGGGGCCAGCACACAGGCCCAATGTGGCGGTCTCCCCTGGCAGAAGGTCCCTTCCCCTTCAGTCCAGGCTCTGCACTGCCTCAGTCTCCTCACATGGCAGCTAGAAGGTTCTCTCCGGAACCGGTTCTAACTGGTTCAGGGGAGGAGTAGAGCACCCTCGGTGCGACGCTTCCCTCCAAAAGCAGGGGCGCTGGGGGACAAACCACTAGGCTGCCAACCCACCTCAGTCAGGCGTCACATGGGCAGGCAGGCATGGCGTCCATTTTAACAGTGACATTTTTCCACAGTGCTTTTCTAAAATGGCGGCGCTAACAGTGTGTACCATATTACACAGCATTTGTTATGTTCTGTTCAGACACACCATATTTTATTGTCACACAAGCGAAAAAATTCAGGGCAAAAGGGCCAAGTCCAACACAACCCCTCCCAGCCAAAAGCCAGGGTAGACCGATCAATGCCTTGATGGGCTTCCCTGCTTAGAAGCGAAGAACTTGGACGCGGGCCCACAACTGCAGGAACACCCGCAGGTTCTTCTCCACTCTGGAACCCGATGGTTCCCTCTCTCAACTCCTCTTGACCCAACTAGGCCACCCCACTGGTGCTCCCTAGTTGGCTGCAGCCAGGACCGGGCCCTAGGCCATCCAGATGTCTCTGGCCCTGGCTGTCTCACAGAGTGGGGGCAGTAGCCCCA
Organism: Calotriton arnoldi; assembly: GCA_963921515.1. Taxonomy (NCBI): domain Eukaryota; kingdom Metazoa; phylum Chordata; class Amphibia; order Caudata; family Salamandridae; genus Calotriton; species Calotriton arnoldi. The sequence goes on along the minus strand of CAWUFW010006724.1, from coordinate 792,238 downwards.
GGCCCGTAGTACCCGTTGACCACTCTCCTCCTCCTCCGTGCAGTCCCAAACTGCCAATGGTCTTCCCACCTAGGGACCACACTCTCACACTGTCCACCAGGTAGGGGCGAGGCTGTCCTCCCCTACCTCTCCTTCTGGGGTTCCGCCCTCTCCTCCTCTGCGGGGCACCCTCAGAACACCACTCTCTCCCAGGGCCGTGACCCTGCATCCGATCCACCAACCCAGGGTCTAAACCCTTAGGTTGCCCCGGTGCCAGAGGCGAGTCCTCCCTCCCTCTGCACCCCCTCCCAGAGTTCCGCACCCTCCCACCTGGAGAAGTACCCTTGGGAGTCAGTTCCGGAGGGACACTGGTTACAGACGTCCCTCCTGCCAGGTCAGGCAATCCCTGCCCCTGGCCTCCCAACCCAGGATCTAAGCCCTGTGGCTGAGCCGGTGCCAGAGGCGAGTCCTTCCTCCCTCTGCACCCCCTTCCAGAGTTCCGCACCCTCCCACCTGGAGAAGTACCCCTGGAAGTCAACTCCGGAGGGACACTGGTTACAGACGTCCCTCCCGCCAGGTCAGGCAGCCCCTGAACCTGGCACCCCAGCCCAGGATCTAAACCCTGTGGCTGGGCAGACCCCAGAACCCCTGGAGCTCGGATTACCGACGCCCGGGTTCTCCTGACACTAGGGGATCCCCTTCCCTGGACGGCCCATCGGGACAGCCTAGGCTCCCAACCTGGGGTTCCCTTATGGAACTCGCCAGGCCCTGAGACTGCGGTTGGGGCACCTCGGGACACCTCCCCGTCTCACTCCTTCCCATGGATAGGATGTGAGGTCCTACAACCTTCTCACCTTCCTGGGACCTAGCTGGGCGATTCTCCACCTCTCCCACCTCGCTGGGTTGGAAGATCCCTGCACCACTCCCTTCAGGATCACTCCCCACTGCCCTCTCAGACTCTCTGGCACTCACCCAAAGGTCTGCCTCCCGTGCAAGCTCCCTGGGGTCGGAGAGCCCACACTGCAACAGGTGGTGGCGCAACCCGGGAAAACAACTCTTGAGCACATGCTCCCTGATAATCAGGCGGAACAGCTCTTCCCCATCGGTCACCGCGCCACCCACCATCCACTCCTCCAGTGCAGTCCAACACCCGTCCACATACTCCCCCAAGACTGATGGGACAGTTTTCCCCTGCCCTGGAACTCCAACCTGCCCCCCTCCTTCTGGGGATCAGGCACCATCTCCCGGGCTCTGGGAGTGGGACTTCCTGCACTGGCTTCACTCTCGCTGCCACCACTGGATCCCACCCTCACTGGTGAATCCAGACCACAGACACCACTCTCAGGGGACAACCTACCCCCTGAGCTAGTCTCTCCCTGGTGAAGGCCCTCTCCGCCTCCGCCATCCTTTCCTGCGCTAGGACCCTTTCAGTCTCTAGCCTTTTTTCCTCCACCCTCAGCTGCGCTAGCTCCACTCTGAGCCTTTCCAGCGCCAGCTGATACTCCCTTTCTTCCCTCCTATCTACCCACTCTTCTGGGGATAGGGAAAGGGGGTGGGGCAGTGCCCCTGGGGCTGGACCCAGCACGGGACTCCCTCTCTATGGTGTCCTCCCTCGCTACCGGTGTCTCTGCCCTCACATCCTCTTCCTCCTCAAAGTCACCACCTTCCAGGGTTATGGACCGGGACCCCTCACTCTCAGAGTCCTCCTCACGGTCTCTACCAAATCCATCCCTTAAATATGCAGAGGGGTAATCGGAAAGGTCCCCGTGGGGCTCTAAGGGTTCCCCCTTTTCAGGGCCTCATAGAGGAACAACTTCCTCCGGGTGTTGCCTACCGTGGGTATCCCTCTCTCTCGGCAGAGGTCTATCACCTCCTGCTCGGTGTACTCCCCCACGCAATCCTCGTCGTAGGTTAACCCCATCCTGGTGAGATACACCCGGGATACCCCTCCCACAGTGCAACAGGGGAACACACTTCAACACAACACTTTTAGGAGGGAAATCCAATCAGGAAAAACAATCCCCACATCTGCGATTACTCTCAGGTGCACCCTTTGTAGTGCAACCAGTTGCCGCTGTGGTACTGCGCAAACACAAGTCCTATCCCACCGCTGAGCACCAATGTTGGAAACGGGTAGCGTGGTGCAGAGCGGGCAGGCCAAACTTCAGAGGAAATGTGTAAAGCATCCGCGCAGCACACACAGGCGACACACCAGGCACACTACAAAAGGAGACTACACCAGTTGGAGTAAGAAAAATAGCATCTGTATTGGGCAACAGCCTGGCAGATGGTAAACCACATTGGTAACACGGCGCCAACCGGCACCCGGTATACATAAAACAGTGGGGACTATGTACAGGGCAGCGCCAATCGGGCCGCTGCCAGCATTAACAAAAGCATGGGATGAATCAGGTTCAATTCAGGTAGGTCCATTCAATTTGGTGAAAGTCATAATGCAGGTAAGTCATACATCAGTTGTGCTTAGGCCCCTATTCCATTTAGTAAAGGCCTTACAAGCCTGGCATAACCCCTCGCTGCAGATTAGCCTGCGCGCCACTTCACCCAGGGGAGCCCGACTCCCGGGCCCCTGGCAAGGCAATGTCCCTCAACGAACGTTGCAGCTGCCCACTGTGATCCGGGGCAGCTGTATAGACAGTGCAACACAGGGGGGAAGGCGGGCACCGACAATGTGCCCCGACACCACCCCCGACCAAGTCAAGGGCAGGGTAAATAGGCCCAATCGTTGCAGCGACTCGCTACTGCGGTGCCGCTGTGTGTCCCCAAGGGTCACTGGCACTTTCGGTGCCTCTGGGACCCCTAAGCCTAAAGCGCCTCCTACGTCGCAGCTGCCCACTGTCAGACGGGGCAGCTGTACGGATTCGCCCAACACCGGGGGCGGGCACCGGCAATGTGCCCCGTAGCCCCCTCCCTGCTGCTACAGGTTCCTTCCAGGCAGCTGCCCACTGGCAGGCGGGGCAGCTGTGCAGGACGTTCACACGGGCCCTCCTGGAGGCCCTCCTGGCACACGCAATTCTCTATGAGCCCCCCTCCGGGACTCGGGGTGTACAGTTATGCCCCAACACGTTGCAGCTGCCCACTGTTATACGGGGCAGCTGTGAAGTCAGCGCGGGCACCGGTGCCCTCTGAGCAACCAGGGGGGAGGTGGGCACCTACAATGTGCCCCGACGTCACCCCCAACCACCAGCAGACTTGGCCCCACTCACCGGCTATCCTGCGGGGACTCTGCTCCTCGGGTCCACGTGGGCAGCATGGGCGCCTGCAAGGCTCCGATTGAGCCCCTCCTTCTCAGGACCCTCCTACCGGACGGCTACTGCTGCGCGCTGGCTCTCCTCCTCTTCACCCGGGCCTCCCCTCGTGGGGCCCGGGGCTTCAGCACAGAGCCCGCGAGGCTCCTGACAGCACTCCTCTTCACTCCGGCACCGGCGTCCTCACACGATGCGGGGTAGGCTCCCGCCTCGTCCCACTCTCCTCCGTCCTTCACCCGGGCCCCCTCCTGGGACCCGGGACGTTGATGCGGAGCCCGCAAGGCTCCGGACCTCCCTCTCTTCCGGAGCGAAGTCTCCGGCGGCGTTGGCCAGCGCGGGGTGGGCTCCCGCCTGGATCCTACTTCCGGGACTCTCTTCACCCGGGCCACCCCTAGTGGGGCCCGGGACTTTACTCCGGAGCCCGCGAGGCTCCCGACGACCTCCCTCGACTTCCTCGCTTGCGGGCGGGACTTCCCCAGGCGCTCTCACCAGCGCCAATCCCAGCGCGGCTCCCCTGACGTCACGGGGAAGCCCGCACAGCGCTCCTGGGTCTCCCGGGCCGGCGGTGACTCCAGGCAACTCCTCTTCTCCTCACAGAGGGGTAGGCTCCCTCCCAGCACACGCACACACGCGGGGTAGGCTCCCGCTGTATTTTTAAAAGTAATAACGCGGGGTGGGCACCCGCGAAGGTCTTCACCAGGCAGGAAGGCACGGGGTAGGCTCCCGCAGCACTTCCACATCAGCCGCTCTCCTTGTCAGCGCTTCCCCTCACGGCCGCGGCGGTGATCCTGGGCACGTTAGAAGCGCGGGTGGGCTCCCGCCTTCCAACAAGGACAAGTTTCGGGGTAGGCACCCGTTTCTTCAGCCACACACCTCTTTTCCTCACAGAGGGGTAGGCTCCCTCCTAGTATAAGCACACCAGCGGGGTGGGCACCCGCCACTTGGAGGAATCGGCTCCCCTCAGCAGCACATGAGCAGCGCTCCCCTTCTTAGCGCTACACAGTCCCCCACAGCGCTTTGCAGACGGTGTCTTCAGGGGGTTACAGCGCTCTCCAGCTCCCGGGCACAGCGCTAGGGTGCAGGCATCAGCCCTCTTCTTCCTGCAGGCGGCACCGGCAACGCTCCCACCTCCAGGGTCCCCCAGGATGAGTAGCGCTCTGGCAATCCAGCGCTGCAGGCACCCTCTCCCTTCTTCTGGCACCGCAGATATAGCGCTCACCGGCGCTAGAGGCCAAGAGACATGTAATGCAGGGCGAGATCAGTGGCTAGTAGGGCGGCTCACCAGTCCCGAAGCAGCAGCTCCTCAGAACGGTCATCCTCCGGTAGGGTGGCAATCCTGCCAGCACAGCAGCCTCCACTCCGGCAATGTCTCTTCATTGGCCCTGGGGCCAACAGGGGGTGTAGGTGGGTACAGGGGCCAGCACACAGGCCCAATGTGGCGGTCTCCCCTGGCAGAAGGTCCCTTCCCCTTCAGTCCAGGCTCTGCACTGCCTCAGTCTCCTCACATGGCAGCTAGAAGGTTCTCTCCGGAACCGGTTCTAACTGGTTCAGGGGAGGAGTAGAGCACCCTCGGTGCGACGCTTCCCTCCAAAAGCAGGGGGCGCTGGGGGACAAACCACTAGGCTGCCAACCCACCTCAGTCAGGCGTCACATGGGCAGGCAGGCATGGCGTCCATTTTAACAGTGACATTTTTCCACAGTGCTTTTCTAAAATGGCGGCGCTAACAGTGTGTACCATATTACACAGCATTTGTTATGTTCTGTTCAGACACACCATATTTTATTGTCACACAAGCGAAAAAATTCAGGGCAAAAGGGCCAAGTCCAACAGGGGGCACTTCCGGTGTACAGATACAGGAGAGGAGGCAGATGTGAGAAAGACATTTAAATACTTCATGGGCACAGATATAGGAGAGGAGGCAGACGTGAGATAGACGTTTAAATACTTTAGGATACAGATATAGGAGAGGAGACAGATGTGTGAGAGACATTTAAATACTTTAGGATACAGATATAGGAAAGGGGGCAGATGTGAGAGAGACATCCAAATAATTCTGGGTACAGATATATGAGAGAAGGCAGATGTGAGAGAGACATTTAAATACTGCATGGGTACAGATATAGGAGAGAAGGCAGATGTGAGAGAAACATTTAAATACTTTGGAGTATAGATATAGGAGAGGAGGCTGATGTGAGAGAGAAATTTAAATACTTTGGAGTATAGATATAGGAGAGGAGGCTGATGTGAGAGAGAAATTTAAATACTTGAGGATACAGATATAGGAAAGGAGGCAGATGTGAGAGAGACATCCAAATAATTCTGGGTACAGGTATAGGAGAGGAAGCAGATGTGAGAGAGACATCTAATTACTTCGGGGCTATGGATATAGGAGAGGAGGTAAATGTGAGAGAGACATTTAAAATACTTTAGGATACAGATATCGGGAAGTAGGCAGATGTGAGCAAGATATTTAAATACTTCAGGGGTACAGATATAGGAGAGGAGGCAGATATGAGAGAGATATTTTAATCCTTTGGGGGAACAGACACAGGAGAGGAGGCATATGTAAGAGAGACATTTAAATACTTTGGAGTATAGATATAGGAGAAGAGGCAGATGTGACAGAGACATAAATACTTTAGGATACAGATATAGGAGAGGGGGCAGGTGTGAGAGAGACATTTAAATACTTCAGGGGTACAGATGGAGACAGATGTGAGAGAGACATTTAAATACTTCATGGGTACCTATATAGGAGAGGAGGAAGATGTGAGAGAGACAATTAAATACTTTGGAGTACAGATATAGGAGAGGAGGCAGATGTGAGAGAAACATTTAAATACCTTAGGTTACAGATATAGGAGAGGAGGCAGATGTGAGAGGGACATTTAAATATTTGAGGATACAGATATAGGAGAAGAGGCAGATGTGAGAGAGACATTTAAATACTTTAGGATACAGGTATAGGAGAGGAGGCAGATGTTAGAGAGATATCCAAATACTTCGGGGGTACAGATATAGGAGAGGAGGCAGATTTGAGATAGACATTTAAATACATTGGGGGTACAGATATAGGAGAGGAGGCAGATGTGAGAGACATTTAAATACTTTAGGATACAGGTATAGGAGAGGAGGCAGATGTTAGAGAGATATCCAAATACTTCGGAGGTACAGATATAGGAGAGAAGGCAGATGTGAAAGAGATATTTAAATACTTTGGAGTACAGATATAGGAGAGGAGGCAGATGTGAGAGAGACATTTAAATACTTTAGGATACAGGTATAGGAGAGGAGGCAGATGTGAGAGAGACATCTATGCTTCAGGGTATGGATATAGGGGAGGAGGCAGATGTGAGAGAGACATTTAAATACTTTAGGATACAGATATAGGAAAGGAAGCAGAAGTGAGAGAGACATCTAAATACTTTGGGGGTACAGATATATGAGAGGAAGCAGAAGCGAGAGAGACATTTAAATAATTTAGAATACAGATATAGGAGAGGAGACAGATGTGAGCGAGGCATTTAAATACTTATTGGGTACAGATATAGGAGAGAAGGCAGATGTGAGAGAGACATTTAAGTACTTTGGAGTATAGATATAGGAGAGGAGGCAGATGTGACAGAGACATTTAAAGACTTTAGGATACAGATATAGGAGAGAAGACAGATGTGAGAGAGACATCTAAATACTTCGGGGGTACAGATATAGGGAGGAGGCAGCTGTGAGAGAGACATTTAAATATTTTAGTATATAGATACAGGAGAGAAGACAGATGTCAGCGAGACATTTAAATATTTCATGGGTACAGATATAGGAGAGAAGGCATATGTGAGAGAAACATTTAAATACTTTGGAGTATAGATATAGGAGAGGAAGTAGATGTGAGAGAGACATTTAAATACTTTAGGATACAGGTATAGGAGAGGAGGCAGATGTGAGAGAGACATCCACATACTTTAGGATACAGGTATAGGAGAGGCAGCAGATGTGAGAGAGACATCTAAATACTTCAGGAGTATGGTTATAGGAGAGGAGGCAGATGTGAGAGAGACATTTGAAATACTTCAGGAAACAGATAAAGGAGTGGAGGCAGGTGTGAGCAAGACATTTAAATACTTCATGGGTACAGATATAGGAGAGGAGGCAGATATGAGAGAGATATTTTAATCCTTTGGGGGAACAGATACAGGAGAGGAGGCATATGTGAGAGAGACATTTAAATACTTTGGAGTATAGATATAGGAGAGGAGGCAGATGTGACAGAGACATTTAAATACTTTAGGATACAGATATAGGAGAGGGGGCAGATGTAAGAGAGACATTTAAATACTTCTGGGTACAGATAGAGACAGATGTGAGAGAGACATTTAAATACTTTAGGATACAGATATAGGAAAGGAAGCAGAAGTGAGAGAGACATCTAAATACTTTGGGGGTACAGATATATGAGAGGAAGCAGAAGCGAGAGAGACATTTAAATAATTTAGAATACAGATATAGGAGAGGAGACAGATGTGAGCGAGGCATTTAAATACTTATTGGGTACAGATATAGGAGAGAAGGCAGATGTGGGAGAGACATTTAAGTACTTTGGAGTATAGATATAGGAGAGGAGGCAGATGTGACAGAGACATTTAAAGACTTTAGGATACAGATATAGGAGAGGAGGCAGTTGTGAGATAGGCTATAAATACTTTAGGATACAGATATAGGAGAGAAGACAGATGTGAGAGAGACATCTAAATACTTCGGGGTACAGATATAGGGAGGAGGCAGCTGTGAGAGAGACATTTAAATATTTTAGTATATAGATACAGGAGAGAAGACAGATGTCAGCGAGACATTTAAATATTTCATGGGTACAGATATAGGAGAGAAGGCATATGTGAGAGAAACATTTAAATACTTTGGAGTATAGATATAGGAGAGGAAGTAGATGTGAGAAAGACATTTAAATACTTTAGGATACAGGTATAGGAGAGGAGGCAGATGTGAGAGAGACATCCACATACTTTAGGATACAGGTATAGGAGAGGAAGCAGATGTGAGAGAGACATCTAAATACTACAGGAGTATGGATATAGGAGAGGAGGCAGATGTGAGAGAGACATTTGAAATACTTCAGGAAACAGATAAAGGAGTGGAGGCAGTTGTGAGCAAGACATTTAAATACTTCATGGGTACAGATATAGGAGAGGAGGCAGATATGAGAGAGATATTTTAATCCTTTGGGGAACAGATACAGGAGAGGAGGCATATGTGAGAGAGACATTTAAATACTTTGGAGTATAGATATAAGAGAGGAGGCAGATGTGACAGAGACATTTAAATACTTTAGGATACAGATATAGGAGAGTGGGCAGATGTAAGAGAGACATTTAAATACTTCGGGGTACATATAGAGACAGATGTGAGAGAGACATTTAAATACTTCATGGGTACAGATATAGGAGAGGAGGCAGATATGAGAGAGATATTTTAATCCTTTGGGGGAACAGATACAGGAGAGGAGGTATATGTGAGAGAGACATTTAAATACTTTGGAGTATAGATATAGGAGAGGAGGCAGATGTGACAGAGACAATTAAATACTTTGGAGTACAGATATAGGAGAGGAGGAAGATGTGAGAGGGACATTTAAATATTTGAGGATACAGATATAGGAGAGGAGGCAGATGTGAGAGAGACAATTAAATACTTTGGAGTACAGATATAGGAGAGGAGGAAGATGTGAGAGGGACATTTAAATATTTGAGGATACAGATATAGGAGAGGAGGCAGATGTGAGAGAGATATTTAAATACTTTAGGATACAGGTATAGGAGAGGAGGCAGATGTTGGAGAGATATCCAAATACTTCGGGGTACAGATATAGGAGAGGAGGCAGATTTGAGATAGACATTTAAATACGTTGGGAAACAGATATAGGAGAAGAGGCAGATGTGAGAGAGATATTTAAATACTTTAGGGTACAGGTATAGGAGAGGAGGCAGATGTTGGAGAGATATCCAAATACTTCAGGGGGTACATATATAGGAGAGAAGGCAGATGGGTTAGAGACATTTAATTACTTTGGAGTACAGATATAGGAGAGGAGGCAGATGTGAGAGAGACATTTAAATACTTTAGGATACAGGTATAATAGAGGAGGCAGATGTGTGAGAGACATCTAAATGCTTCAGAGTAGGGATATAGGATAGGAGGGAGACGTGAGAGAGACATTTAAATACTTTAGGATACAGATATAGGAAATTAAGCAGAAGTGAGAGAGACATCTAAATACTTTGGGGTACAGATATAGGAGAGGAAGCAGAAGTGAGAGAGACATTTAAATAACTTAGTATACAGATATAGGAGAGAAGACAGATGTGAGCAAGATATTTAAATACTTATTGAGTACAGATATAGGAGAGAAGGCAGATGTGAGAGAGACATTTAAGTACTTTGGAGTATAGATATAGGAGAGGAGGCTGATGTGACAGACATTTAAATACTTTAGGATACAGATATAGGAGAGGAGGCAGATGTAAGATAGGCTTCTAAATTCTTTAGGATATAGATATAGGAGAGAAGACAGATGTGAGAGAGACATGTAAATACTTCGGGGGTACAGATATAGGGAGGAGGCAGCTGTGAGAGAGACATTTAAATACTTTAGGATACAGATACAGGAGAGAAGACAGATGTCAGCGAGACATTTAAATACTTCATGGGCACAGATATAGGAGAGGAGGCAGACGTGAGATAGACATTTAAATACTTTGAAGTACAGATATAGGAGAGGAGGCAGAGGTGAGAGAGACGTTTAAATACTTTAGGATACAGATATAGGAGAGGAGACAGATGTGAGAGAGACATCCAAATACTTTAGGATACAGGTATAGGAGAGGAAGCAGATGTGAGAGAGACATCTAAATACTTCGGGGGTATGGATATAGGAGAGGAGGCAGATGTGAGAGAGACATTTAAAATACTTTAGGATACAGGTATATTAAAGGAGGCAGATGTGAGAGAGACATCCAAATAATTCTGGGTACAGGTATAGGAGAGGAAGCAGATGTGAGAGAGACATCTAATTACTTCGGGGCTATGGATATAGGAGAGGAGGTAGATGTGAGAGAGACATTTAAAATACTTTAGGATACAGATATCGGGAAGTAGGCAGATGTGAGCAAGATATTTAAATACTTCAGGGGTACAGATATAGGAGAGGAGGCAGATATGAGAGAGATATTTTAATCCTTTGGGGGAACAGACACTGGAGAGGAGGCATATGTAAGAGAGACATTTAAATACTTTGGAGTATAGATATAGGAGAGGAGGCAGATGTGACAGAGACATAAATACTTTAGGATACGGATATAGGAGAGGGGCAGGTGTGAGAGAGACATTTAAATACTTCAGGGGTACAGATGGAGACAGATGTGAGAGAGACATTTAAATACTTCATGGGTACCTATATAGGAGAGGAGGAAGATGTGAGAGAGACAATTAAATACTTTGGAGTACAGATATAGGAGAGGAGGCAGATGTGAGAGAAACATATAAATACCTTAGGTTACAGATATAGGAGAGGAGGCAGATGTGAGAGGGACATTTAAATATTTGAGTATACAGATATAGGAGAGGAAGCAGATGTGAGAGAGACATTTAAATACTTTAGGATACAGGTATAGGAGAGGAGGCAGATGTTAGAGAGATATCCAAATACTTCGGGGTACAGATATAGGAGAGGAGGTAGATTTGAGATAGACATTTAAATACATTGGGGGTACAGATATAGGAGAGGAGGCAGATGTGAGAGACATTTAAATACTTTAGGATACAGGTATAGGAGAGGAGGCAGATGTTAGAGAGATATCCAAATACTTCGGAGGTACAGATATAGGAGAGAAGGCAGATGTGAGAGAGATATCTAAATACTTTGGAGTACAGATATAGGAGAGGAGGCAGATGTGAGAGAGACATTTAAATAATTTAGAATACAGATATAGGAGAGGAGACAGATGTGAGCGAGGCATTTAAATACTTATTGGGTACAGATATAGGAGAGAAGGCAGATGTGAGAGAGACATTTAAGTACTTTGGAGTATAGATATAGGAGAGGAGGCAGATGTGACAGAGACATTTAAAGACTTTAAGATACAGATATAGGAGAGGAGGCAGTTGTGAGATAGGCTATAAATACTTTAGGATACAGATATAGGAGAGAAGACAGATGTGAGAGAGACATCTAAATACTTCGGGGTACAGATATAGGGAGGAGGCAGCTGTGAGAGAGACATTTAAATACTTTAGTATATAGATACAGGAGAGAAGACAGATGTCAGCGAGACATTTAAATATTTCATGGGTACAGATATAGGAGAGAAGGCATATGTGAGAGAAACATTTAAATACTTTGGAGTATAGATATAGGAGAGGAAGTAGATGTGAGAGAGACATTTAAATACTTTAGGATACAGGTATAGGAGAGGAGGCAGATGTGAGAGAGACATCCACATACTTTAGGATACAGGTATAGGAGAGGAAGCAGATGTGAGAGAGACATCTAAATACTTCAGGAGTATGGATATAGGAGAGGAGGCAGATGTGAGAGAGACATTTGAAATACTTCAGGAAACAGATAAAGGAGTGGAGGCAGTTGTGAGCAAGACATTTAAATACTTCATGGGTACAGATATAGGAGAGGAGGCAGATATGAGAGAGATATTTTAATCCTTTGGGGGAACAGATACAGGAGAGGAGGCATATGTGAGAGAGACATTTAAATACTTTGGAGTATAGATATAGGAGAGGAGGCAGATGTGACAGAGACATTTAAATACTTTAGGATACAGATATAGGAGAGGGGGCAGATGTAAGAGAGACATTTAAATACTTCGGGGTACAGATAGAGACAGATGTGAGTGAGACATTTAAATACTTCATGGGTACAGATATAGGAGAGGAGGCAGATATGAGAGAGATATTTTAATCCTTTGGGGGAACAGATACAGGAGAGGAGGCATATGTGAGTGAGACATGGAAATACTTTGGAGTATAGATATAGGAGAGGAGGCAGATGTGAGAGGGACATTCAAATATTTGAGGATACAGATATAGGAGAGGAGGCAGATGTGAGAGAGACAATTAAATACTTTGGAGTACAGATATAGGAGAGGAGGAAGATGTGAGAGGGACATTTAAATATTTGAGGATACAGATATAGGAGAGGAGGCAGATGTGAGAGAGATATTTAAATACTTTAGGATACAGGTATAGGAGAGGAGGCAGATGTTAGAGAGATATCCAAATACTTCGGGGTACAGATATAGGAGAGGAGGCAGATTTGAGATAGACATTTAAATACGTTGGGGGTACAGATATAGGAGAAGAGGCAGATGTGAGAGAGATATTTAAATACTTTAGGGTACAGGTATAGGAGAGGAGGCAGATGTTGGAGAGATATCCAAATACTTCAGGGGGTACATATATAGGAGAGAAGGCAGATGGGTTAGAGACATTTAATTACTTTGGAGTACAGATATAGGAGAGGAGGCAGATGTGAGAGAGACATTTAAATACTTTAGGATACAGGTATAATAGAGGAGGCAGATGTGAGAGAGACATCTAATTACTTCGGGGCTATGGATATAGGAGAGGAGGTAGATGTGAGAGAGACATTTAAAATACTTTAGGATACAGATATCGGGAAGTAGGCAGATGTGAGCAAGATATTTAAATACTTCAGGGGTACAGATATAGGAGAGGAGGCAGATATGAGAGAGATATTTTAATCCTTTGGGGGAACAGACACTGGAGAGGAGGCATATGTAAGAGAGACATTTAAATACTTTGGAGTATAGATATAGGAGAGGAGGCAGATGTGACAGAGACATAAATACTTTAGGATACGGATATAGGAGAGGGGGCAGGTGTGAGAGAGACATTTAAATACTTCAGGGGTACAGATGGAGACAGATGTGAGAGAGACATTTAAATACTTCATGGGTACCTATATAGGAGAGGAGGAAGATGTGAGAGAGACAATTAAATACTTTGGAGTACAGATATAGGAGAGGAGGCAGATGTGAGAGAAACATTTAAATACCTTAGGTTACAGATATAGGAGAGGAGGCAGATGTGAGAGGGACATTTAAATATTTGAGTATACAGATATAGGAGAGGAAGCAGATGTGAGAGAGACATTTAAATACTTTAGGATACAGGTATAGGAGAGGAGGCAGATGTTAGAGAGATATCCAAATACTTCGGGGGTACAGATATAGGAGAGGAGGTAGATTTGAGATAGACATTTAAATACATTGGGGGTACAGATATAGGAGAGGAGGCAGATGTGAGAGACATTTAAATACTTTAGGATACAGGTATAGGAGAGGAGGCAGATTAGAGAGATATCCAAATACTTCGGAGGTACAGATATAGGAGAGAAGGCAGATGTGAGAGAGATATCTAAATACTTTGGAGTACAGATATAGGAGAGGAGGCAGATGTGAGAGAGACATTTAAATAATTTAGAATACAGATATAGGAGAGGAGACAGATGTGAGCGAGGCATTTAAATACTTATTGGGTACAGATATAGGAGAGAAGGCAGATGTGAGAGAGACATTTAAGTACTTTGGAGTATAGATATAGGAGAGGAGGCAGATGTGACAGATACATTTAAAGACTTTAGGATACAGATATAGGAGAGGAGGCAGTTGTGAGATAGGCTATAAATACTTTAGGATACAGATATAGGAGAGAAGACAGATGTGAGAGAGACATCTAAATACTTCGGGGGTACAGATATAGGGAGGAGGCAGCTGTGAGAGAGACATTTAAATACTTTAGTATATAGATACAGGAGAGAAGACAGATGTCAGCGAGACATTTAAATATTTCATGGGTACAGATATAGGAGAGAAGGCATATGTGAGAGAAACATTTAAATACTTTGGAGTATAGATATAGGAGAGGAAGTAGATGTGAGAGAGACATTTAAATACTTTAGGATACAGGTATAGGAGAGGAGGCAGGTGTGAGAGAGACATCCACATACTTTAGGATACAGGTATAGGAGAGGAAGCAGATGTGAGAGAGACATCTAAATACTTCAGGAGTATGGATATAGGAGAGGAGGCAGATGTGAGAGAGACATTTGAAATACTTCAGGAAACAGATAAAGGAGTGGAGGCAGTTGTGAGCAAGACATTTAAATACTTCATGGGTACAGATATAGGAGAGGAGGCAGATATGAGAGAGATATTTTAATCCTTTGGGGGAACAGATACAGGAGAGGAGGCATATGTGAGAGAGACATTTAAATACTTTGGAGTATAGATATAGGAGAGGAGGCAGATGTGACAGAGACATTTAAATACTTTAGGATACAGATATAGGAGAGGGGGCAGATGTAAGAGAGACATTTAAATACTTCGGGGTACAGATAGAGACAGATGTGAGAGAGACATTTAAATACTTCATGGGTACAGATATAGGAGAGGAGGCAGATATGAGAGAGATATTTTAATCCTTTGGGGGAACAGATACAGGAGAGGAGGCATATGTGAGTGAGACATGGAAATACTTTGGAGTATAGATATAGGAGAGGAGGCAGATGTGAGAGGGACATTTAAATATTTGAGGATACAGATATAGGAGAGGAGGCAGATGTGAGAGAGACAATTAAATACTTTGGAGTACAGATATAGGAGAGGAGGAAGATGTGAGAGGGACATTTAAATATTTGAGGATACAGATATAGGAGAGGAGGCAGATGTGAGAGAGATATTTAAATACTTTAGGATACAGATATAGGAGAGGAGGCAGATGTGAGAGAGACAATTAAATACTTTGGAGTACAGATATAGGAGAGGAGGCAGATTTGAGATAGACATTTAAATACGTTGGGGGTACAGATATAGGAGAAGAGGCAGATGTGAGAGAGATATTTAAATACTTTAGGGTACAGGTATAGGAGAGGAGGCAGATGTTGGAGAGATATCCAAATACTTCAGGGGTACATATATAGGAGAGAAGGCAGATGGGTTAGAGACATTTAATTACTTTGGAGTACAGATATAGGAGAGGAGGCAGATGTGAGAGAGACATTTAAATACTTTAGGATACAGGTATAATAGAGGAGGCAGATGTGAGAGAGACATCTAAATGCTTCAGAGTAGGGATATAGGAGAGGAGGGAGACGTGAGAGAGACATTTAAATACTTTAGGATACAGATATAGGAAAGGAAGCAGAAGTGAGAGAGACATCTAAATACTTTGGGGTACAGATATAGGAGAGGAAGCAGAAGTGAGAGAGACATTTAAATAACTTAGGATACAGATATAGGAGAGGAGCCAGATGTGTGCAAGACATTTAAATACTTATTGGGTACAGATATAGGAGAGAAGGCAGATGTGAGAGAGACATTTAAGTACTTTGGAGTATAGATATAGGAGAGGAGACAGATGTGAGAGAGACATGTAAATACTTCGGGGGTACAGATATAGGAAGGAGGCAGCTGTGAGAGAGACATTTAAATACTTTAGGATACAGATACGGGAGAGATGACAGATGTCAGCGAGACATTTAAATACTTCATGGGCACAGATATAGGAGAGGAGGCAGACGTGAGATAGACATTTAAATACTTTGGAGTACAGATATAGGAGAGGAGGCAGAGGTGAGAGAGACGTTTAAATACTTTAGGATACAGATATAGGAGAGGAGACAGATGTGAGAGAGACATCCAAATACTTTAGGATACAGGTATAGGAGAGGAAGCAGATGTGAGAGAGACATCTAAATACTTCGGGGGTATGGATATAGGAGAGGAGGCAGATGTGAGAGAGACATTTAAAATACTTTAGGATACAGATATTGGAAAGGAGGCAGATGTGAGCAAGACATTTAAATACTTCATGGGTACAGATATAGAAGAGGAGGCAGTTATGAGAGAGATATTTTAATTCTTTGGGGGAACAGATAGAGGAGAGGAGGCATATGTGAGAGAGACATTTAAATACTTTAGAGTATAGATATAGGAGAGGAGACAGATGTGACAGAGACATATAAATACTTTAGGATACAGATATAGGAGAGGGGGTAGATGTGAGAGAGACATTTAAATACTTCGGGGGTACAGATGGAGACAGATGTAAGAGAGACATTTAAATACCTTAGGTTACAGATATAGGAGAGGAGGCAGATGTGAGAGGGACATTTAAAAACTTTGGAGTATAGATATAGGAGAGGAGGTAGATGTGACGGAGACATTTAAATACTTTAGGATACAGATATAGGAGAGGAGGCAGATGTGAGAGAGAGAGCTAAATACTTCGGGGATACAGATGTAGGAGAGGGGAGCATGTAAGAGAGACATTTAAATACTTCATGGGTACAGATATAGGAAGGGAGGCAGATGTGAGAGCAACATCTAAAAACTTTGGGGGTACAGATATAGGAGAGGAGGCAGATGTGAGAGGGACATTTAAATATTTGAGGATACAGATATAGGAGAGGAGGCAGATGTGAGAGAGAGGCAGCCTTTTTCAATTTCAGGCAATGTCTACTTAATATATCATCTTGGATGACAGACAGTTGCTTGAAATTGAACACAGATAAAACTGAGGTGCTGTTGTTTAATCAAGCACACCCCCCTAAGGCAGAACTCTGGTGGCCGGCTGAGCTTAATCCCCCCCCAGTACCGGTGCAATCAGCAAGAAATGTAGGTTTTAAATTTGACAACACCTTATCGGGCAAAGCTCAGATTAATCATGTTTCCTCCCAGTGTTTCTGGAAACTAAAAACGCTACGAAAACCCCTCAACTACCTCCCTATGGACTGTAGGAAAGTGGTGGTGCATGCACTCATAACCTCACAATTAGACTATGCAAATAGTCTGTATCTAGGTCTTCCGGCATATCAGATTAAGAGGCTGCAAATTATCCAAAATTCGGCAGCTAGATTGATCAGGAATGTGCCAATACGACACCACATCGCCCCACATCTTCGGAGCCTACATTGGCTGCCGATAGGGAGAAGAATTGAATTTAGAGCACTGACACTTGTATATAGGGCCTTGGGGGAGAAAGGCCCTAAATACCTTAAAAAGAGAATACAAAAATATTCCCAGACCAGGGTCCTTAGGTCTAATCAACATGAACTGCTGGTCATCCCCGTTTTAAAAATCCAGAACTGGAGGCTGTTCCTTTTCAGTGAAAACAGCTGTCCTTTGGAATACAATGCCTATACATATTAGGAAGGCTAAGACAGAAAAACTGTTTAGGAAAGCACTCAAGACGTGGCTATTTAACCGCCCTTAATTCCCCCACTTACATCATGGTCTAAACTTTTAGCTGTTGCCTCTTTAGCGCCGGGACACCTCCGCTGGAGGTAGCCGTGCGCTCTATAAGTGCAAATAATAATAATAATAATAATAATAATGCAGGATACAGATATAGGAGAGGAGACAGATGTAAGAGAGACATCTAAATACTTCGGGGTACAGATATAGGAGCGGAGGCAGATTTGAGATAGACATTTAAATACGTTGGGGGTACGGATATAGAAGAGGAGGCAGATGTGAGAGAGACATTTAAATACTTTAGGATACAGGTATAGGAGAGGAGGCAGATGTGAGAGAGACATCCAAATACTTCGAGGGTACAGATATAAGAGAGAAGGCAGATTTGAGATAGACATTTAAATACTTTGGAGTACAGATATAGGAAAGGAGGCAGATGTGAGAGAGACATTTAAATATTTTAGGATACAGGTATAGGAGAGGAGGCAGATGTGAGAGAGACATAAATGCTTCAGGGTATGGATATAGGAGAGGAGGCAGATGTGAGAGAGATATTTAAATACTTTAGGATACAGATATAGGAAAGGAGGCAGATGTGAGAGAGATATCTAAATACTTTGAGGGTACAGACATAGGAGAGGAAGCAGAAGTGAGAGAGACATTTAAATACTTTATGATACAGATATAGGAGAGGAGACAGATATGAGCGAGACATTTAAATACTTCATGGGTACAGATATAGTAGAGAAGGCAGATGTGAGAGAGACATTTAAGTACTTTGGAGTATAGATATAGGAGAGGAGGCAGATGTGACAGAGACATTTAAATACTTTAGGATACAGGTATAGGAAAGGAGGCAGATGTGAGAGAGACATCCAAATAATTCTGGGTACAGATATAGGATAGGAGGCAAATGTGAGAGAGACATTTAAATACTGCATGGGTACAGATATAGGAGAGAAGGCAGATGTGAGAGAGAAATTTAAGTACTTTGGAGTATAGATTTAGGAGAGGAGGCAGATGTGACAGAGACATTTAAATACTTTAGGATACAGCTATAGGAGAGGAGGCAGATGTGAGATAGGCATCTAAAGACTTTAGAATACAGCTATAGGAGAGGAGGAAGATGTGAGAGAGACATTTAAATACTTTAAAATACAGATATAGGAGTTGAAACAGATCTGAGAGAGACATTTAAATACTTCATGGGTACAGATATAGGAGAGAAGGCAGATGTGAGAGAGACATTTAAAAACTTTGGAGTATAGATATAGGGGAGGAGGTAGATGTGACAGAGACATTTAAATACTTTAGGATACGGATATAGGAGAGGAGGCAGATGTGAGAGAGACAGCTAAATACTTTGGGGATACAGATGTAGGAGAGGGGGACTTCCAGGGTACATATATAGGAGAGGGGAGGATGTAAGAGAGACATTTAAATATTTCATGGGTACAGATATAGGAAGGGAGGCAGATGTGAGAGCAACATCTAAATACTTTGGGGGTACAGATATAGGAGAGGAGGCAGATGTGAGAGAGACATCTAAATATTTCTGGGGTACGATACAGGATAGGAGGTGGATGTGAGAGGGACATTTAAATACTTCGGGGTACAGACACAGGAAAGGAGGCTGTGAAAGACAGACGTCTAAATACTTTGTGGGTACAGATATAGAAGAGGAGGCAGATGTGAGAGAGACATTTCAATATTTCTTGAGTACAGATACAGGAGAGGAGGCAGATGTGAGAGAGACATGAAAATACTTTATGATACAGATATAGGAGAGGAGGCAGATGTTAGAGACACATCTAAATTCTTCGGGGGTACAGATATAGGAGAGGGGGCACTTCCGGGGTAACCCTGGGCGAAGTACTACGCTACGCTTACGTAGTTTGTGAAGTTTGCGCTACTTCGCCCTACGCGAATTGCACGTAGCACAGTGCAAACACGCGTAGCGTAGCGGTCATTTTTTGCTTGCTCGCGGTCCTCAACGTCAAGTTGGCGACCGCGAGCAATTAAAATGACATCCCGGCGAGACTTTTTCCTCGTTCGCGATCAGCAACATCAAGTTGCCGATCGCGAGCGTGGAAAATAAACCTCCGGCGAGATTCTCAACGCGGGGAGGTCAGGTTTCTCATTGCGAGTGGTCGCGTATGCTCGCGACCGCTCGCGATGAGAAACTACCAGTCCGCGTTGAGAAGCTGCCGCTCGAGTAGAAATCTACTCGAGCGGCAGAAAACTGATCGCTTGCACTGTGCAAGATGCGGTTTGCACTGATTGCACAGTGCGGACAAGCATCCGGCACTGTGCAATCAGTGCGAACAGCATTTTGCACACTGCACTACGCAGTTCGCGTAGCTACGCGTAGCTCGCGTAGTGCGAAGTGCACTTCGCGTAGCTACACGTAGCGCTACTACGCGAACTACGCCCAGGGTTATTCCGGGGTACAGATACAGGAGAGGAGGCAGATGTAGGAGAGACATTTAAATATTTCTGGGGTACAGATACAGGAGAGGAGGCATATGTGAGAGAGACATTTAAATACTACGGGGTACAGATACAGGAGAGGAGACAGATGTGAGACAGTCATCCAAATACTTCGGGAGTAGAGATAGAGGAGAGGAGGCAGATGTGATAGCCATTTAAATACTTTGGAGTACAGATATAGCCAAGTAGGCAGATGTGAGAGAGACATTTAAATACTTTAGGATACAGATATAGGAGAGGAGGCAGATGTGAGAGAAATATCTAAATACTTCTGGGTACAGATATAGGAGAGGGGGCATGCATACAGGATAGGAGGCAGATGTGAGAGAGACATTTAAATACTTCATGGGTACAGATATAGGAGGGGAGGCAGATGTGAGAGAGATATTTAAATATTTCTAGGGTAAAGATACAGGAGAGGAGGCACATGTGAGAGAGACATTTAAATACCTTGGGGGTTCAGATATAGGAGAGGAGGCGGTGAGAGAGACATCCAAATACTTGGGGGTACAGATATAGGAGAGGAGGCAGATGTGAGAAAGACATTTAAATACTTCATGGGTACAGATGTAAGAGAGAAGGCAGATGTGAGAGAAACATTTAAATACTTTGGAGGATAGATATTGGAGAGGAGGTAGATGTGAGAGAGACATTTAAATACTTTAGGATAGAGGTATAGGAGAGGAGGCAGATGTGAGAGAGACATCCAAATACTTCGGGGTACAGATATAGAAGAGAAAGCAGACGTGAGAGAGACATTTAAATACTTCATGGGTACAGATATAGGAGAGAAGGCAGATGTGAGAGAGACATTTAAGTACTTTGGAGTATAGATATAGGAGAGGAGGCAGATGTGACAGAGACATTTAAATACTTTAGGATACAGTTATAGGAGAGGAGGCAGATGTGAGATAGGCATCTAAAGACTTTAGGATACAGATATAGGAGAGGAAGCAGATGTGAGAGAGACAATTAAATACTTCATGGGTACAGATATAGGAGAGAAGGCAGATGTGAGAGAGACATTTAAGTACTTTGGAGTATAGATATAGGAGAGGAGGCAGATGTGACAGAGACATTTAAATACTTTAGGATACAGCTATAGGAGAGGAGGCAGATGTGAGAGAGACATCTAAATTCTTCGGGGGTACAGATATAGGAGAGGGGGCACTTCTGGGGTACAGATACAGGAGAGGAGGCAGATGTAGGAGAGACATTTAAATATTTCTGGGGTACAGATACAGGAGAGGAGGCATATGTGAGAGAGACATTTAAATACTACGAGGTACAGATACAGGAGAGGAGGCAGATGTGAGACAGTCATCCAAATACTTCGGGAGTACAGATATAGGAGAGGAGGCAGATGTGATAGCCATTTAAATACTTTAGAGTACAGATATAGCCAAGTAGGCAGATGTGAGAGAGACATTTAAATACTTTAGGATACAGATATAGGAGAGGAGGCAGATGTGAGAGAGACATCTAAATACTTCGGGGGTACAGATATAGGAGATGGGGCACGCATACAGGATAGGAGGCAGATGTGAGAGAGTTAAATACTTCATGGGTACAGATATAGGAGGGGAGGCAGATGTGAGAGAGACATGTAAATACTTCGGGGTGCAGATATAGGAGAGGTGGCCGATGTTAGAGAGATATTTAAATATTGCTAGGGTAAAGATACAGGAGAGGAGGCACATGTGAGAGAGGCATTTAAATACCTTGGGGGTTCAGATATAGGAGAGGGGGCAGTGAGAGAGACATCCAAATACTTTGAGTGTACAGGTATAGGAGAGGAGGCAGATGTGAGAAAGATATTTAAATATTTCTGGGGTACAGATACAGGAGAGCAGGCAGATGTGAGAGAGACAATTAAATACTTCAGGGGTACATATATAGGAGATGAGGCAGATGTGAGACAGACATCCAAATACTTCGGGGGTAGAGATATAGGAGAGGAGGCAGGTGTGAGAGAGACATTTAAATACTTTTGAGTACAGATATTGGAGAGGAGGCAGATGTGAGAGAGACATCTAAATACTTCAGGGGTTCAGATATAGGAGGGGAGTCAGATGTGAGAGAGACATCTAAATACTTCAGGGTACAGATACAGGAGAGGAGGCAGATGAGACAGTCATTCAAATACTTCGGGAGTACAGATATAGGAGAGGAGGCAGATGTGATAGCCATTTAAATACTTTGGAGTACAGATATAGCCAAGGAGGCAGATGTGAGAGAGTCATTTAAATACTTTAGGACACAGATATAGGAGAGGAGGCAGATGTGAGAGAGCCAACTAAATACTTCGGGGGTACAGATATAGGAGAGGGGACACAGATACAGGATAGAAGGCAGATGTGAGATAGACATTTTAATACTTCATGGGTACAGATGTAGGAGAGGAGGCAGATGTGAGAGAAACATCTAAATACTTCTGGGGTACAGACATAGGAGAGGAGGCAGATGTGAGAGAGATATTTAAATATTTCTAGGGTACAGATACTGGAGAGGAGTCATATGTGAGAGAGACATTTAAATACCTTGGGAGTTCAAATATAGGAGAGGAGGCAGATGTGAGACAGACATCCAAATACTTCGGGGTACAGATATAGGAGAGGAGGCAGGTGTGAGAGAGACATTTAAATACTTTAGGATGCAGTTATAGGAGAGGAGGCAGATGTGAGAGGGACATCTAAATACTACGGGGGTACAGATATATGAGAGGGGCACTTCCGGGCTACAGATATAGGAGAGGAGGCAGATGCGAGAGAGACATTTAAACCTTACAGGGGTACAGATACAGGAGAGGAGGCAGATGTGAGAGGGACATCTAAATACTACGGGGTAGAGATATAGGAGAGGAGGCAGTTGTGAGAGAGACACTTAAATACTTTGACGGGGTACAGATATAGGAAAGGAGGAAGATGTGGAAGAGGCATCCAAATACTTCAGGGGTACAGATATAGGAGAGGAGGCAGTGAGAGAGAGACATTTAATTACTTCGGGGTTACAGATACTGGTGAGGGTGCAGATGTGAGAGAGTCATTTAACTATTTCAGGGGTAGAGTACAGGAGAGGAGGCAGATGTGAGAGAGACATTGTAAGACTTCAGGGTACAGATATAGGACAGGAGGCACTTGGGGGCACAGATACAGGTGAAGAGGCTTATGTGAGAGAGACATTGAAATATTATGGGGTACAGATATAGGATAGGAGGCAGATGTGAGAGGGACTTCTAAATACTTCAGGGGTACAGCTATAGGAGAGGAGGCAGATGTGAGAGAACCATCCAAATAATTCAGGGGTACAACTATAGGAGAGGAGGCAGATTGAGAGAGATATTTAAATGTTTCAGGGGTACAGGTGCAGGAGAGGAGACACATCGGAGAGAGACATTTAAATACTTCAGAGTACAGATATAGGAGAGGAGGCAGATCTGAGAGAGACATTTAAATACTTCGGGGTACAGATACAGGAGAGGATGCACTGAGATATAGGAGAGGCGGCAGATGCGCGAGAGACATTCAAATACTTCATGTGTACAGACACCGGAGAGGAGGCAGATGTGAGAGGGCCATCTAAATACTTCAGGGTACAGATATAGGAGAGGAGGGCAGATGTGAGAGAGACATTTAAATACTTCACGGGTACTGATACAAGCGAGCAGGGAGCAGGAAGAAATGAGAGAACATTTTACATTCTTTGTGGTACAGATGCAGGAGAGTAAGAGAGTGATACAGACACAAGAGAGAAGGAAGCAGGGAAATGTGAGGGAGGCATTTAAATACTTCAGGGCTACAGATACAGGAGATGAGGCAGTGGATAGATGTGAGAGAGTCTGTTAAATACGTCAGTGGTACCGATACAGAAAAGGTGGTTATGAATAGAGAGGAGAAAGACATTTCTATACTTCAGGGGCACAAATACAGAGAGGGCCGGACTGGGAACCTAAAGCAGCCTTGGCAAATTTTGTTAGACCAGCCCCTGGCTCGCTGCGATTAAACGCAGCGAGCGAACCTGACCACCACAAGGGGGGCCAGGTGGCACCAAGAACATTTGGGAAATGGCAAAAATGGTGCATCCTTCAACACATTTTTCATTATATATTCAATTGTATTTGTTTTTAAAGCATAGTAAATGGTGACCTTACAGTGCACCAGAAATGGCAATCTTTATTGGGTTCGCTTCAATAATTCCTTCACTACTACCCTCCAACAGGGCCTCTCATCTCTCCTAAGCCCCACTCTCACATGTATTTCATTTGTTTTATAGTGCCTCTCATACCAGAGTAGGGTGTCGGAGCCCTTTACATCACACACACATACAGAGACAATGAATCATACATGTGTATATCAGTGTATGGAAAATGTTACATGAGACAAAGGGGCCTACAAGGTGTAAGATTCACATGTCATCCATTCTGGTAGGAGTGCTTGGTCGGGGGAACTCAGGATTCAGAATGTTACTCAGTGGTTAGGGTTGACTTTACTAATAAGTTTTTATTTCTACTCACACAAAAAACTTTTTTAGAAAAATTAGGATGATTAAAAACTGAGACAAAAAAACATAACTTTCTAACCTAGATTGCGATTGTAACTTATGACCTGGACAGTAGTAAACGATCTCTGTGACAAAAGCAGTAATCCACTGAGTTATGCGCATAAAATACTGTTCTGTGATTCGCACAGTACATGTTCCTTGCAGAAGGCATATTAACCCTCTGCGCGACTTTACATGAGTCAAAGCCACTAGACAAAACTCTGATCTCGCTCCAGCAGGTACATCAATCACCAGAGTTATCTTGGAACTTTTATTGTTGCCTGAAAACTGTTGGATATACAAGGAACTCTGCAGTACTTTTCAAACTGCTGCATGCTACAAAACCATCCCCCAGTACCAAAAGCGGTCCGTCACTCTTCCAGCCTTCCGAGGAAGCCTGATGCCTGGTACGGCCAGTCCAGGATTGAATACAGGACAGGAAGTAGCGGGTAGGTATAATAAACATTTAAATAACTCAGAGGTGCAGATACAGAGAGGACAGAGTGGGGAGATGTGAGAGAGACATTTAAATACTTCAGAGGTACACATATAAGAGAGAAGGGAGCAGGGAGATGTGAGAGAGACATTTAAATACTTCAGGTACAGATGCAGAAAAGGAGGGAGCGGGTAGATGCCAGGGCGTAGCCTAGTCAGTGAGATTCAGGGGCAGGATGAATCTCCAATTTCCCAATTAAAAAAGCAGTTGGGTGGAGGGGTGAGATGACCAAGGTTCGGGGTGGACTGTTTCAATGAGGAGCAGAGTCAGTACTGCGTTGCATGAGGTGGGCCTCTGTCTAGAGTGGCACAGTGGGCGAAAAGAGATGGGTCGGAACGCTACCACAAGCAATTGCCGGGGGCTAGACTATTTGTAAGCTTTCATCCCATCACCTTTTGGGTGTTTGATTGCCAGTAGTATGCCTGAAAATCTGAGACTGATGTAGCTTTCCAAGCCTACTGCTGCCAATTTTTGTGAATTCTGAAAATGAGTCTCTTTGCCCCCATTCATGGAATTCTTCTGTGGGCACAGATTTACTATTTCTTTGTAAACCAGTCACTATAGGGGCCTGATTCAGAAAGGTAACTTACATTTTTGAGTAACTAACACTTTTGAGCAAGTTCACTACTTTTTGGCTATTCACAAAATCCAAGTGTAAATTTACTTCAAAAGTGTAACTTACATGTTCTCCCCAAATTAGAAGTAGTCGTGGGTGAAGCTCATTGAGTTTCACTCTGTGGAAGTCGTGGAATTACCAAAACTCTCCGCCAAATTTCGCGGAGTACTGAGCGCGGGCAGAGTATTGCTCTGCCACCCCTACTTAGTACTTACATACGTACAATTTTAACAGCAGGCACTAAACTTTCATATAGTCACATTAACATGACGCAGCTGGTAAATTTCATTCCTCGAGCACACTACTCTTGACTCAGCAGAGCTTGCATATACGGTGCCCACTACCTTGTTTCATACATCCAAATAATTTTCGTGAAAGTGGCAAACCTAAAATCATCGAGGCAAAAGTATGCAATGACCTGCCTGAAATAATCTCTCTGCGTGTAAACCCCGACCGCTTTACCTAGTCTTCTATAATAAACATGCCAACACCTGACTCTAGGGTGCCACTCCCAAATATGGGACTAATCTGCCATGTTATGTTAAAATGTTTCTAAAGCGCTCGAATACCCATGGGTGTCTTGGCGCTGGATGGATGGCAGTGAAGGTGAGAGTAATCGGGCGACTAGAGGTTCAAAAGCCAGGTTTTTGTTAGCTTCCTAAAAATCAATAGTGTGGGGGCTGCTTTAATGTTCATAGGCAGGCTGTTCCATAGAGCCGGGGCTTCGGTGGTGAAACGGCTGCCTCCCCATTTAAGTCTCTTAAAACTGGGGCGTGACACTGTCAGAGAATTTTTAGAGCAAAGTTCTCTGTTTGGTATGTACCATGAGAGGGATTTTTTAGGTAGCTGGGACCTAGATCATGCAAGGCTTTATATGTGAGGCATAGAGCCTTGAATTTAACGCGGTTGGTTACCGGCAGCCAGTGGAGTTCCTTAATGGAGGTTGAAACTGGATGGAATTTGGGTAGGTCGAAGACGAGCCTGGCTGCCGCATTTTGTACGCTCTGAAGTTTCTTCATATGTTGTTTTTGGAGCTTGATGAAGAGACCGTTACAGTAATCTAGTTTTGCTAGGATTAGTAAGGAGACCACTGTTTTTCTGGTGGTTAGAGGAATGAAAGGAAGAATCTTTCTAATGATTCTCAGAGTGTTAAAACTGGCCGAGACAACTGAGCTAACATGTTTATTAAAATTCAGTTTGTCATCTATGGTTATACCTAAGTTTTTTGCTTTTTGGACTGGGGTTGGGAGGGTTCCCAACTCTGCTGGCCAGCATGCCGGGCTCCAAAATTGGGGTCTGTTCCCAAAGAGTATCACCTCGGTTTTCTCTGAGTTCAATTTGAGACAATGCCTTCCCATCCAGTCACTGACCGCTCTCATACAGTTGTGAAACTGAGAGATGGTAACTTCTGTATTGTTAGCGGCCGACACCACGATTTGGGTGTCGTCTGCATAAGATGTAGGGGAAAATCCAAAAGATCTAATCAAGGAGGCCAATTCTGAAACATAGACATTGAAGAGTAGAGGGCTTAGGGAGGATCCCTGGGGGACCCCG
>CAWUFW010006724.1:600000-760000 GCA_963921515.1 Calotriton arnoldi | reverse complement strand
CTCCCGGGCCCAGAGGCACCGGTGAAGCCTCCCTGGGCCCACGGGACCCCGTCCCGGGCACCCTGCCACGTGGCAGGACCGAGGACGGAGCCCGGGGTGGGGAGGCCACCCTCCCCGGGGCCCTCAGGGGCCCCGGACGGAGCTCCAGAACCCAGCCAAGCGAGGGGGTCTCCCCGGGCACGACAGAACCCCGTCTCAGGCCTTTGGCATAGAGGCAGGCCGGGGGACGGGGCCCGGCGGGGCCCCTGGACCCAGCCGGGGCTCCCGGGCCCGGAGGCAAAGGGGAAGCCTCCCCGGGCCCGCGGGACCCCATCCCGGGCAGGCCGGGGGACGGGGCCCAAGGCTGGAGCACCCGACCCGGGGCCCGGCAGGGCCCCTGGACCCAGCCTGGGCTCCCAGGCCCAGAGGCACAAGGGAAGCCTCCCAGGGCCTGCGGGACCCCGACCCGGGCACCCTGCCACACGGCAGGACAGGGGACGGAGCCCGGGGTGGAGAGGCCACCCTCCCCGGGGCCCCTGGGAGCCCCTGGACCCAGCCAAGCAGGGGGAGGCTCCCTGGGCACGACGGAACCCCGTCCCGGGCCTTTGGTGGGGCGGCAGGCTGGGGGATGGGGCCCAAGGCTGGAGCACCCGACCCGGGGCCCGGCGGGGCCCCTGGACCCAGCCGGGGCTCCCGGGCCCGGAGGCAAAGGGGAAGCCTCCCCGGGCCCGCGGGACCCCATCCCGGGCACCCTGCCACGCGGCAGGACCGAGGACGGAGCCCGGGGTGGGGAGGCCACCCTCCCCGGGGCCCCTGGGAGCCACTGAACCCAGCCGAGCAGGGGGAGGCTCCCCGGGCACGACGGAACCCTGTCCCGGGCCTTTGGTGGGGCGGCAGGCTGGGGGACAGGGCCCAGGGCTGGAGCACCCGACCCGGGGCCCGGCGGGGCCCCTGGACCCAGCCGGGGCTCCCGAAGGGGAAGCCTCCCCGGGCCCACGAGACCCCGTCCCGGGCACCCTGCCACGTGGCAGGACCGAAGACGGAGCCCGGGGTAGGGAGGCCACCCTCCCCGGGGCCCCTGGGAGCCCCTGAACCCAGCCGAGCAGGGGGAGTCTCCCCGGGCCCACGGGACCCCATCCGGGGCATCCTGCCACGCGGCAGGCCCGGGGACGGACCCCGGGCTGGGGCAGCATCCTGGCCCGTCCAGCTGCCGGCTGAGGACCGCTAGGCCGAGAGGGGTTCCGGGGTACCCTGTCCCTAGTAATCCAGAGGAAGGCTACCCTAATTTCTGGTAACCCGTGCACACTGCGAGATTGAGGGGACGCCCATCTGCCCGCCCGAGCCTTCGCGGTAGGGCTCCCGCCTGCCCTTGCAGGGCTCCGGGGCTCTGCTTCCCGGGGGCTCGGGGACCCCGGCTGGGCCTTAGGCAAGGGGAGGACGGCCAGAGCTCTCGGGCCTGGACGCACGGGGGAGGACTGCCCACGACCCATGGAGCCCGTCCCGGGCACTTTGCCATGCCGCGGGCCGGAGGAGGGAGCCCCCTGATGGAGGGGAGGTGTTGTCCGGGCAAAGCCCATCTGGTCCCCGGCTGAGAACTGCCAGCCCGGGAGGGGTGTTCCGGCACACCCTGCCCCTAGTAATCCGGAGGAAAGCTACCCCTCTTTCTGGGAACCTGTGCGCACCGAGTGATGGAGGGGACCCAGGGCACGGTGGCGCCCGACCTCCTGGAGCCCTGGCTGGAATCGGGGAGGCAAATGAGCCCTCATCTGGACTTCCAGGCCGGCCCGGCCATCTGGTTGCCCCATTGGAAAGCATTGCGCGTGACCAGATGGCCAAGGGGAAAGGTGCGACCAGATGGCCGGGAATGAAAGGACGCCCATCTGCCCGCCCCGAGCCTTCGCTGTAGGGCTCCCGACTGCCCTTGCAGGGCTCGGGGGCTCAGCTTCCCGGGGGCTTGGGGACCCCGGCTGGGCCTTAGGCACGGGGAGGACCACCAGAGCTCTTGGGCCCGGACGCCCAGGGGAGGACTTCCCAGGACCCATGGAGCCTGTCCCGGGCACTTTGCCTCGCCGCTGGCCGGAGGAGGGAGCCCACGTACGGAGGGGAGGTGTTGTCCGGGCATAGCCCATCTGGTCCCCGGCTGAGAACCGCCAGCCCGGGAGGGGTGTTCCAGCACACCCTGCCCCTAGTAATCCGGAGGAAAGCTACCCCTCTTTCTGGGAACCCGTGCGCACAGAGTGACGGAGGGGACCCAGGGTGCGGAGACGCCCGACCTCCTGGAGCCATGGCTGGGATCGGGGAGGCAGACGAGCCCTCATCGGGACTTCCAGGCCGGCCCGGCTATCTGGTCGCCCCATTGGAAAGCATTGCGCGCCACGAGATGGCCGAGGGGAAATGTGCAACCAGATGGCCGGGACCGAAAGGACGCCCATCTGCCCGCCCGAACCTTCGCGGTAGGGCTCCCGCGTGCCCTTGCAGGGCTCAGGGTCTCTGCTTCCAGGGGGCTCGGGGACCCCGGCTGGGCCTTAGGCACGAGGAGGACCGCCAGAGCTCTCTGGCCCGGACGACTGGGGGAGGACTGCCCAGGACCCATGGAGACCGTCCCGGGCACTTTGCCACGCCGCGGGCCGGAGGAGGGAGCCCCCGGATGGAGGGGAGGTGTTGTCTGGGCATAGCCCATCTGGTCCCCGGCTGAGAACTGCCAGCCTGGGAGGGGTGTTCCGGCAAACCCTGCCCCTAGAAATCCGGAGGAAAGCTACCCCTCTTTCTGGTAACCCGTGCGCACCGAGTGACGGAGGGGTCCAGGGCGCGGAGGCGCCTGACCTCCTGGAGCCCTGGCTGGGATTGGGGAGGCGGACGAGCCCTCATCGGGACTTCCAGGCCGGCCCGGCCATCTGGTCGCCCCATTGGAAAGCATTGCGCGCGACCAGATGGCCGAGGGGAAAAGGTGCGACGAGATGGCCGGGACCGAAAGGACGCCCATCTGCCCACCCCGAGCCTTCGCGGTAGGGCTCCCGCCTGCCCTTGCATGGCTCGGGGGCTCTGCACCTGGAACCCTTGTCCCGGGCAGACGGACCCATGGCAGGCCGCAGGACGGGGGCTCCCACACCCCAGGCCCTGCCCGAAACCCAGACCCCGGGGCCGGTCCCTGCTTCTCAACCCAGCCAGGCCGGGGAGATCGGGGAGCCTGCCCGGGCACGAGGGACCCCTGTCCCGGGCACATGGACCCTCGGCTGGCCGCAGGACGTGGGCTCGTGTTCCACACATTTTTTCCATAATTCCGCATAGTGGCGCTAAGCGAACTCTGCCCACCCCTAATTTAAATACTTTGGAGTATAGATATAGGAGAGGAGGCAGATGTGACAGAGACATTTAAATACTTTAGGATACAGATATAGGAGAGGGGGCAGATGTAAGAGAGACATTTAAATATTTTGGGGTACAGATAGAGACAGATGTGAGAGAGACATTTAAATACTTCATTTGTACCTATATAGGAGAGGAGGAAGATGTGAGAGAGACATTGAAGTACTTTGGAGTATAGATATAGGAGAGGAGGCAGATGTGACAGAGACATTTAAAGACTTTAGGATACAGATATAGGAGAGGAGGCAGATGTGAGATAGGCTTCTAAATACTTTAGGATACAGATATAGGAGAGAAGACAGATGTGAGAGAGACATATAAATACTTCGGGGGTACAGATATAGGGAGGAGGCAGCTGTGAGAGAGACATTTAAATACTTTAGTATACAGATAGAGGAGAGAAGACAGATGTCAGCGAGACATTTAAATATTTCATGGGTACAGATATAGGAGAGAAGGCAGATGTGAGAGAAACATTTAAATACTTTGGAGTACAGATATAGGAGAGGAAGTAGATGTGAGAGAGACATTTAAATACTTTAGGATACAGATATAGGAGAGGAAGCAGATGTGAGAGAGACATCTAAATACTTCAGGAGTATGGATATAGGAGAGAAGACAGATGTGAGAGAGACATGTAAATACTTCGGGGGTACAGATATAGGGAGGAGGCAGCTGTGAGAGAGACATTTAAATACTTTAGGATACAGATACAGGAGAGAAGACAGATGTCAGCGAGACATTTAAATACTTCATGGGCACAGGTCTAGGAGAGGAGGCAGACGTGAGATAGACATTTAAATACTTTGGAGTACAGATATAGGAGAGGAGGCAGAGGTGAGAGAGACGTTTAAATACTTTATGATACAGATATAGGAGAGGAGGCAGATGTGAGAGAGACATTTAAAATACTTTAGGATACAGATATTGGAAAGGAGGCAGATGTGAGCAAGACATTTAAATACTTCATGGGTACAGATATAGGAGAGGAGACAGATGTGACAGAGACATATAAATACTTTTGGCTACAGATATAGGAGAGGGGGCAGATGTGAGAGAGACATTTAAATACTTCGGGGGTACAGATGGAGACAGATGTAAGAGAGACATTTAAATACCTTAGGTTACAGATATAGGAGAGGAGGCAGATGTGAGAGGGACATTTAAAAACTTTGGAGTATAGATATAGGAGAGGAGGTAGATGTGACAGAGACATTTAAATACTTTAGGATACAGATATAGGAGAGGAGGCAGATGTGAGAGAGAGAGCTAAATACTTCGGGGATACAGATGTAGGAGAGGGGACACTTCCAGGGTACAGATATAGGAGAGGGGGAGCATGTAAGAGAGACATTTAAATACTTCATGGGTACAGATATAGGAAGGGAGGCAGATGTGAGAGCAACATCAAAAAAGTTTGGGGGTCCAGATATAGGAGAGGAGGCAGATGTGAGAGGGACATTTAAATATTTGAGGATACAGATATAGGAGAGGAGGCAGATGTGAGAGAGACATTTATATAATGCAGGATACAGATATAGGAGAGAAGACAGATGTAAGAGAGACATCTAAATACTTCGGGAGAACAGATATAGGAGCGGAGGCAGATTTGAGATAGACATTTAAATACATTGGGGGTACAGATATAGAAGAGGAGGCAGATGTGAGAGGGACATTTAAATACTTTAGGATACAGGTATAGGAGAGGAGGCAGATGTGAGAGAGACATCCAAATACATCGAGGTTACAGATATAAGTGAGAAGGCAGATGTGAGAGAGACATTTAAATACTTTGGAGTACAGATATAGGAAAGGAGGAGGATGTGAGAGAGACATTTAATTATTTTAGGATACAGGTATAGGAGAGGAGGCAGATGTGAGAGAGACATATAAATGCTTCAGGGTATGGATATAGGAGAGGAGGCAGTTGTGAGAGAGATATTTAAATACTTTAGGATACAGATATAGGAAAGGAGGCAGATGTGAGAGAGATATCTAAATACTTTGAGGGTACAGACATAGGAGAGGAAGCAGAAGTGAGAGAGACATTTAAATACTTTATGATACAGATATAGGAGAGGAGACAGATATGAGCGAGACATTTAAATACTTCATGGGTACAGATATAGTAGAGAAGGCAGATGTGAGAGAGACATTTAAGTACTTTGGAGTATAGATATAGGAGAGGAGGCAGATGTGACAGAGACATTTAAATACTTTAGGATACAGATATAGGAGAGGAGGCAGTTGTGAGATAGGCTTCTAAATACTTTAGGATACAGATATAGGAGAGAAGACAGATGTGAGAGAGACATCTAAATACTTCGGGGGTACAGATAAAGGGAGGAGGCAGATGTGAGAGATACATTTAAATACTTTAGGATACAGATACAGGAGAGGAGACAGATGTGAGCAAGACATTTAAATGCTTCATGGGTACAGATATAGGAGAGAAGGCAGATGTTAGAGAGACATTTAAAAACTTTGGAGTATAGATATAGGGGAGGAGGTAGATGTGACAGAGACATTTAAATACTTTAGGATACAGATATAGGAGAGGAGGCAGATGTGAGAGAGACAGCTAAATACTTTGGGGATACAGATGCAGGAGAGGGGGCACTTCCACGGTTCATATATAGGAGAGGGGGAGGATGTAAGAGAGACATTTAAATATTTCATGGGTACAGATATAGGAAGGGAGGCAGATGTGAGTGCAACATCTAAATACTTTGGGGGTACAGATATAGGAGAGGAGGCAGATGTGAGAGAGACATCTAAATATTTCTGTGGTACGATACAGGATAGGAGGCGGATGTGAGAGGGACATCTAAATACTTCGGGGTACAGATACAGGAAAGGAGGCTGTGAAAGACAGACGTCTAAATACTTTGTAGGTACAGATATAGAAGAGGAGGCAGGTGTGAGAGAGACATTTCAATATTTCTTGAGTACAGATACAGGAGAGGAGGCAGATGTGAGAGAGACATGAAAATACTATATGATATAGATATAGGAGAGGAGGGAGATGTTAGAGAGACATCTACATTCTTCGGGGATACAGATATAGGAGAGGGGGCACTTCTGGGATACAGATACAGGAGAGGAGGCAGATGTAGGAGAGACATTTAAATATTTCTGGGGTACAGATACAGGAGAGGAGGCATATGTGAGAGAGACATTTAAATACTACGGGGTACAGATACAGGAGAGGAGACAGATGTGAGACAGTCATCCAAATACTTTGGGAGTACAGATATAGGAGAGGAGGCAGATGTGATAGCCATTTAAATACTTTGGAGTACAGATATAGCCAAGTAGGCAGATGTGAGAGAGACATTTAAATACTTTAGGATACAGATATAGGAGAGGAGGCAGATGTGAGAGAAATATCTAAATACTTCGGGGGTACAGATATAGGAGAGGGGGCCCGCATACAGGATAGGAGGCAGATGTGAGAGAGACATTTAAATACTTCATGGGTACAGATATAGGAGGGGAGGCAGATGTGAGAGAGATATCTAAATACTTCGGGGGTACAGATATAGGAGAGGAGGACGATGTGAGAGAGATATTTAAATATTTCTAGGGTAAAGATACAGGAGAGGAGGCACATGTGAGAGAGACATTTAAATACCTTGGGGGTTCAGATATAGGAGAGGAGGCGGTGAGAGAGACATCCAAATACTTGGGGGGTACAGATATAGGAGAGGAGGCAGATGTGAGAAAGACATTTAAATACTTCATGGGTACAGATATAAGAGAGATGTGAGAGAAACATTTAAATACTTTGGAGTATAGATATAGGAGAGGAGGTAGATGTGAGAGAGACATTTAAATACTTAAGGATACAGGTATAGGAGAGGAGGCAGATGTGAGAGAGACATCCAAATACTTCGGGGTACAGATATAGAAGAGAAATCAGATGTGAGAGAGACATGTAAATACTTAATGGGTACAGATATTGGAGACAAGGCAGATGTGAGAGAGACATTTAAGTTCTTTGGAGTATAGATATAGGAGAGGAGGCAGATGTGACAGAGACATTTAAATACTTTAGGATGCAGCTATAGGAGAGGAGGCAGATGTGAGATAGGCATCTAAAGACTTTAGGATACAGATATAGGAGAGGAAGCAGATGTGAGAGACATTTAAATACTTCATGGGTACAGATATAGTAGAGAAGTCAGATAAGAGAGAGACATTTAAGTACTTTGGAGTATAGATATAGGAGAGGAGGCAGATGTGACAGAGACATTTAAATACTTTAGGATACAGCTATAGGAGAGGAGGCAGATGTGAGAGAGACATCTTAATTCTTCGGGGGTACAGATTTAGGAGAGGGGGCACTTCCGGGGTACAAATACAGGAGAGGAGGCAGATGTAGGAGAGACATTTAAATATTTTTGGGGTACAGATACAGGAGAGCAGGCATATGTGAGAGAGACATTTAAATACTACGGGTACAGATACAGGAGAGGAGGCAGATGTGAGACAGTAATCCAAATACTTCGGGAGTACAGATATAGGAGAGAAGGCAGATGTGAGAGAGACATCTGAATACTTCGGGGTACAGATACAGGAGGGGAGGCAGATGTGAGACAGTCATCCAAATACTTCGGGAGTACAGATATAGGAGAGGAGGCAGATGTGATAGCCATTTAAATACTTTGGAGTACAGATATAGCCAAGGAGGCAGATGTGAGAGAGACATTTAAATACTTTAGGACACAGATATAGGAGAGGAGGCAGATGTGAGAGAGACATCTAAATACTTCGGGGTACAGATATAGGAGAGGGGACACAGATACAGGATAGAAGGCAGATGTGAGATAGACATTTTAATACTTCATGGGTATAGATATAGGAGGGGAGGCAGATGTGAGAGAAACATCTAAATACTTCTGGACTACAGATATAGGAGAGGAGGCAGATGTGAGAGAGATATTTAAATATTTCTAGGGTACAGATACTGGAGAGGAGTCACATGTGAGAGAGACATTTAAATACCTTGGGGGTTCAGATATAGGAGAGGAGGCAGATGTGAGACAGACATCCAAATACTTCGGGTACAGATATAGGAGAGGAGGCAGGTGTGAGAGAGACATTTAAATACTTTAGGATGCAGATATAGGAGAGGAGGCAGATGTGAGAGAGACATCTAAATACTTCAGGGGTACAGATATAGGAGAGGAGGCACTTCCGGGCTACAGATATGAGAGGAGGCAGATGTGAGAGAGACGTTTAAATACTTCATGGGTACAGATATAGGAGTGGAGGCAGATGTGAGAGAGACATCTAAATACTTCAGGGGTATAGATACAGGAGAGGAGGCTGATGCGAGAGAGACATTTAAACATTACAGGGGTACAGATACAGGAGAGGAGGCAGATGTGGGAGGGACATCTAAATACTACGGGTTACAGATATAGGAGAGGAGGCAGTTGTGAGAGAGACACTTAAATACTTTTACGGGGTACAGATATAGGAAAGGAGGAAGATGTGAGAGAGGCATCCAAATACTTCAGGGGTACAGATATAGGAGAGGAGGCAGTGAGAGAGAGACATTTAATTACTTCGGGGGTACAGATACTGGTGAGGGTGCAGATGTGAGAGTCATTTAACTATTTCAGGGGTAGAGTACAGGAGAGGAGGCAGATGTGAGAGAGACATTGTAAGACTTCAGGGTACAGATATAGGACAGGAGGCACTTGGGGGCACAGATACAGGTGAAGAGGCTTATGTGAGAGAGACATTGAAATATTACGGGGTACAGATATAGGATAGGAGGCAGATGTGAGGGGGAATTCT
This sequence comes from Calotriton arnoldi, assembly GCA_963921515.1. NCBI lineage: Eukaryota > Metazoa > Chordata > Amphibia > Caudata > Salamandridae > Calotriton > Calotriton arnoldi. The sequence goes on along the minus strand of CAWUFW010006724.1, from coordinate 750,847 downwards.
AAATACTTCAGGGGTACAGCTATAGGAGAGGAGGCAGATGTGAGAGAACCATCCAAATAATTCAGGGGTACAACTATAGGAGAGGAGGCAGATTGAGAGAGATATTTAAATGTTTCAGGGGTACAGATGCAGGAGAGGAGACACATCGGAGAGAGACATTTAAATACTTCAGAGTACAGATATAGGAGAGGAGGCAGATCTGAGAGAGACATTTAAATACTTTGGGGTACAGATACAGGAGAGGATGCACTGAGATATAGGAGAGGTGGCAGATGCGCGAGAGACATTTAAATACTTCATGTGTACAGATACCGGAGAGGAGGCAGATGTGAGAGAGACATTTAAATAATTCATGGGTACAGATACAGGACAGGAGGCAGGTGTTAGAGGGCCATCTAAATACTTCGGGGTACAGATATAGGAGAGGAGGCAGATGTGAGAGAGACGTTTAAATACTTCATGGGTACAGATATAGGAGTGGAGGCAGATGTGTTAGAGACATCTAAATACTTCAGGGGTATAGATACAGGAGAGGAGGCAGATGCGAGAGAGACATTTAAACATTACAGGGGTACAGATACAGGAGAGGAGGCAGATGTGAGAGGGACATCTAAATACTACGGGGAACAGATATAGGAGAGGAGGCAGTTGTGAGAGAGTCACTTAAATACTTTGACGGGGTACAGATATAGGAAAGGAGGAAGATGTGAGAGAGGCAGCCAAATACTTCAGGGGTACAGATATAGGAGAGGAGGCAGTGAGAGAGAGACATTTAATTACTTCGGGGGTACAGATACTGGTGAGGGTGCAGATGTGAGAGAGTCATTTAACTATTTCAGGGGTAGAGTACAGGAGAGGAGGCAGATGTGAGAGAGACATTGTAAGACTTCAGGGTACAGATATAGGACAGGAGGCACTTGGGGGCACAGATACAGGTGAAGAGGCTTATGTGAGAGAGACATTGAAATATTACGGGGTACAGATATAGGATAGGAGGCAGATGTGAGAGGAACTTCTAAATACTTCAGGGGTACAGCTATAGGAGAGGAGGCAGATGTGAGAGAACCATCCAAATAATTCAGGGGTACAACTATAGGAGAGGAGGCAGATTGAGAGAGATATTTAAATGTTTCAGGGGTACAGATGCAGGAGAGGAGACACATCGGAGAGAGACATTTAAATACTTCAGAGTACAGATATAGGAGAGGAGGCAGATCTGAGAGAGACATTTAAATACTTCGGGTACAGATACAGGAGAGGATGCACTGAGATATAGGAGAGGCGGCAGATGCGCGAGAGACATTTAAATACTTCATGTGTACAGATACCGGAGAGGAGGCAGATGTGAGAGAGACATTTAAATAATTCATAGGTACAGATACAGGACAGGAGGCAGGTGTTAGAGGGCCATCTAAATACTTCGGGGTACAGATATAGGAGAGGAGGCAGATGTGAGAGAGACATTTAAATACTTCACTGGTACTGATACAAGCGAGCAGGGAGCAGGAAGAAATGAGAGAACATTTTACATTCTTTGTGGTACAGATGCAGGAGAGTAAGAGAGTGATACAGACACAAGAGAGAAGGAAGCAGGGAAATATGAGGGAGGCATTTAAATGCTTCAGGGCTACAGATACAGGAGAGGAGGCAGTGGATAGATGTGAGAGAGTCTGTTAAATACGTCAGTGGTACAGATACAGGAAAGGTGGTTATGGATAGATAGGAGAAAGACATTTCTATACTTCAGGGGCACAAATACACAGAGGGCCAGACTGGGAACCTAAAGCAGCCTTGGCAAATTTTGTTAGACCAGCCCCTGGCTCGCTGCGATTAAACGCAGCGAGCGAGCCTGACCACCACAAGGGGGGCCAGGTGGCACCAAGAACATTTGGGAAATGGCAAAAATGGTGCATCCTGCAACACATTTTTCATTATATATTCAATTGTATTTGTTTTTAAAGCATAGTAAACGGTGACCTTACAGTGCACCAGAAATGGCAATCTTTATTGGGTTCGCTTCAATGATTCCTTCACTACCACCCTCCAACAGGGCCTCTCATCTCTCCTAAGCCCCACTCTCACATGTATTTCATTTGTTTTATAGCGCCTCTCATACCAGAGTAGGGTGTCGGAGCCCTTTACATCACACACACATACAGAGACAATGAATCATACATGTGTATATCAGTGTATGGAAAATGTTACATGAGACAAAGGGGCCTACAAGGTGTAAGATTCACATGTCATCCATTCTGGTAGGAGTGCTTGGTCTGGGGAAGCACAAACTCAGGATTCAGAATGTTACTCAGTGGTTAGGGTTGACTTTACTAATAAGTTTTTATTTCTACTCACACAAAAAACTTTTTTAGAAAAATTAGGATGATTAAAAACTGAGACAAAAAAACATAACTTTCTAACCTAGTTTGCGATTGTAACTTATGACCTGGACAATAGTAAACGATCTCTGTGACAAAAGCAGTAATCCACTGAGTTATGCGCATAAAATACTGTTCTGTGATTCGCACAGTACATGTTCCTTGCAGAAGGCATATTAACCCTCTGCGCTACTTTACATGAGTCAAAGCCACTAGACAACACTCTGATCTCGCTCCAGCAGGTACATCAATCACCAGAGTTATCTTGGAACTTTTATTGTTGCCTGAAAACTGTTGGATATACAAGGAACTCTGCAGTGCTTTTAAAACTGCTGCACTGCTACAAAACCATCCCCCAGTACCAAAAGCGGTCCGTCACTCTTCCAGCCTTCCGAGGAAGCCTGATGCCTGGTACGGCCAGTCCAGGATTGAATACAGGACAGGAAGTAGCGGGTAGGTATAATAAACATTTAAATAACTCAGAGGTGCAGATACAGAGAGGACAGAGTGGGGAGATGTGAGAGAGACATTTAAATACTTCAGAGGTACACATATAAGAGAGAAGGGAGCAGGGAGATGTGAGAGAGACATTTAAATACTTCAGATGTACAGATGCAGGAAAGGAGGGAGCGGGTAGATGCCAGGGCGTAGCCTAGTCAGTGAGATTCAGGGGCAGGATGAATCTCCAATTTCCCAATTAAAAAAGCAGTTGGGTGGAGGGGTGAGATGACCAAGGTTCGGGGTGGACTGTCTCAATGAGGAGCAGAGTCAGTACTGCGTTGTATGAGGTGGGCCTCTGTCTAGAGTGGCACAGTGGGCGAAAAGAGATGGGTCGGAACGCTACCACAAGCAATTGCCGGGGGCTAGACTATTTGTAAGCTTTCATCCCATCACCTTTTGGGTGTTTGATTGCCAGTAGTATGCCTGAAAATCTGAGACTGGTGTAGCTTTCCAAGCCTACTGCTGCCAATTTTTGTGAATTCTGAAAATGAGTCTCTTTGCCCCCATTCATGGAGTTCTTCTGTGGGCACAGATTTACTATTTCTTTGTAAACCAGTCACTATAGGGGCCTGATTCAGAAAGGTAACTTACATTTTTCAGTAACTAACACTTTTGAGCAAGTTCACTACTTTTTGGCTATTCACAAAATCCAAGTGTAAATTTACTTCAAAAGTGTAACTTACATGTTCTCCCCAAATTAGAAGTAGTCGTGGGCGAAGCTCGTTGAGTTTCACTCTGTGGAAGTTGTGGAATTACCAAAAATCTCCACCAAATTTCGCGGAGTACTGAGCGCGGGCAGAGTATTGCTCTGCCACCCCTACTTAGTACTTACATACGTACAATTTTAACAGCAGGCACTAAAATGTCATATAGTCACATTAACATGACGCAGCTGGTAAACTTCATTCCTCGAGCACACTACTCTTGACTCAGCAGAGCTTGCATATACGGTGCCCACTACCTTGTTTCATACAGCCAAATAATTTTCGTGTAAGTGGCAAACCTAAAATCATCGAGGCAAAAGCATGCAATGACCTGTCTGAAATAATCTCTCTGCATGTAAACCCCGCCGACTTTACCTAGTCTTCTATAATAAACATGCCAACACCTGACTCTAGGGTGCCACTCCCGAATATGGGACTAATCTGCCATGTTATGTTATGTTAAAATGTTTCTAAAGCGCTCGAATGCCCATGAGTGTCTTGGCGCTGGATGGATGGCAGGGAAGGTGAGAGTAAACGGACGACTAGAGGTTAAAAAGCCAGGTTTTTGTTAGCTTCCTAAAAATCAATAGTGTGGGGGCTGCTTTAATGTTCATAGGCAGGCTGTTCCATAGAGCCGGGGCTTCGGTGGTGAAACGGCTGCCTCCCCATTTAAGTCTCTTAAAACTGGGGCGTGACACTGTCAGAGAATTTTTAGAGCAAAGTTCTCTGTTTGGTATGTACCATGAGAGGGATTTTTTTTAGGTAGCTGGGACCTAGATCATGCAAGGCTTTATATGTGAGGCATAGAGCCTTGAATTTAACGCGGTTGGTTACCGGCAGCCAGTGGAGTTCCTTAATGGAGGTTGAAACTTGATGGAATTTGGGTAGGTCGAAGACGAGCCTGGCTGCCGCATTTTGTACGCTCTGAAGTTTCTTCATATGTTGTTTTTGGAGCTTGATGAAGAGACCGTTACAGTAATCTAGTTTTGCTAGGATTAGTAAGGAGACCACTGTTTTTCTGATGGTTCGAGGAATGAAAGGAAGAATCTTTCTGATGATTCTCAGAGTGTTAAAACTGAACTAATATGTTTATTAAAATTCAGTTTGTCATCTATTATTATACCTAAGTTTTTTGCTTTTCGGACTGGGGTTGGGAGGGTTCCCAACTCTGCTGGCCAGCATGCCGGGCTCCAAAATTGGGGTCTGTTCCCAAAGAGTATCACCTCGGTTTTCTCTGAGTTCAATTTGAGACAATGCCTTCCCATCCAGTCACTGACCGCTCTCATACAGTTGTGAAACTGAGAGATGGTAACTTCTGTATTGTTAGCGGCCGACACCACGATTTGGGTGTCGTCTGCATAAGATGTAGGGGAAAATCCAAAAGATCTAATCAAGGAGGCCAATTCTGAAACATAGACATTGAAGAGTAGAGGGCTTAGGGAGGATCCCTGGGGGACCCCGCACGGAAGTGAGAAGGAGTTAGATGAAAAGTTCTCAAGCATGACTGAGTGACTTCTGTTTGTTAGAAATGATTGAAGTAGAGCCAGGGCTTTATCAGCAATGCCCAATTTTTTGAGACGGTTGACAAGAATGACATGGTCAACCGTATCAAAGGCTGCCGACAAGTTCAGGAGAATGAGCGCTGAAGAGCCTCCTTTGTCCAGGATCGTTCTTAGTTCATCTGTGGTTTTTATTAATGCCGTCTCGGTACTGTGTTCGGCCCTGAAGCCAAACTGGGAGGGATCCAACAGATGATTATCCTGAATGAACTGTGTCAATTGTGTGTTGATCAGTTTTTCCACGAGTTTGGCTGGAAATGGTAGCCTAGAGATAGGGCGGTAGTTGGCTGGGTTGTCAGGATCCAGGTTGGGTTTCTTTAGGAGTGGTAAGATGGAGGCCCTTTTCCAAAGATCAGGAAAGATACCAGTGCTAAACATCCCATTGAAGATGCTAGCAAGGAATGTGGCAATCGGAGCCGAAATCTGTTTTAATATGGCGGGGGGACATGGGTCATACGGTGATCCTGACTTAGTGGAATTGAATAAATGAAGAACATCTACAGGGGTAGTAGATTTAAATTGATTGAGGTTGGAGGGAGGGCTTGTGCTGGCTGCAGCTTGGACATTCATGGGGCTAGTACTGATGTCACAGGAGGCAGAGAATTGATTGTAGATTTGTTCTACTTTATGACAAAAATGTGAGGCAATTTCCTCGCAAAAAGATTGGCTAATGTTATTGCTTTTTGTCTCTGGGAGTTTAGTTAGTTTATTTATGACCTGAAAGAGTTCTTTGGCAGAATTTTTTGACGCTTCTATTTGCTGTGTAAAGAAGGATGACTTTTCCCTGATGATGGCTTCTTTATTATTGGTCAGGGAGTTTTTATATATTAGTTTATCAGCTGGATTGTAGTTTGATCTCCAAATCCTTTCCAGTTTTCTACATTTCTGTTTTTGGAGCCGAAGAGCGTCTGAAAACCAAGGTGCGGATTTTTTAAGTTTGTGTTTATTGCCGCATTTTTTTGGGACCGCTTTTGAGATGGCCGATTTAAGCCACTTGGTGTAAGCTGCTGTGGCCTGATTCGGGTCGGGCAGCTGGGGAAGCAAAGCCTGAGACAGGTATTGTTCTAAGGTGTCGAAATTAGTTTTAGACCACTGATAGAATGGTAGGTGGTTGGAGTCTAAATCCCTGTTTTGAATAAGGAGGGGAATAGTCAGCTCAAATAGCACTGCTTTGTGGTCAGACCATATAAGTGGAAGAATATCTTTAACAGAAATAAAATGGTTATTTGAAAAAATTGCATCCAACGGGTGACCACCATTATGAGTGGGCTGCTGTATTAATTGTGGGAGGTTAAAGGAATTCATAATCTCCAAAATAGCTTCTGTGTCTTTATCCTCAGTACAATCTAAGTGGAAGTTGAAATCTCCAAGTACTGTGTACTCGTTCTTGCATGCCCCCCTCTACCAGCGTATGAATTGACTGAAGAAAGTCATGTCTAGTGCCTGGAGGGCGCTAAATGAGTAGGCCATTAAAGGAGTAATTGTTAGTTAGTTCGAGGTTGAAGGATAACATTTCACAATCCGAGTTAGGCAAGGAATCGATTTTGATTTTAAAGTGACTTCTGTAGATTATCCCCAGACCGCCACCTCTTTTTCCCCCTCTGTCTGCTCTTATCAATGAGTTGCCTTGTGGAGTTGCTATCAGCAGATCAGGACCGGAGTGCTCATTTGCCCATGTTTCGGTGATAAAGAGAACGTCCAGGTGTTGATTCACAATGAGCTCTGCCACTTCGAAAGCATGTTTTACTAAGGACCGTGCGTTGATCAAGGCCAGGTGGTACTTATGAGAGGCGGAATGCTGAGTATTATTATTATAAGCCTTTTTGATATTAGGTGAAGACTCGAGGTTAGTGGTCTTAAAACCACACTTGTGGCAATGTAAGCTGGGGAGATCCTGACTGAGATCAATTTGGGAGCAACCAGAGTCGGTTTTATTGAAGGATAGAAGAGTCCTACCTGACCACTTAATCCTATTTTCCTTAGTTTGGGTAAAAAGGGCAGCATTTCCGGCGCTCTGCGCGATCTTGGCGCAGATGGGCTTGCCTTTGGCGTGCCAGCGGCACGCCCGCTGCGCGCCCGGCCAAGCATGTGTTTTTGTAGCTGGCTGGCGCAATCTGACCTATGACCCGCGGTTCCGTCGGAAGTCAGGCAGGTCAGGCGTGGAGGAGAAGTATCCGCTTCCCTCCGCTAAATCGGCTATGCCGTGGCGGACCAGGGAAGCGGAGACGGTAGCTGCTTTGGTCTAGGGGGTGGGTTAGTAGTTCTAAAAGCACACCGTGAGTGAGCCACACAGAATATTACAAAAGATAAAAGCCGGTAGAATCAGGTTGAGTAAAAAGTTAAAAGCTAAAAGTTAAAAACCAGTAATTAAGTTAAAAGCCAGCGATCTGTATTATTAAAATGAGAAACCACGCGCTACCTCTGAGGAAACAACCAGAGTGAGGTTACGGGTTCCTCTCACCTTCTGCCAGGTGTGTGTAAGTTATGGAATTTCGTATTTGCCGGCCGCCACCTTTTGCAACTGTGTCATTCACTTGAAATACAGTATGCAAGCAGAGCCAATCCCAAAGCGGCGTTGCACTGACTGGCGGGACAGGGGGCAGTACTAGGAGGGGCTTGGTGGTTGCACCGCCCATAAAGCCTGTCATTGGCTAAGAAGAGAAATACTTGTCTGAGAAAAGACTCACAGTCTGCCGGAAAAGACAGTCCCACCACGAACCGGCAGAGATTTCTCCCCCCACCGACTCGAAAAAGCCAGGTAGCTCTGGAGACATCCAAACCAGCACTTTAATTACTGTGCTAAAGTATGTATACTGCAACAGCTTCCTTAATTACATTTGTGAAACCTGAAATGAACTCATGTGGACCATAAAGTTTATGACAACCTTCTTCCAGCCGTAATGTAAGGTGTCATTCAGCTCTAAAGTGTTGTCATGGCAAGCAAATGTAATGTTATCAGAGATGACACATCACGGCAGAAGCACTATGTGTGAATGAATAACCAGGCAGGTTTCAATCACTGTAGGACTTGGCCTTTTTGGCTATAGTTCCCTAAACTTTTTGCTTTCCCCCTAGACCGTTTTCCTGACATAGAGTGCCAATTTAGATGCTTTGGGTACTTTGCCACTGCTGATCAGTGTCAAAGTACAAGTGTTCCCTGTGTAAAGTGTCATGGTGATTGGTTGGCCATGATTGGTATGTTTGCCTTACTAGTAAAGTCCCTAGTGATGTGCACTGTGTGTGCCAGGGCTAGTAATGCAAAGGGTGCGCGGAGAAGGGAACTCAGGCCTGCAGTGTAGGGCCTGCACGCAGTTTGATAAGTTAGCATGTTGTCCTGACAAGTGTAACCACTTGTCAGGCCTTACTTTCCCTTTTGCGTACACAGTGGGCACCCCTGTGGTAGGTCCCGGGTAGCCCCTGGGCAGGGTGCAGTGTAAGTAAAAGGCAGGACATATACTGAGGTGTGTGTTATGTCCTGACAGTGGAAAACGCTCCATTTCGTTTTTCACTGGTGAAAGGCCATTCTGCCCATAGGACAGAATGGGGGAGGCTGGGTATTGTGTTTGTTAGCCTAGTTTCCCATAAGTTTAAAATGGAGAGGTGAAGTTTAGTATGTATGAACTCACAGCGTCATAACTCATCTTTCTATGAAAGTGGTTTTGTCACTGTGTGTTCAGAAGCCACACTTTTAGAAAGTGGCTGAGTTTTGTGCTTTAAGCATTTCTGTGTGTCTCTGCTGAATGTGGATTGACTGTCTGGATCTGAGAGGGGAGAGGAGCCGGGGGAGGTCTTGACCCAGGGAGGGGTTGAGATGGCACCAGGCTGACCTGCAGCTGGAGAGCAGGCGAGGAAAAGCACAGGGAGGTGAAGAGGCCTGGGTTGCGGCTATAAAACAATTGACCCATCTCCTGCTGAGTGATTAAGGATCCAGACCCCCAGTATCAAAGGGAGAAAGGTGACACCGGAAGGGAGACACCCAGAACTGATTTAGGCAGGGGTCAGGGACCCCTGAGCACAAGGAACTTCAAAGACGTTTAGGGGTATAACTAGGAGAGCTGAGACCCCTGAACGCGGGGAATGGAATAGAAATGGATTGAGACTGAAAAGGCTTGGACCCATTTCGTGGTCAAGAGGAACCTCTGCTAAGGAAGGAACAACTGAAGAGACTGCTGGGGAAGGACCAACCCTTGCTTCGTGATCTGGGGCTGGTCTGCAGTTTGCTGTTCTAACCAAGGAAGAGGCTGTTGGGACTGTGCTTCGTGCGCTGGGTCCCCCTGCTTGAAGAAGACTGTGCTTTGTGCTGAGTCTTGTTACCCCCCAAGGGCCCGAGGTGAGCTGGCTCCCTGTTTGGAAACACAGGAACATAAAAGTTTCCGGAGAAGTTTCAAGCGACGCGGTGGGCGCGTGTTGTGGCAGCTTGAGACCCTCGGAAGGTGTGCTCTGTGATCTTGGACACACGGAGGAGGAGAGAGACTCGGACGCACAGGGTGTGTGTCGTGGTGCACAGGAGGCATTGGTGAAGATCGCCTGGTCACCGTGTGCACCGAAGGTGAAGTGAGTCTCGGACGCGCTGGGTGCGTGTCGTGGTGCACAGGAGGCGTTGGTGAAGAGCGCCTGGTCACCGTGTGCACCGAAGGTGAAGTGAGTCATGGACGCGCTGGGTGCGTGTTGTGGTGCACAGCAGGCGTTGGTGAAGAGCGCCTGGTCAGCGTGTGCATCGGAGGTGACGTGAGACTCGGACGCGCAGGGTGCGTGTCGTGGTGCACCGCAGGTGCTGGTGAAGAGCGCCTGGTCGGCGGGTGCATCGGCGGAGAAGTGAGTCTCGGACGCGCAGGGTGCGTGTCGTGGTGCACAGGAGGAGTTGGTGAGGAGCGCCTGGTCAACGTGTGCATCGGAAGTGGCGTGAGTCTCGGACGCGCAGGGTGCGTGTCGGGGTGCACCGGAGGTGCTGGTGAAGAGCGCCTGGTCATCGAGTGCACCGGAGGAGAAGTGAGGCTCGGACACGGTGAGTGTGTCAGGGTGCGGCCGAAGGCGTTGGTGAAGAGCGCCTGGCTATCGGGGCACCGGAGTTGGAGTAAGTCTCAGTGAAGCAGTGTGCGTGCTTTGGTGCAACCTGGGACTGTGGAGGTGATCGGCTGATCATCGTGTGCACCGGAAGAAAGTGAGTCTCTGCAACGTGGTGTGCGGGTCTTGGTGCCAACTGAGACCGCAGGAAGGAGTGCCTGGTGAGCGTGCACTCGGAGTCGACGTGAAGTCCCATCTGCGTTGTGTGTGTGGCTTTGTGCCAGAGGAGACCCGGAGGGTGCTGTGGTGAAGTGCACCCGGAGTAACGTAATCTCAGGGGCGTGGGGTACGCGTGCCCTGCAGCCGCCTGAGACCTTCCTAACAGTCGCGGCCCGGACCGGCAGCCCGGAGGAGCTTAGCTGCCAGGCCGAGTCGCTGAGGCCCATTAAGAAGTTCTACACGGAAGGCCCAGTTCGCTGAAGGAGAGGAGAGTGGGGTCGCGCCCCCAGGTAACGTGGATCATTGCCTGGGCGGGGCGCGGGCTCGGAAGGACACTCTCTCGGCCTCTCAGACCTTCTGGCGGCGTGAGCCTTTGCTTCGGCTCAGAGTGGGGCCCGTACTGCGTTCAGGAGCGGCAGTACTGGGGCCAGAGTGGGAAGCTGTACTTTGTGTCATTGTTGATACGTGTGGGGGGGCAACTGTTATCGAAGAGGCTGACTGTCGTAATACACATTGCCAATATTGCTGCTAACAAACTGCCGGACTGTCTTAGGACGCCTGACACTATTTCTGCATGACGAAGTACACGATTGTAGCGCTAAGCATTGCATTATTTCTCCCTTGCAAAGTACAGGATTGTAGCGGCCCGCATTGCATTATTTCTTCATTGCAAAGTACATGATTGTAGCGGTGCGCATTGCATTATTTCTTCATTGCAAAGTACGTGATTGGGGTGTGACGCATTGCATTATTCCTTCATTGCGCAGTACATGATTGTAGCGGTACGCATTGCATTATTTCTCCCATTGCAGGTACCGGGGTGGATCGTTATGCATTGTATTATTTCTCCTGTGCCCAGCACAGGATTGTATCGTTACGCAACGCACTATGTGTGATTCTAGCATTACAACCAGCATAGCATTTTGAAAGCGGTGGTTGGGATTTGAACCTACCAACCAGCCGGAACGAATATTACCCTTTATTATATGTTGGCTTATGTATTGTGTGGTCTGATCGTATATCTTTTTACATAAAGTTTATACTCGTTTTTATCAAACTCGTGTGGAGTCCATTTGTGGTGTCACCAGGGGGCTGCTGTGAGAGTGGTTGCACATACTGTACCCTCGTGCCTTGGAGATAGGCCTGGCTGCTCGTGCCAAACTACTAAGGGGGTGAGCGGGGCTATCTCAATCCTTACTTGGCCTAACGTTGAGGGAGGAGTCCCGGGACTCGCATTTGTGACAGTGGCGCGGGACGGGGACTCCGGCTTCCAACACCCAGGTTAAATATCATATTTAAACAATGCCTCAATATTAAGCATTATTGTGGACAGCAGCGCTGCAAATTTCCTGTTCCAGTGAATGCGCCGGTAAACTCCGCTCCGCCGGCTGTCGGTGGAGCTTTTCTCAAACTCCTTGCTCCAAGTGGAGTGGCCAAACTCCGCCAACTCTCCCTGCATAGCGGAGTTTACGGCCCACCCCTAATTAGAAGTCCTGGGGGCTATGCATAAACTGTATTTTGTAGTACGTTGTGGGGTACTACAAACACACTACAAAATGCTATTCACAAACGGCACTTCTAAAGTACTACTGCCAAAAAACAGTAGTACTTTAGAAGTGGAGTTTGTGAATAGCATTTTGTAGTATGTTTGTACTGCTATGTTAGTACTACAAGAAGTAGTTCATCATGTAGTTTGTGAATAGCCCCCAGGCCCTTCATGTAAAACCCAGAGTAGGCATGTAAACCCTAAATGTGGCCTAGATTCTTGTTGTAGATGGAACAACATTATAATCTATTAAATCAAACATAACAGGTGCTTGTACAGCACACAACTTGTGCTCAAGTATTTAAAAGCGCTCTCGTGTCATCATAAAATAGAAGGAGGCTCTGTGAAATAAAATGTTTGCTTAGGATCACACAATTTGGACGAGCTGCAAAGCTGGTATTGATTCCAGGTTATCTGGTTTCACATTTTGAAATTCAGCCACCAGATGTATCTCTCTGTCTCTCACTCTTTCCTGTTTTACAGCAACGATGACAGTTTTGCCTTTAATTCTTGGCCAACAACGAAAAAACGACTCAGCCATAGCAGACCCGACTCAGAGCCCCCTGACCCAACTACCAGGTTAAGAATACATTTGTTTTGGGGTGTCACAACCCAAACAGCTCCCTCGGAGCTGTGCCCGTGGGGAGATGGGTGTCAACAAAATACCTCAGAAGCACAGACGAAAGAGAGGAGGCAGCGGGTAAATGTAAGAGAGATGTTTAATTATTTCAGTGGTACATATACCCAAGAGATGGGAGAAGAGAGATGTGAGGGGGCATTTAAATACCTCAGCAGAACAGATACAGAAAGGAGAGAGCAAGGAGACGTGAGAGAGAGATTAAATACCTCAGTGGTACATATACTGGACAGGAAGCAGTGGGTATATGTGTGAGAGACCTTTAAATACTTCAGGAGTAAAGATACAGAAACGAGAGAGCAAGGAATGTGAGAGGGACACTTAAATACCTCAGTGGTACAGGTACTGGAGAAGACGAAGAAGATTGATGTGATAGACATTTAAATACCTCAGGAGTACAGATACAGAGAGGAGAGAGTAAGGAGATATGAGAGAGACATTTAAATACCTCAGAGGTACAGATAGATGAGAGGAGGAAGTGGGAAGATGTGAAGCATTTAAATGTCTCAGGACCACAGATGAAAGAGACGATGAAGCAGGTCGATGTGTGAGACATCTAAATACTTCAGTGGTACATATACACAAGAAGTGGGAGAAGGGAGATGTGATAGACATTTAAATACTTCAGTGGTACATATACACAAGAAGTGGGAGAAGGGAGATGTGATAGACATTTAAATACTTTGGAGTACGGATAGAGTAAAGGAGGCACATGTGAGAGAGACATCTAAATACTTCGGGGTACAGATATAGGAGAGTGGGCACTTCTGGGGTACAGATAGAGAAGAGGAGGCAGATGTGAGAGAGACGTTTAAATACTTCATGGGCACAGATATAGGAGGGGAGGAAGATGTGAGAGAGACATCGAAATACCTCGTGGGTACAGATATGGGAGAAGAGGCAGGTGTGAGAGAGACATTTCAATACTTTGGAGTACAGATATAGGAGAGGAGGCAGATGTGAGAGAGACATTTCAATACTTTGGAGTACAGATATAGGAGAGGAGGCAGATGTGAGAGAGACATTTAAATACTTCACGGGTACAGATACAGGAGAGGTGGCAGATGTGAGAGAGACATTTAACTACCTTGAGGGGTGCAGATATAGTAGAGGAGGCAGGGAGAGAGAGAGAGAGAGATTTAAATACTTCGGGGTACAGATATTGGAGAGGAGGCAGTGAGAGAGAGACATTTAATTACTTTGGGGTACAGATATAGGAGAGGAGGCAGATGTGAGAGAGACATTGAGATACTTCGGAGTACAGATTTAGGAGAGGAGGCAGATGTGAGAGAGAGATTTAAATACTTTAGGGTACAGATATAAGAGAGGAGGTAGATGTGAGAGAGACATTTATAATACTTTGAGGTACAGATACTGGAGAGGAGGCAGATGTGAGAGGGACTTTTAAATACTTCTGTGGTACAGCTATAGGAGAGGAGGCAGATGTGAGAGAGACATCCAAATAATTTAGGGATACAACTATAGGAGAGGAAGAAGATTGAGAGAGATATTTAAATGTTTCAGGGGTACAGATACAGGAGAGGAGGCACATGGGAGAGAGACATTTAAATACGTTGGGTACAGATACAGGAGAGGAGATACTTCGGGGCACAGCTATAGGAGAGGAGGCAGATCTTAGAGAGACATTTAAATACTTTAGGTTACAGATACAGGAGAGGAGGCAATGAGAGAGACATATAAATACTTTGGGGGTACAGATACAGGAGAGGACACAATGAGAGAGATATCTAAACACTTCAGGGGTACTGATATAGGAGAGGAGGCAGCAGGTAGATGTGAGAGACATATAAATACCTCAAGAGTACAGATATACAGAGAGGAGAGAGCAAGGAGATGTGTGAGAGACATTTAAATACTTCAGTAGTACATATAAACAAGAAGTGAGAACAAGGATGTGTGAGAGAGACACTTAAATACCTCAGTGGTACATATATTGGAGAGGGGCAGTGGTTAGATGTTAGAAAGCCATTTAAATACTTCAGTGGTACATATACTGGAGAGGGGGCAGTGGTTAGATGTTAGAAAGACATTTAAATACTTCAGTGGTACATATAGACAAGAAGTGGGGGAATGGACGAGTGAGAGGGACACTTACATATCTCAGTGGTACAGATACAGGAGAGGAGGCAGCAGGTAGTTGTGAGAGACATTTAAATACCTCAGGAGTACAGATATACAGAGAGGAGAGAGCAAGGAGATGTGTGAGAGACATTTAAATACCTCAGTGGTTCATATACTGGAGAGGAGGCAGCGGCTACATGTGAGGGAGACAGTTAAATACTTCAGTGGTACATATAGACAAGAGGTGGGGGAATGGACGAGTGAGAGGGACACTTACATATCTCAGTGGTACAGATACAGGAGAGGAGGCAGCAGGTAGTTGTGAGAGACATTTAAATACCTCAGGAGTACAGATATACAGAGAGGAGAGAGCAAGGAGATGTGTGAGAGACATTTAAATACCTCAGTAGTACATATAAACAAGAAGTGAGAACAAGGATGTGTGAGAGAGACACTTAAATACCTCAGTGGTACATATATTGGAGAGGGGGCAGTGGTTAGATGTTAGAAAGCCATTTAAATACTTCAGTGGTACATATACTGGAGAGGGGGCAGTGGTTAGATGTTAGAAAGACATTTAAATACTTCAGTGGTACATATAGACAAGAAGTGGGGGAATGGACGAGTGAGAGGGACACTTACATATCTCAGTGGTACAGATACAGGAGAGGAGGCAGCAGGTAGTTGTGAGAGACATTTAAATACCTCAGGAGTACAGATATACAGAGAGGAGAGAGCAAGGAGATGTGTGAGAGACATTTAAATACCTCAGTGGTTCATATACTGGAGAGGAGGCAGCGGCTACATGTGAGGGAGACAGTTAAATACTTCAGTGGTACATATAGACAAGAGGTGGGGGAATGGACGAGTGAGAGGGACACTTACATATCTCAGTGGTACAGATACAGGAGAGGAGGCAGCAGGTAGTTGTGAGAGACATTTAAATACCTCAGGAGTACAGATATACAGAGAGGAGAGAGCAAGGAGATGTGTGAGAGACATTTAAATACCTCAGTGGGTCATATACTGGAGAGGAGGCAGCGGCTACATGTGAGGGAGACAGTTAAATACTTCAGTGGTACATATACTGGAGAGGAGGCAGCGGCTACATGTGAGGGAGACAGTTAAATACTTCAGTGGTACATATACTGGAGAGGAGGCAGCGGCTACATGTGAGGGAGACAGTTAAATACCTCAGTGGTTCATATACTGGAGAGGAGGCAGCGGCTACATGTGAGGGAGACAGTTAAATACTTCGGTGGTACATATAGACAAGAGGTGGGAGAAGGGAGATGTGAGAGGGACACTTAAATACCTCAGTGGTACAGATACAGGAGAAGAGGCAGCAGGTAGATTTGGGAGACATTTAAATACTTGCTGGCGGTACATACAGACAAGAGGTGGGAGAAGGGAGATGTGAGAGAGACATTTAAATACTTGAGCGGTGCAGATACAGGAGAGAAGGGAGCGTGGCAATGTGAGAAAGATGTTTAAATCCCTCCGGGTCAGGGAGCGGGGAGATGTGGGAGGTATTTTTAAATACCCCTAAGTTACAGAGTGTAGCAATAGAAGAAGGGGGGTAATGTTTGTTTTTCTATCGCTTTGTAAACTTTACCATATATTTATTACAGCCATTATCCGCCGGGATCCCCCTTTCCTGCACAGCCTGCAGGTCACAGACAGATGTGAGCAGCCAGCGCTTAGCTCGCTGAGCTATCTTGGTGTCTACAGAATCTTTGATCACAGAGGCTTCCTCTGAGGCCCCTCGCTCGCGTGGCTCCTTTGATGAGTCAGCTGTCACTTCTGATCGCCGGGGGCCCACCGGGGCCTGTTAGAGCTTTACGATGCTCACTCCATGTTTTATCTCTGTCTGCGGGGCCCCCTCGCCCCTCTGCTCAGAATGTCTTCTTCTCCAGCTGACATTTCAGGCGAACCTCTCTCCTATTTCTACCGACGTCCTTTGGAAGTGTGAAACTTTCTTTGGCACCTTCAGGGATTGGTCGTATTAAATATATCTCCCCTTATCTTGGCGTGTGCCTTAGGAACTGATCTCCCAGACTCCCTCGAGATTTGCTTTTCTTATTTTTTGAGTTTCTTGAAAGGAGTGATATGGGGTAAAGAGGTTCGCGTGGCCCAGTCCGCAGGGGCACGTTTGTTGGGGAGGAGATAAGGCAGCCAGAGCTGTCGACATTAGGACTGGGGAGTCAGGTTCAAATCCCGGCCTCGGCTCAAACTCCTGTGATTCTGGGCAAATCGACTAATCTCCCGTCTAAAAATAAATGTGTAACTGAGGTTCTCTTGTAAAGCGCTTTAATGCCCCCCAGGCAGGGGTTGCGTTATGTAAAACTGCACAGAAGAACACATGCCCTTCAGAATGTCAGGTCCCTGATGCCCAAGGGGTTAATCAGTGCCGGAACAAACGGTATTTGAAAAGAATGAATACATAATGGTGCTGGACTGTTGAAGACAGACCCTTCTCCTCATCCTCCCCTCATCTGTCAGGGTTGGCACCCTTACCTTCTGCAGTGTGAGCTCCACCCACGTCAACGGGCCTGAGGGGCAGAGTTATCATTGTGCTGCATCACCCTTGCGCCACTCAAAGGGGCGCAAGCGACGCAACAACAAAGTCAGAATTATCAAGCCACACAAGGCCACCTTGTGTGTCCCTGCACGGCTTGATAAATGGGGAGTAGCACAAGGCAGTGCACATCGCTTTGTGTTTCTCTGCCCCCCCCAGGGAGGCGTTCCTTGAGTGGAGCGTGGGCGTTCCTTGGGTGGAGCGTGGGCGTTCCTTGGGTGGAGCGTGGGCGTTCCATGGGTGGAGCGTGGTGTTCCGACACATCCACCCATGGATTTTGGCATATTCCCAGAGTTACCATAACTGGTACACCTGGCAATGTGTTAAAATGCGACGGCTACCCAGGGGAGGCGTAAGGAGGAGAAATATCTTTAATTCTCCAAGTTCTTTCTGTTTCCATGGGTGCTGCATTCCGCAGCACACATAGAAGAGGAAAATGCCACTCAGGATTGTTTGTGTGCATGAAGGTGTCCCTTCCTGCAAACAAATACACACACAGCAGTGCAGCCCTCAAAGAGGCTCACTGCGTTGCGTGACAGGGAGGGAGCAGGAGAGCACCATATTTTCAGAGATATGGCTCTCTCCTCCCCTCTCCTTAGCGCCGGCGCTGATTTCAGCTGCCGAGCATCACGCACACACCTTAGCGCCATAACGCCTGGGTGTGTGCGTGACTCTAGCATAGGTTTTGTACAGGAATGGTAGTCTTCCTGTACAAAATACCATGCCTAGACAAGGTTTAAAGCTTTTCCCACTTTGTATGTGAGCTGCACAGTGCAGCACGCATGCAGAGTCGGAAAAGAAAGAAGAAATAAAAACATTTCTCCTGTTAGCGCCTCCTTTGAAGTGGCGTTAACTTTTGGCACTAAACCCTGTCCACAATTCTTTGTAGATAGGGTTTTGCGTCAAAAGGCATGGGTGGTTGATAGGAACGCGCATGTAACGCCCCCTTGGCACTAAGTAACGCAAAGTAGTGCTTTGTGCTGCTTTCCGCTACTTTTAGAGTAATTTCCAGTGCAACCAAGTTTTGCACTGGAAAGTAAAATCCCCAAAGACATTTTGTGCTGGTCGGAGTCACTTTTGTGACGCTAACCCAGCGCTAAATGTTTGAAAATCTACCCCCACGTGTTCTCACGCCCTGTGGTTTAGCGCCAGTGGTAGTAGGCGCTATCTTCACACAACTTAATGATGCTTACTCCATTCACACTAGAAGATGAAAGGCGGAGGTGGTCTCAACCAAACTCGAACTTGGGACGTCAGCAAGTCCTTGAGGGATCATTTATCCACAAAACTATTCTACTGGCCAGTGACTTGACAAGTAAGATGGTTGAGTGGGGTAATGCGCCTGCTCCATAGATCTGTGTGTATCCAGCAGGTCTCAGGGTATGATACTGGGACAATAGCTCCCTTGGAGATGACGTCGGCTGCAGAGATCCTTGTGTGATCTGCCGGTTACAGGTTGAATAATCAGAACATAGGGGCCTATTATGATGGTGGGCGGTGGCGATCCGCCTGCCAACACACCCCACCGGATGGCCTTTTACCCCCCGCCACATTAGCATGGCGGGGGGTACCGCGGCGGATGGAAAGACCGTCCGCAGCTTCTCCGCCGGTAGGCAATCGTCCCGATTGCCTACCGGGCGGAAAAGGCCCACAATTTGGCCTTGCAGGCACCGCCATCCATATTAGCATGTGGCATTTTCAATGCCTTTCCATGGCGGAGAGTTCGCCATGGAAAGGCATGCGGTTTTCACTTCAGGGGCCCGTTGCGGGCCCCCAGTGGGGTGGGGGGCTGCACTTGGGGGGTACCCATGATGCCCCCCAACATTGGCATGGACAAGGTGGCAGGCACCGCGAGGTGCCTGTCACGTTGTGCATGTCAATACTGACTATGCATATATTGCATTGTGGCGGGTGCTGCTTACAGCACCGCCCGCCGCTGTGCAATATATGCGGGATGCCACCGCCACCGTGGCGGTGGCATCCTAATTGCCATTGGGGGACAGCCGCACCTCTTACGGGCGGTCCCGTTTGCCGTTGCGGTGTCCGCCCGCCATCGAAATAGACCCCCTAGTTTGCAGTTTGATTTTTCCTGCTTCAAGCACTGTGAATAACCCTCAGGTCACGTGATCTGATCCTAATAAGAGAGCAAAGGAGGGTGCAGCTCTTGGTGCGGGCGTCCTTGTGTAAGAGGCAGATTACAAGCCCTCACCCTTGGAAGTAGCTCAGTGGGTGGAGTTATGCGCCTGCTGCAAGCATCTGCATGGAAGCAGCAACGCTGAAGTTGGAGTCTTTGCAGGGCTACCTTAAATGTTCATTCTTCTGAGGTAGAAAAATGAATAGCATTGAGATTGGCACTAATGAATACATATTATGTGGCAAAGGGATTTCATCTTCGTTTTTTTGCTAAAATATGGCCAGTATTAGTATAACGTGTGTACTTAGGGCGCATGCGCATTACATTGCAAAGAATGTGCATTGGGCAGACACACTCTCCCTACCAGCACGTGTAGTGACGAGGCGACAGGCAGAGGTGAAGGAAGCGACCAGCTTTATTAGTACTAAGACACGGAATGCCGTTAGAATAACAGCTTACACTTCTCAGCGTCAACATTCTAAACGCGCGCCGGGAGTCACGCGCACAGACACAGCAGGTAGGACGAGAACGGGGAAGGGACAAGACCGAATGAAAGGTGACAGCATATTACATCTTCTCCCGTTTTTTAAAAACAACTCTGGAATACATAGTTTTTAAATAAACAAAGGAAACACTTTTGCTTTTCCTAAAGTGAACTAATACATTGCATAATCCTTAAATCTTATGGGCGGAACAATTGTTCTCCTATTCCGAATGGCATCAGCAGGACCAGTAGCCGAACCAGGAAGAGACACTTTGGGAATATCGTCAATAGACACAGGATTAATGCTATCCCTACATGCTTCACCTATGCGTGACTCAGCAGAGGACGCCAGACCATCGTTCTGCAATCCACAAGGCCTGCTCACAGGCTCAGAGAACCTGCTTCTGGCAACTTTCGAACCATTCCACCATTGACCATTGTCAAGGAGAACGGCAGTACCCTTAGTTTTGACCACTCGCCTCGGTTCACTGTATTTACTCATGTTGGCACCCTTCCTGGGATACCTCACTCTCACCACATCACCTTCCTTCACAGACATCTTTTGTACAGCATTTCTAGTGTCATAATTTATGCGCATGCGCTTCTGGCGCTCATTCACCAGACTTCTCATCCTGCTCTCACTCTCTTTGTGGTTCTCGTTTTCCCATTTTTCCCAAGCCAATGACCAATGTGGTTGCAAACGTGTAATCGCTGCCCTACCCCTGATGAGTTCAAATGGGGTTCTACTAGTGGTATTGTGGGGGGTGGTACGGTACGACCACAACCTAGTGCGCAGTGCTGCCTCAACAGGAATGTGTGATTTTAAGGCCATTTGGATGGTTTCTTTAATCAGGCGATTGGCCCATTCCACTTGGCCATTGCCTTGTGGGTGATATAAAGAGGACTTCACATGCTCTATGCCATTTTTTTAAAAGAATGAGACTAACTCAGAGGACACAAACTGCACTCCGTTGTCGAAGACAAGCTGATGGGGAAAACCTTCCCTACAAAACAACTCCTTCAGGAAGTCAATTACTTCACGTGTGGTGGGTTGAGACACGAATTTGACTTCCACCCACTTGCTGAAATAATCAATCAACACTATGGCATAGCGTAATTCTACACTCAAAGCATTCATGGGACCTATGAAGTCGATGCCGACTTTGATCCATGGACCTTCTGGTAGTTCAACAGAGGTCATGGGGCAATGGCGTGTCGTCATAGTTTTGTCAGCTTCATTGCAAACTGAGCAGTGAGTGACAAATACATCAACATCACGATCCATGGAGGGCCACCAGTACCTTTCCCTCAATCTCTGTTTGGTGCCTGTCATTCCTACATGCCCTTCGTGGGCCAAAGTCACCAACCTGCCCCTCATGGATATTGGTGCTATTAAAGTTTCACCCCAGAGAATGACATCTTCGACAACACCAATATCATCCTTAATTTTCCAGTAAGGTCTAAGTGCTTCATCAAGTGCCCTTTCACGTGGCCAACCTTTGATCACATATTTTTTTATTCCTTCCAACACTGTGTCATCTTTTATAGCTTCTAACCATTCTGATTTAGCAACAAGTAGATCATCTTCCTCATCCATTTCGCACTCAGAATCATCCTCACATGGGGCACGTGACAAGTAATCTGCTGACACATTCACTCGGCCTGGAATGTATTCCATCCTAACTTGATACTCCTGCAATTTGCATGCCAACTTCGCAATTCTTGGCGAAGGCTGGCTTGAACCCTTTCCTTCAAGTATACTGACCAACGGTTTGTGGTCAGTACGGATGGTGAATTCCTTGCCCCACAGGAAACTTTTAAACTTTGTGACAGCCCAAACACAAGCCAACAATTCACGTTCAATTACTGAGTACTTTGTCTCTGGGCCCCTTAACTTCCTGGATGCGAATGCGATGATTTTCTCCCCTTTCTCAATCATTTGGCTAAGCACAGCCCCCAATCCGATCGGGCTGGCGTCTGTTGTTACAGTGCTTTGCAACTTCTCGTCGAATGACTGGAGTGACGGTGCTTGCTCAAGTTCCATCTTAATGGTCTTTATGCTCTGTTCACATTCTTCGTCCCAAATTAATTCTGCATCCTTCTTCACCATTTTCAACCTTGGCTGCGTAATGTTGTATGAATTTGGAATGAAATTCACACATGCCCAAGAAAGATGCAAGTTCTTCCTTATCCTTTGGATTAGGTGAACAGGAAATGGCAGATATCAAGGACGATTTGGGTCGTACACCATTTCCATCGATGAGATGTCCTAAGTACTCAACAGTTCCTTTTAGGAATTTGCACTTGTCTTTTTGCAATGTGAGACCACTGTCCTGAATCCTATGAAGAACTTTCCTTAGAATGATCAGGTGTTCCTCTTCTGTCTTGCTGTAAATCAGAACATCGTCCTGGAATGATCTGACTCCTTCCATGCCGTTGAACAACTGGTTCATCGTGCGTTGAAATACAGCTGACGCCGAACACACATATTACACGTCTTGCTGCTGCACCCCTCCCCCGGCCCCCTTTATTCGCCTCGTGTCTCCACACATTTTCTTCTGAATTATCCCCATTGTTCAGAGAGTTTGTGAAACTAAAACACTACATATCAGTTTATGCTTCAGCCAGTTAGAGGCAGGGCAGACCTCTTCTCCCCTGGTGGCCTGCTGAGTCTGGAGACTGGGTGGGGTGTGTGGCTCTGCAGACTTCTAGCGCCTACTGCAAGGGGCAGCGCTTGACTAAAGATATTACTAGTTTTATCTAGGAGATTCAGTGAGGGAGTGGCTGTAGACAAGTGCCTGTGTTGCAACAAAAAGGTTTTTTGAAGACCTCACAGGCAGACTAAAAACGGACAAAAAAAAGGTAAACAAATTCAGCAACAGTAATCTGGTGACTGGTCAAAATCCGGAAGGGTGCAGCGCGCCTGCTTCCTATATACGCAACTAAGGTCACGTGGGTTATAAAGCGAGAAAAGGGGGGCCCAAGACCGAGTGGGGGGATCAACTGGAAGGAGTGTAGGTGAGGCGTGTGAAGATATCAGAAGATAGACGCCGTTGGAAAGATAGGGTGAGACGCATGTAGTGTCGTGCTGGACACGTTCTAGTGTCTCAGCAGGCTCTTAGTTTGCCAGACGCTCCCTCGCGGGCTGGACACACTTGCACCCAGTGGCGGCCGGCACGGATCAGTGGTGGCGGAGCGAGGAGGGGGGGGGCAAGGGATGAGGGGTCAATAAAAAATAAAATTCAACTTACCTCCTCGCCGCGTCCTCCTTGTCACATCTCTCCTCTGGCCGGAACAAGGCACAGGAAGCACCCAGGCTGAGGCTCCCCTGAGCCAACCACGGCACTGCAGGAGCAGCGTCGTGATTGGCCTGAGCGTCCTGTTTGGACGCTGGGAGCCTGGGCATGCTCTCCACGGGACTGTGCAACATCACCCAAAGGAGAACATGTCAAGTGCGCATAACAGTTTGGCCGGCCCTAGAGGGCTGGCCAAACTGTCAGGTGCACTTAGAGGAGTGCTCTGGCGTCAGGGAGCCAGCCCCGCCAGACTCCCAAAAGAGAAAGAAAATGATAACAACGTCTTGTTATTATTATTTTCTTTTTCCACTGCTGCACTAGCAGTGGGGCGACGCCAGGCGCGCAACGCCCATTGGGCTCAAAGGGCTTCAGTGCCCTCCCTCCCCCCGTTGTGTGTGTCAGCCCGGGCTGAGACAGCTTCCGGGGCACACACACAGCCGCACCCGAGTACTTCACAGGTCTTTAAAAGACCATTTGCTTATTAACAAGGCTTTGTTGTGTTTTCAACCCTTCTTAGAGCCCCTGCATCTCCACTCTGCCTATTGCTGGTAGAATTAGCCCCCCACCCCCGAAATTTTTTCTTCGCCCTCCCTGAAATTTGGCTCTAGTTCCGCCTCTGGGCGATGCTCCTGCCGAGTGCACGTGCCTCTGGCCAGTTTACTAACTATCACCCAGTGTCTGTGTCACTCATAATAGTACAATAAACTGGTGCTTGCACTCCGTTTTTTAGTTTGTTTTCATGAATTGGTTTCCTTTAGATTCAGTTATGCGTGCAGTCTGGGTATCGTTCTCTGGTCCATGAACGTCTATCTAAACTGTAATATGCGTCTCCCACGGGGAGTCGTCCCCTTCGTGCACTGCGTAGCTCCCAAAAACTGGAGTGATATCATTTAGACAAACTTGTTCAACATCTTCGATTTTTGCAAAGAATTTTAATTTTAGTTCATTATCTTCTTTTCCAACATAAAAATATACATTCGTCTTTGGTAATTCATTTATATAATGTTATCCATTAGCATAGATTAGAGCTCATCCATGTTTCGGCCCAGTGCATTTCGGGCTTTTGAGCCCTTCATCAGGGAAACTTAATGAATCTAAAGAAGTACAAAAAACAACGCTGGGTTACCAACCCTCAACTACAATTGTAAACTGCTATGTGCAACAAACATTAAACTCATGTGACAGTTATTTAAATTTCAAATATCATGATGGCAGTCTCAACATTTATCGTACATATATATGTTGACTACAAAACACGTTTATAATAACTCAGCGCTCTTGATCCCATCAGAAAGGGGCTCGACCTGCAACGTGAGTGACTTCAAGGGCCCCATCGCCCTGCATCTCTGAAAGGTACTGTTTGCGGGTCTTCCCGACACCGTAGCTGGCCTGCGACCCCGCGGTCAGCCAGAACTGTTTTGGATTTGTGTGTTCACGACGCCGTGGTAGCCCGGACGGAGCTATCCACACAAGGAACTCTTTTTAATCAACGTATTTTTGAACTGTGAACTTTTAAGTATAGTATTGTGGATTTTTATCGTTTTTGGTCTTGTTTTAATTCTATAAAAATATTGGATATTTTTCTAAACCGGTGTGGTGTCCTTTTGTAGTGCGAACACTGTATTACTGTTGGTTATGTGCAAATGCTTTACACACTGCCTCTAAGATAGGCCTGGGTGCTCGTGCCAAGCTACCAAGGGGGTGAGCAGGGGTTATTTTAGACGTGTAGTTTTTGCCTGGCTTTGGCCCACGCCCTAGCCTACCAAAAATCCCATTTCTAACAGATACCAATATGGCGACCACAATAAGAATGATAATAGACAGCAACCGTAGCGTAGAGTCCTTCATTTACGTTTACGTTTCAACGATCATGGCGTTTTCACCATTTCACGTTCATTCATATAAGTGATTTCACGTTACATTTTGATTACACCACACATATTATAAGTGATATATAGTTTACAGATCTGTTGAGATTCATATATGGCGACCACTATGAGTATGACAATAGAAAGTGACTCATAGCATAGAGTCTGTCATTGATGTTTACATTCCAGCGATCATGGCGTTTTCGCCAAATCACGAGTATTTATACAAGCGGTTCCGAGCTACTAACACACCTTCACAATCATGAACATTACATGCTGAATGTTGTTACCAGAAACTTTAAGGTACGATGTAACTAACAATGTACGAGCACTTTTGAAAATGAGGGCATTACATTACGTAGGGGAGTGTTATTATTATAAACGTGTTTGTAGTCAACATATATATGTACGATAAATGTTGAGACTGCCATCATGATATTTGAAATTTAAATAACTGTCACATGAGTTTAATGTTTGCTGCACAGAGCAGTTTACAATTGTAGTTGAGGGTTGGTAACCCAGCGTTGATTTTGTACTTCTTTAGATTCATTAAGTTTCCCCTGATGAAGGGCTCAAAAAGCCCGAAATGCACTGGGCCGAAACATGGATGAGCTCTAATCTATGCTAATGGATAACATTATATAAATTAATTACCAAAGACGAATGTATATTTTTATGTTGGAAAAGAAGATAATAAACTAAAATTAAAATTCTTTTGCAAAAATCGAAGATGTTGAACAAGTTTGTCTAAATGATATCACTCCAGTTTTTTGGAGCTACGCAGTGCACGAAGGGGACGCCTCCCCGTGGGAGACGCATATTACAGTCACTCATTATAGTAGCATCTGGGCCTAGAGCCCGCAACACTACAACGCAATGAAATGAAATTTGAAATGAAATTTGTACTTGTAAAGCGCACCCATACCCCCAAAGGGGTGTCCAGGCGCTGTACGCATACCGCTGTGGAACCCTTCCTGGCTTTTCCCTGTGAAATGTCCACTCCTGGACACCCCCAGGGTGAAGCCAGGCATCCCAGCGCTGTTGGGGCCGTTGTGGAGATTAAGCAAGCTATTGCCCAGAGTTGCAGAGTGGGACCCATGATTAGAATAGGCACCGAGGCGAGAATTATCAGGTCCGAGGAAATTGAGGCCAAGACCCGCCGAGGCGGGAATTGAACCCTGGTCCCGGGCCAGATCTCTGCATCAGGGTCTGCCGCTCTCACCATTGAGCCACACTTCTCCACAGTCAATCGAGCCCTGCACCGACAATGCCAGGGAGGCGGGGCTGGTGCCAGGGTCTGACTGGCACAGAAAGTAGACCCTTGTGTCAAAATAAAAGTGGCCCTCATCAGCGAATCAGATCGATTAAAAAGTGACCCTGTTTGCAAATGCGGCCGTTTTGAGCTAGAACACTCGTGGTAACATCGGTGAAATCAATGCAGAACCCGGCCCAGCAGACCATAACACAGGCCCACAACCTGCCAAAAAACCGGCCACGCACCGAGCTGTCAGACCAGCCCTTCTGGCACTGCCAGAGTGTCCAGTAGGCCAGCCCGACCCGAGCTGCTGCACATATGGTGAACATGGCATGGTGCCGATTGCGCAGAAGGGGCGGGCGAGGTGGCAATGAAGAGAGGTGGGCAGAGGTGGGGCACGGGATGCAGGTGCGAGGGCATCTCTGCAGGGGACACCTTGGCAGGCTGTTTCCAATTTATGTCTGTATTTGTGGCCGCTTTTCACCGCCACCTAATTAGACGTCACGGTTCCTCTTTCCCTAATATATGTTATCCATTTACATGTGATGACCTCTGCACTGTGCATACAGCGCCTTGAACTTCGAGCAGTAGGTAAGCGCAGAGATGGGATCGGTTCAAGCGGGCGTTTCTTCTAAATTCGGGGAACCCGTATGTTACGTTCACTCAATCCGGCATTCAGTTCAAACTGATTAATCACCTTGTAGGGGGCTGGCACAAGCCCATACATAACCCACGACATAGGGTAACAAGTCGTAGGAGAGTTTAAATGTAACTCGGCATAACTAAACCTGGTGCACAATAACAACAGACTGCAATAAATAAAGGTATTCGACTGCACTGCAGTTCCAAGATCCGCCACCAGGTGCCGCGCCTGCACAACAGAGGCGCTTCATGTGACAGCCGTTACCTCCGCACTCCTGAGCAATTAGCAGCAGCTTCGCTTCTGCTCCCGCCTGGCTTGGAGCTCGTAGCAGCAGATGTGCACAGGCCGCGAAGCCTGCTCGAAACTGTCCGTGAACCTTCATTATAGATACACCATTCATGCTGAGAAGTGCCTGCACTGTCCCGATAAATATACAGCATCCATGCAGAGAAGTGCCGGCACTGTCCCGATAAATATACAGCATCCATGCGGAGAAGTGCTGGCACTGTCCCGATAAATATACAGCATCCATGCGGAGAAGTGCCGGCACTGTCCCGATAAATATACAGCATCCATGCTGAGAAGTGCCTGCACTGTCCCGATAAATATACAGCATCCATGCGGAGAAGTGCCGGCACTGTCCCAATAAATATACAGCATCCATGCGGAGAAGTGCTGGCACTGTCCCGATAAATATACAGCATCCATGCTGAGAAGTGCCTGCACTGTCCCGATAAATATACAGCATCCATGCGGAGAAGTGCCGGCACTGTCCCATTATAGGTACAGCATCCATTCTGAAAAGTGCCGGTACTGTCCCATTATAGGTACAGCATCCATGCTGAGAAGTGCCGGCACTGTCCCGATAAATATACAGCATCCATGCGGAGAAGTGCCGGCACTGTCCCGATAAATATACAGCATCCATGCGGAGAAGTGCCGGCACTGTCCCGATAAATATACAGCATCCATGCTGAGAAGTGCCTGCACTGTCCCGATAAATATACAGCATCCATGCGGGAAGTGCCGGCACTGTCCCGATAAATATACAGCATCCATGCTGAGAAGTGCCTGCACTGTCCCGATAAATATACAGCATCCATGCGGAGAAGTGCCGGCACTGTCCCATTATAGGTACAGCATCCATTCTGAAAAGTGCCGGTACTGTCCCATTATAGGTACAGCATCCATGCTGAGAAGTGCCGGCACTGTCCCATTATAGGTACATCATCCATGCTGAGAAGTGCCGGTACTGTCCCATTATAGGTACAGCATCCATGCTGAGATGTGCCTGCACTGTCCCGATAAAAATACAGCATCCATGCGGAGAAGTGCCGGCACTGTCCCGATAAATATACAGCATCCATGCTGAGAAGTGCCTGCACTGTCCCGATAAATATACAGCATCCATGCGGAGAAGTGCCGGCACTGTCCCGATAAATATACAGCATCCATGCTGAGAAGTGCCTGCACTGTCCCGATAAATATACAGCATCCATGCAGAGAAGTGCTGGCACTGTCCCGATAAATATACAGCATCCATGCGGAGAAGTGCCGGCACTGTCCCGATAAATATACAGCATCCATGCTGAGAAGTCACTGCACTGTCCCGATAAATATACAGCATCCATGCGGAGAAGTGCCGGCACTGTCCCGATAAATATACAGCATCCATGCTGAGAAGTGCCTGCACTGTCCCGATAAATATACAGCATCCATGCGGAGAAGTGCCGGCACTGTCCCATTATAGGTACAGCATCCATTCTGAAAAGTGCCGGTACTGTCCCATTATAGGTACAGCATCCATGCTGAGAAGTGCCGGCACTGTCCCGATAAATATACAGCATCCATGCGGAGAAGTGCCGGCACTGTCCCGATAAATATACAGCATCCATGCGGAGAAGTGCCGGCACTGTCCCGATAAATATACAGCATCCATGCTGAGAAGTGCCTGCACTGTCCCGATAAATATACAGCATCCATGCGGAGAAGTGCCGGCACTGTCCCGATAAATATACAGCATCCATGCTGAGAAGTGCCTGCACTGTCCCGATAAATATACAGCATCCATGCGGAGAAGTGCCGGCACTGTCCCATTATAGGTACAGCATCCATTCTGAAAAGTGCCGGTACTGTCCCATTATAGGTACAGCATCCATGCTGAGAAGTGCCGGCACTGTCCCATTATAGGTACAGCATCCATGCTGAGAAGTGCCGGTACTGTCCCATTATAGGTACAGCATCCATGCTGAGATGTGCCTGCACTGTCCCGATAAAAATACAGCATCCATGCTGAGAAGTGCCGGCACTGTCCCGATAAATTTACAGCATCCATGCTGAGAAGTGCCCGCACTGTCCTGATAAATATACAGCATCTATGCTGAGAAGTGCCGGCCCTGTCCCATTATAGGTACAGCATCCATGCTGAAAAGTGCCGGTACTGTCCCATTATAGGTACAGCATCCATGCTGAGATGTGCCTGCACTGTCCCGATAAAAATACAGCATCCATGCTGAGAAGTGCCTGCACTGTCCCGATAAAAATACAGCATCCATGCTGAGAAGTGCCGGCACTGTCCCGATAAATTTACAGCATCCATGTTGAGAAGTGCCGGCACTGTCTCATTATACGTACAGCATCCATGCTGAGAAGTGCCGGTCCTGCCCCATTATGGGTACAGCATTTTTATTTATGCGTTTTTATATAGCGTACTTTTACCCAAAGGCGTCAGAGCGCTTTACATTAGAACCAGTTACATTACATAAGGACTTCAGAGTGCATGAATTACATTTAAGATACAAACAGATGCATGGGTTTAAAGAAAAAAGAAAGCGTTACAATGGTGTGTACCAAAGATGTGCAAGTTAAACTAACAGCGTAGATATGATGTGCCTCTATTGGTGGAAGTGAACTCAAAGAATATAGAACAAGCATAATGATATTACATAGCATAGGCGTATGTGCATAAGCTAGCAGTGTTGCTGCCAAGTGAGCAACACTTGGGCAGAGAATGTGGCCTAATGGCTAGGGTGGTCGACCTCGGAGCTGGGGAACCGGGTTAGAGTCTTGGCAGGGACGCTCAACGTTCTGTGATTCTGGGCAAATCACTTAATCTTCCTCTGCCTAACAAAAGTGAATGTGTCCGTTTGTAATTTAACTGGTGCTCATGTAAAGCGCTCTGATACCTTCGGGTCTAGTTTGCGCGATATAAAAACTCCACCAAAAAATAAAAAAAGCATGCAGGCATAAAATAGCATGTGAACATCCAATCACAATATAGATCAGTGAATGGGCATAGAGCCAGGGGCATAGTTACTAGAGAAGTGGCGGAACGTGCCGTTAGCCTCCTTGGATTAATGCCACGCTCTGCCACCTCTGAAACCCAGAGCTGCACCATATTTACAAGAATACGGTGCAGCCCTGCGTTCCCCCCTGCGCTGGCGCTACACTTAGCAGCCTAGCGCCAACACAGGCACCCTTGCACCATAGTACAAGGGTGTCTGCGTTGAGGGGAAGATTGTTAATGTGCAGGAAGTTGTCCCTTCCTTCACATAAACAATCTTTAAATGGTGTTTTGTAACTTCTATGTGTGCTGCTTAACCCGTTTACCGCGGCGAACATTCCGATGCGGTGCGGGCATTCTAAAGGGTGGGCGGGGCTGCGTCGGCCAACGGTCGTGCGCAGCACCAGGGAGGTAGTGCTCGCGACGGACGTTGGCCGACGGGCGCACTTAACGGGTTAATGCAGCACACATAGAAGTTGCAAACGCCATTTTTTTTAATGATTGTTTATGTGCAGGAAGGGTCACCTTCCTGCACATAAACAATCAATGGCTTTTTGCTGTTTCTATGTGTGCTGCACAACGCAGCACACATAGAAACAGCAAAAATGAGGAGAAATGAAACATTTCTCCTCGTTGCGCCTGTTAAGACCAGGTTTTCCCTGGTCTTAATTTTGGTGCTGCCCCATATTTACGCTGCCCTTGTTGCGATGGAACGCCCACCGTAACACCCATTGCCCACCCCTCACGCTAAGTATAGCATGAAAGAGGGCCTTATTTACAAAGCAGTGTTAAGCCACGAGGCTTAACGGTGCCTTGTAAATAAGGTGAAGCGTATATCGCCACAGGAACGTCACTAAAAGTGACGTTCCTGTGGCGATAGGAGCTTGTAAATATGCCCCCCAGAGTCATAAAGTGGCGAGGGACTCCTCTTCACCTTCGAGTGAGTCCCGCGTCTGATGGAGATGAGAGGAGTGGCAGTCCTTTGGTCGCTGGAACTCTGGGGCAGATCCGCACCACACGGGCGGCACCGGGAGTCAGACGGGTGGGCTACTCTCGGAGCACATGGGAGACCCGCACTCCATGGCAGTACTTTGTGCAGACCGAGGTTGTTCGTTGGTCTGACGCACGGGGGAGTTGGGGCAGCGTCAGGCTCACCTCTCATTCTTCACCTTATTTCGCTTTCCGCTCGCGCCTGCATTGAATATGGGCTTCTGAGTAGTTATTTCTCACCACAGAGAGCTGATCAAACACCATGGGCTGTGGCAGGCCCAGAGCAGAGGGTGTCGTGGTGAGCTCTCCTCCCGAACATCATGGCTGCCCCGCTCTCGACCATCCCACGCTCCGGGACATCACCGACATGTAGGTGAGCAGAGAGGCAGCATCGGAGCATCCCCACAGCTTGGTCCCGGCTTGGATTCCCATTAGAAGGTGGGGTGTGCAGGACAGTAGGACTGAAGGCCATCTACTGACATCCGGCGGTCGGCGAAGGAGGGTGACAGTGGGCTCACTCTGCCTCCGAATGGCCTCCCAGCTCTCTCCCTCTTCCTGCTCCAACAGGTCAGAGGGGCAGGAGTTACTGGGGAAGGCAGCGACCTCCCAGCTCAGAAATAGCTGCTTTGTAAGTGGGGACAGGCGAACTGGGGTGGAAGAGCAGGCAGCCCTCTGCAGGCATGTCTCCTAACACCCAGCGGGATTTGTGCCGACAGCGATCCGAGCCCGGAACCGGGGGATCTTCCCTGGTTCCCACTTCATTATTACTCACCTCTGCAGGGTCTTCGCCGCTATGACCAGCAATCTGTAATCAGCATTGCGTCACGGCTCGCTAGCCGGGTAATGCCAACTTGCTGGGGAGGGGCTTTTCCAGGGTTTTACGCCATAAGGCGATCGCTAGCCCGGGGAGCTCTCCGGTGGGAGCTCCTACAGACACCTTGATCTGCAATTGACATGCTGAGAAGTGTCAGCATTGTCTCATTATAGGTACCGCATCCATGCTGAGAAGTGTCAGCATTGTCTCATTATAGGTACCGCATCCATGCTGAGAAGTGCTGGCACTGTCCCGTTATAGGTACCTCATCCATGCTGCGAAGTGCTGGCACTGTTCCATTATAGGTACCTCATCCATGCTGCGAAGTGCTGGCCCTGCCCCATTATAGGTACAGCATCCATGCTGAGAAGTGTCAGCACTGTCTCATTACCTCCTCGTAAGTCTTCCTCACCACCAGAGTTGCGAAGTGAACTTTAGCTCCACCCACCAGAACCCTCTAAAGCAAATTAGCATCCCATGCCTCCCATCCCTCCCCAATATGGCCGACCTCCATCACCCTTGACCCAGTATAAGGGGAGGGTCGACCCACCCCACTTCCTGTTTTTTTTTGTTCTGTGCTGCAGACTCTCCAAGGTCGTGTTTCAGGTAAGTGTGCGGCGAGGTCCTGCTCTAGCGGGTCCCACGGCCCTGGGGGCGAGGCCCTGCGCGAGCGGGCTCATTTTGCTGGGTCCCCCTCCCTTTCCCCCGTGTCTCGTGGCTGCCGACTGGTGGCATAGCAGCCTCCCCTTGCGCTTCTTTGGCGGCCTGCTCTAGCGGGCTCTGGCGGAATTGGGCTCTGCTATTTTATTTTGCACTGCGCTAGCAGGCTCTGGCGGGATTGGGATCTGCTTTTTTCAGTTTAGCCCTGCTCTTGTGGGCTCTGGCGGCTTGGGGCTCTCCCGTTTTATTCGGTCCGGCACTTGCAGGCTCACCTCGGTTTGAAGTTAAGCATGCTGCAATGTCTGCTGGTTTGTTCCACATTCTGCCTGGATGCCGTCTTTTGAGGGGTCAGTAGGCGCGGGACGCTCTCCTGCACTCCTCTTCTCCCATCCCGGCAGTTGGGCGCCCGGAGGTTCTTGCGTGCTCTGGTCTTCTTTCCGGTCCTGCCTCCCGGGGGCGGCGTTGCACACGGCTGGCTCCAGCTGCCGTCTGCCTCCCAGTGTCCTCATGCTCTTTGCATGCCTGTCGGTGTGCATTTTGCACGGCATGTGGTTGGGGGTTGTTAAGCACTTTTCGGTGTGCTTGGGATGCTTCACAGTTTGCCTCCTTTGCCGGGGTTCCCAATTGGGCTTTGTGAGAAGTTGGCCTGGTATATGCTGTCCACTAATTAAAGTGGGCACCTTGCACCAGTCCAAACGACCCTTATTGATGGTTAGGTTAAAGATGACCTTTATAGAAAGCTATCCTAGTGGTAGCTGTGGAGAGCAGCCTTCAGGCTAAGTCTCGAAGGAATGTAAAGCAGCTTGTTTTACCAGTTATAATCTCGTGAATGACCAAATGAAAGGAGAACCACACAAGGTATATATAAAATATATGTATTTATTACTAAACACTCTCTACTAACCTCTTTATGAGATTAGAGAACAAGGCACACAATATTACAGTACTAGAACGACAGTAAATAGCACAATACACAGTGGGCTCCAGGGGGAGACCAAACCATATACTAAGAAAGTGGTATAACAACCACGACTTGACTAGACACAGTGCCTAGAGCATGTAGAATCGCTCTCTTACCACCCAGGGTGTGAGGTTTAGGTACCAAGACTACTGGACTAGCCCAAGGGCTATCTGAGGGTTCAATCACACCCCAATCCAACATCTTCTGGACTTCAGTCCTGATGCAGTCCCTGACATGGTCAGGTTGCCTGTAAATCTTATTTTTAACAGGCAGACTGTCCCCAGTGTCCACTTCATGAGTGCACCAGGTAGTCTGACTTGGAGTCAGAGAGAACATATGTCTAAACTGGTTGAGGACTTTTCTGCAATCAGTTTGCTGCTGGTCAGTGAGGCTGCCTGCCAAGGCTACACCATCTACTGAACCATCATCAGGGTTCTGTGAGAGCAGGTCAGGGAGTGGATCACTCTCTTCCTCCTGTCCCTCATCAGTAGCCATGAACAAGCCCATGTCTGCCCTGTCAACATATGGTTTGAGCCTGTTGACATGGAGCACCCTATGGGGGCTCCTGGGAGTTCCTAGGTCCACCAGGTAGGTAACCTCTCCCTTTTGCTCAATTATGGTATGGGGGCCACTCCACTTGTCTTGGAGGGCTGCTGGCGCCACAGGCTCCAACACCCATACTTTCTGTCCTGGCTGATAAACAGTCAACACAGCCTTTTGGTCATGCCAGGCTTTTTGTAATTCCTGGCTAGCCTCAAGGTTTTTAGTTGCCTTCATGTACTCAGCCATCCTGGAGCGGAGACCAAGTACATAGTCCACAATATCCTGTTTAGGGGGTTTGAGAGGTAACTCCCATCCCTCTTTCACTAGACACAATGGACCCCTAACTGGATGTCCAAACAGAAGCTCAAATGGGCTGTAACCAACCCCCTTCTGTGGAACCTCTCTGTAGGCAAAGAGAAGGCAGGGCAAAAGTATGTCCCATCTGCGCCTAAGCTTTTCTGGGAGACCTTTAATCATGCCCTTTAAGGTTTTGTTGAACCTTTCAACTAAACCATTGCATTGTGGGTGATAAGGGGTGGTAAATTTGTAATTTACACCACACTCCTTCCACATAGCAGTTAAGTAACTAGACATGAAGTTTGCACCTCTGTCTGATACTACCTCCTTAGGAAAACCCACCCTGGAAAAGATTCCCAGGAGGGCCCTTGCCACCACAGGAGCTGTGGTAGTTCTAAGGGATTGCCTCTGGATACCTAGTGGCATGGTCCACCACCACCAGTATAAATCTGTGCCCAGATGCAGTTTGAGGATCTAGGGGACCAACAATGTCAATCCCTACCCTCTCAAAGGGAACCCCCACCACAGGTAGTGGTATCAGGGGGCCTTTGTAGTGCTACCTGCCTTACCACTGGCTTGACAGGTGACACAGGAGCGACAAAACTCCTTGGTGTCTTCAGACATATGAGGCCAATGAAAGTGAGGTACAATTCTGTCCCAAGTCTTGTTTTAGCCTAGGTGACCTGCCAATGGGATATCATGTGCTAGTGTCAATTGGAAGCTCCTAAACTTCAGAGGTATAACCAACCTCCTGGTGGCTCCAGGCTTGGGGTCTCTACACTCTGAGTAAAGGAGTCCATCATCCAGTAGATCCTATGGGACCCACTAGCACTCCCAGCAGCCTCAGCAGCAGCTTGCTGTCTGAGGGGTTCAAGAGAGGGGCAGCTCAGCTTCTCCTGGCTCAGATCTGCCCTGGAAATGCCCCCTGTCCCCAAGAACTCAACCTGATCAGGTTCAAGCTCATCTGGGACAGTTCCTTCTTCAGGACTAAGATCAACTCCCTCAAGAGACTGATCTGGATTCTGAGGCAGGGGGGAAGACACTGCCTTAACCCTACTGCTCCTCCTCTTGGAAGGTGCCTGGTCCATTTTTCCAGGATCCAGGACCTGTTCAGTGTTAGACATTTTTGCCTGTGACCTGGTCATAGCAAACACATCTGCAGAGATGCCGAACATTTCTGCATGAGTCCTGAGTTCAACTTCAGCCCAAGCAGAAGTTTCTAAAGCATTGCCCAACAAGCATTCAACAGGGAGGTCTGCACTTACCACAACCTTCTTAGGGCCAGTTACCCCTCCCCAGGAGAAATTAACAACTGCCAAGGAATGGTCTGTCCTGACATTGCTAGCATTGGTCACTTGGTACATCTCACCAAGTATGATTTGCTCAGGAGCCACAAGATCTTTTGTCACCATTGTGACACTTGCTCCTGTGTCCCTGAATGCCAAGGCCTCTTTTCCATTTATTATAGGCTATTGTCTGTATTTGCCCAGATTACTGGGGCTTACAAATAAGGAGGCCATATCCATGTCTCCATCACAGATCAACATAGCCTGAGTTGGAACTCTGAATAGGTCAGAGTCCATCTCTGATCCCAGGGTTAACCCTACTACACCCTTATTTGGAACACCACCACTTGGAGCTGAACTAGGGGGAAGAGTTGCCATAGGGGCAGTGGTGGTTGGAGTTGAGTCCTCGGACTTGGTACAATCACTTGTCCAATGGGTCTTCTGTTTACAGATTTGACACCATGGTTTCTTCTTGCCTTTTCCCTTGTTGGATTGTGACTCCCCACCAGATGCAGATTTTTGGGGCCCTTGAGAAGACTTCTGGTCTTTACCCTTCTCCCCACCCTTATCAGAGTTTTTAGAATCTTGCTTCTTGGAGTCACCACCTTGGTTCTGAACCTTCTGCCTCACCCTGGTTCTAACCCATTTGTCTGCCTTCTGGCCCAATTCTTGGGGAGAGGTCAGATCAGAGTCCACCAGGTACTGATGCAACAGTTGATTTTGACAGTTATTAAGGATCTGCTCTCTCATGATTAAATTATACAATCCTTTGAAATCACACACCTTACTGCCAAGTAACCAGCCTTCCAGAGCCTTAGTAGCACAATCAACAAAGTCAACCCAGTCCTGAGTCTGTGCCTTTTGGGTATCTCTGAACTTTAACCTGTATTGTTCAGTGGTTAGGCCAAACCCATCAATCAGAGCACTCTTCAGGACTTTGTAATTATCAGCATCCTCTTCTCTAATAGTGAGGAGCTTGTCTCTACCTTTGTCTGCAAAGGAGAGCCACAAGATTGCTGCCCACTGCTCTTGAGGGACCCTCTGTACCTTACAGGCCCTCTCCAGTGCAGTTATCCATTTGTGGATGTCATCCCCACTCTGGTAGGGAGGGACAATCTTGTTCAGGTTCCTATGGTCATGAGTATGATCTCTAACTTTAGGGACACTGTGGCTGCCACCATGGGGCTCTAGCCCCAACTTCTGAGAAGCTCTCTGAAGCTCCAGGGATTCCCTATCTAAGACCAATTGCTCTCTCTTGATCCTGAGCTTAGCTCTCTCAAACTCAAGCAGTTGGCACTTCTTCTCATAAGAGGACTCCCTTTTATGAGAAGCAGAGGTCCTATGAGAAACAGAGCTCCCTACAGATGTACCAGAATGATTAGACTCCAGAGAAGGAGATCTGGATCTTCTTGGTAAACTGTTAACCCTTCCAGGTGGGGTAAAGAGAGGCCCACTGGGGCCTCCTTCCTCACCTTCAGGAAGGATTGGCTGTTCCAGGTTAGAATATTTTGATCCTCCTGGCCAGCATCAGAGTCCAGGTCATTGAGGTTTTCACTCCCTGGCCTTTCCTCTTCTGCTGTCCCACCCCCTTTGCCTGCCTCATTAGACCCTGGGGTCTTTCTGAGGTCATCCAAAAGCAAAGTCACTATGAGTCTTTGGGTGTTTGGATTTTTCCCTGTCTTCAGTTTCCTTGATGTACACATGTTTCTCAATTCTTGGAATGTGAGATGGTCATACTTAGTTGGTAAGGAGTCACTGACTTCAGGCCTTGAAGACATTCTAGTGTGGTGTGGTGTATGCACCTACCTACTCTAGTGGAAACTACTAAACTCTCTTGAGTTGGAGAAAGGGTGTGCTAGGTCCTTGACACCCAACTCTAAGTTCAGTAGAACTTACCTTATTCTAGACTTGATTTATATGTACCTAAGTACCTTTAGTGGTTTTCAGTTAGTCACTCGCTGAGATTATCTGGTAAAACAATAGCAAGCTTGAATCCCAACCGCTGCACACCAATGTGAGAAGTTGGCCTGGTATATGCTGTCCACTAATTAAAGTGGGCACATTGCACCAGTCCAAACGACCCCTATTGATGGTTAGGTTAAAGACAACCTTTATAGAAAGCTATCCTAGTGGTAGCTGTGGAGAGCAGCCTTCAGGCTAAGTCTTGAAGGAATGTAAAGCAGCTTGTTTTACCAGTATATAACCTCTTGAATGACCAAATGAAAGGAGAACCACACAAGGTATATATAAAATATATGTATTTATTACTAAACACTCTCTACTAACCTCTTTATGAGATTAGAGAACAAGGCACACAATATTACAGTACTAGAACGACAGTAAATAGCACAATACACAGTGGGCTCCATGGGGAGACGAAACCATATACTAAGAAAGTGGTATAACAACCACGACTTGACTAGACACAGTGCCTAGAGCACGTAGAATCGCTGGGACCCCAAGGAACCACCCAAGGTAGTGACACAGGGGACCCACGGAGGACGGGTGCAGTGTGGGAACACAGACGCGAGCTCCGTACAACTCTATGGGAAAGTCGCGGTTGGAAATTTAGAGTTTAAGGACACTTAGAAGAGGACTTTGACCAAACCCTTTTAGACTTAGAAGGTACTAAGGCCAGCACCCATGTGAGCACCGGAGTACTCGTGTTACCTCACCCAGGGAAGCCGGGTGCATAGGTGTCAAAGGGCGTCGGGAATCGTCGTTGTTTTCAATGGCGAGATGCTGCAAAGTGCTGCTGCCGTGAAGAGGAAAAGTGTCCGGTGTGATCCAAGCCTGGATCAAAGATGTGAAGAACGTGAAAGCAGAGGGGACAAAGTCTGGGTCACTTCACGTGACCAGGAGCAGAGCAATCGAATGCCCACCAATGTCGGGTGCTTCAGGTGCGAAGAGGTGAAGCTTGACTCTGCAGGCATGGGGACCAGGAGACGTCAACGACAACCAGAGTCCGCAGATGAGCTGCCCCATGAGGGATGTCGAGTCCTGTGGGTTCAGTGCTCGGATTGAACACCAACAAGTCTTGGCAACTGCAACCCACGCGGTCAGAGCAAGGATGCTTTGGTGAGGACCAGCAAGGTCCTGGGGACTCCCCAAGTGATGGAGAGTCAGGGCATGTCTGGAGCAACCAGGAAAGCCCACTGAAAGTTAAAGTTCCCTTCTCAGGGACCCACAGGTCGACGGACCAGGGATCGCGAAGGGACCTCAAGAGGAATCACAAAAGGCCGGCCCACGGAACACTCGTGGAGTGTAGGCCAGCAATCTTTGGTAGAATTACTGCTCGGGGTCAGGGCTACAAGTAACCCAAAGCTCAGCCTCAGGGATTGCCGGAAAGCTGATGCTTCTGCAAATTGACGCAGTGTCCAGGGGTTCGGTTTGCACGGTCACCACGAGGGATACGGGCCTCAGACTTGCTGGGGGCACAGATCGACCTCAGAGACCTCGGGAACCCACCTCCTGTGTTGCAATATTCTTCGGAGTCCTCGGGAGCTTCGGAGATGCAAACCGGTCAGATGCGTTAAAGGTGCCTGCCTTGCAGGGGAGTAACTCCTTTACTCCAAGGGAGATTCTTCAGTCATCCAGCATAGTGTAGATCGTCGAAGTACTTGGTTTCTGTAGCAGAGTTTAGTCCAGGTGTAATCTAAAAGTCCTGTAGTCAGGGGTTCCTACTTTATACCCAAGGAAGGGGTGGGACAAACTCTGGGGACCCACCTATGGGAGGGTCAGGACAGAGGGGTGGTTACACCCATGTCCTTTGTCCAGTTTCATGCCAGAGCAGGGGCTGAGTGCCCCTGCAACCGGTTTGAGCTGGACTATGCACAGGGACACCAAATATGCCCCCAGTGCAGACATCAAAGCACTCTTGGAGTGCACCCACCCAGCCCCAATACACTAAAGCCTGTCTGGGAGGTGGTCACACCTCCCTGTGACAGGAAACCTATTGTCCAGCCTCCCCTGCCAGAGTTTCGTCCAGCAGCAGGAGGGCAGACTCGTGTCTGTGGCTGGCAGCATCCATTTTGTGATGCCAGGGCTCTGTGAAGCTGGTACCCTATGTACCGGTGCTGTCATATTTCTCCCTCCAGGAGGGAGGAATCATACCTCCCACACCAGTTACTGGTGTGGAGGTATGATTCCAAGGTGTTTGACACCAAACACAACATAATTCCTTGCAGCCATTTTAAAGTTAGCATTTACCGCGAGGTTATAATGCACTTAAGAGTATATGGTTGGCTGCATCACAGACAACCCGAAATAGTGGTTCCGAAGGCTGCAGAGGGGCTCTGCTCATGCATGGGCACCCTCTCACATAAAACCCAGCACCCTGCCTTCAGGATTGATAAGGCCTGCCATAGGGGTGACTGATAGGCTTATATGTGCAGTGATTAGGCTAGATATAGTGAACCTATATCTAAGTAAGGGGTGCATGCACCACCTTACACAGGCTGCAGTAGCAGACCTGTTGTGTCATTTTGGCTGGCCTCTCAGGGGTGGCATAATACATGCTGCAGCCCCTGGGAGGCCTCTGGGGTACCTATGCCCTGGGTACATAGTATACCATATACTAGGGACTTATAAGAGTACCCCAGAATCCAATCTGGAGTGTACCTAAAGTACATGCAATCAATTTAGAGGAGAAAGCAGATAGACTGGGGTCCTGAATAGCAGGATCCCAGTCAGACTAAGTCGAAAACAGTGAAACATCAGCAAAAAGTGGGGGTAACTATAAGAAGCAGATCCTACTCTCCTACAGGCTTGCCTTCTGTTGTTCTTTGGGCTGGTGGCTATGGTGTCTCATAGTGATTGGCTGGTACTGCACCTTCTGTGGGCAGCATGCTATTTCCTTTCCTCTCCCTTTCCCGTGCGCGACACTCGGCATGAGGGTGAGGGGGGCCGTCCACTGTCTGCTTCTCTCCATGAATGCCTGTCTGGTTCCTCCCAGCGTTTCTTTTACGTCTCACAGTGGGGTTGTGGCTCAGTGGTAGTACGCATGCTTTTCTTGTTTGAAGGCTCGGGGTTCAATCCCCGGCATCTCGTGGCCCTTGCCAGGCTTACTCTGCTATTGCGAGTTTGTATATATTATGTTGCCACCCTCTGTGGGGTAGTGGTCTCTTCTTGTTGCTTTGTTTGTGCTGATGTGTGCGGGCCTTGGTTGGGGGAGGCATCCCTGTTTCCTGTTCCTTCATGTGGTCTATGTTTGTGCTTCAGTCTGACTTTTGCTCTACCTGCACCCCGTTATGTTCATGTACGGTGCTTTCTCTGTGCAGTTGGGGTCAGGGTCCCTGCTCTTTTCTTTTGGATGGGAGACTCTCTTCCCTCTTCCACTCTGCTGTAATACAT
This sequence comes from Calotriton arnoldi, assembly GCA_963921515.1. Classification (NCBI taxonomy): domain Eukaryota; kingdom Metazoa; phylum Chordata; class Amphibia; order Caudata; family Salamandridae; genus Calotriton; species Calotriton arnoldi. Next base: position 709,776 of record CAWUFW010006724.1, on the reverse strand, counting down.
TTAGTGGGACAGTGGCGGCTCTTCTGGGGAGCGTTCATGTACTCTGCGGTGTGGTTTTCTGCACTTCTATTTTCCCTTTACAGTGATGGTCGCACTCCCTTTGGTTATGGGGCTCTCAGGGCCGCTGCTAGGACTTGGGTTGTCTGCTTGTCCCTACATTGCGTCATTCCTTATTTCCTGAGTCCGCCCTGTGTGGTTGGTTCCTGTCCGTCCGTCCTGTGGCCGTTTCTTTTGTCCCAGGAGGGCTTTTGCATCTTCTTCTGCTCCCAGGGGGTATTTGCCCTTTCATGGACGGGGTCTCGGCGGGGACGCCCAGTTCTCTGCCGTCTCCCGGTCTCGGTGGGCTGATTCTGCCCCCGCCTCCTAGTCCTGCTTGTTCTCTGGTTCCGGCCGTCGGGGCTCTGGTAGGGGGGCATCTGTTGCCTTTCCTCCCATCCTGGGTGGCCTGGGTCTCGGTTCCGTGGGCTCTGCGGTTTGTACGAGGCGGCTCCCTGTTGTTTTTCCGCTCCCTCCCTTTGGGGGCTTTCATTCTCGATCTCCTGCCTTCGGCCACGCCAGCAGGGGTGGCACAGTTGGCGGGCGTTCGGGATCTTCTCACGCTGGGGCCGTTTGTCCGATTACGGGGTATCTTTGAGGTCTTGGAGTTTCCTCTATCCTGTTCTAGTGGGTTCGGTTTCTGGAGCCTTCCTTCCTGTGTTGGTTTTACGGTGGGTGCATTCATTTCTTCCGCATGTTTCCTCTCTGTTGGTCTCTTGGGGGTTATTCTGCTGTTCCTGGTTCAGTGGGAGGTGTTGGCTTCCTTGGCCCTGCTGGTTGTCTGCCTCCATGTGCATTTCCTCTTTTCGTCTCTGTGGTTCCTCCGGTTTTGGGTGTGGGACATGCACTTCCGCTTCCTGGTGCTCCCGTTTGTTTTGTCTTCGGCCCCAGGGGTCTTCACGATGGTGTTGGGCCCCTTGGTCGGGATGTTCTGCGAGGCTGCCTGGCTTTTATCTGCCTCTTCTTTTTCTGTGGGGGTTCTTCTCACCCGGAGGGTCTGCTCGGTCCGGACCTGTCAGGGGCTCCGGATCCGCCACTAGTAGTCCCGTCTGGTTCCTTCCCCGGGTCTTGGTGTTCCTCGGGGGTCCCTTGGTCGTGGGGATGTTGTTCTTCCTGCAGGGCGGGGGTCCTCCTTGTGGGGGGCCTGGGTTGTCTCCTGCCCTCGGATTTCGCCCCTGTCCATCTGTGGTTGTGGGTGCAGGGCTTGTTGTCTGCGGATGTCACTGTGCTTCCCTGGGTTCGCCTGCCTCTGTTCCCATTGGTGGCCCATCTCTTGTCCCTGTGGGCCTCTTGTCCTGCAGCTTCCATTCGACCAGTGGTTGTGTCTCCACGGGTTCGGTCTTTTCTTGGCCGGTGGTTGGTAGTGTCCGTTCTCTCCTGCTATCTTCCTTTTCTGGGGCCCCCTTCTTGGGTGGTTACGTTCACTGCTGGCTTGGGGGCTGGAGGGGCAACTTTGGATGTCCGGTCTGTGCAGGCTCGGTGGGTTCGCCTGTGGGCGGGTTGCTCGTCCTACTTCCGGGATTTGTGGGCCCTTCCTTTGGCTTTTCTGGTGTTTGCCCATACCCTCCGGGGTCGTCCTGTTTCTGGTAAGAGCTGACATGCTGGTGGTGTTGGGCTGCCTCTATCTCCGGGGGGCTGTGGGGTACGCCCCTATTGGCTCCTTGCGCTGGTGTTTTGTCCGGGCGAGGGTGCCGGTGTTGTCGCTATAAAAGGAGCTATAGCTCACTGGTAAGTCTTGTGCCTCTGGTGTCACAGGCTCTCAAGAGACAAGGGTTCAAATCCTGCCCATGCTGTCGGCATGTCCAGCGATGGTACATTTTCAAACTGTGCTTTACGTGGGCGGCTGTGTCCCTTCTGTTGCAGGTACGGTTTGGGTACGAGTTCGCTGCTCACTTGCCTTGTTTTGGCGCACTCCTCCCATGCACGGGGACGTGGCAGCAGGTTGCAGGGTCGTTGCATTGCCCGGGCTCCTTGTTTTCCGATTTTCCTCGGTCTCCTTTGATGGTGCGTGTTCTGTGCCTGATTGGCCTGGACAGGGCGTTTGTTGTGTTAGCTCGGTCACCTCAGTTCTCCGCCCTTGGTTTCCTCTGCTGCGGGTGTTGGTGGTCCTTGGGTGCTGGGTTTTTCTGGGTCTTCCTTTCCCATTGTGGGGCCCTCCGCTTCCTGTGGGGGTTCGGCCTCATCTTCAAGCCTGGCTCTTGTTTTGTATTGTGGAGCCTGCTGTCTCGGGGTTTCTCCCTGGTGGTGGTGGTGTTGCTTCGGGCCTCCCGTCGCCCGGCTCTTTTTCTGTCTTGTTCACACCATTGGGGGTCTTTTTCTCGATGGTGTGTTTCTGTGGGGTTAGCCTCTGTTTCTGTGGCCCCGATGTGGGTGTTGGCTTTCTTTTCTGTTGGCTTTGCCTTGGGCCTTGCCTTGGGCCTGGACCCCTCTCCTCTTCGGGCTCTATGGATGGTTTGGGTCCTTTGGTGGCTGGGTTGCTGTGGTGTTGTGTCCTGTTGAGTCCTGGGGGTCCTTCCCGGTGCCTTCCTGAGCTCTTCCGTTGGTGCTACGGGCCATTCCAGGGGGTCCGTTTGTGCCCCTTGGGTCCGTGGCCCTCTAGTTCCTTTCCATGATGGTGGGGTTTTTTGGTGGTCGTCTTCTCTGCGGGTCGGATTGGACTGCTGGGGTCCTTCTGGGCTCTCCTCCGTTCTTGCGGGTCCTGCCGTTCCATTTTTTGTGGCATCAGGTTCCTGCGCTTCTGCCCGCGGTCCCCTCGGTTGTCTCCCGTTCCCGGTTGGTTGTTGCCTACTTTCCCTCCGGTCGTTGGGTCGAGGAGGGGTTCTGCTCTCTCGCTGTTGGTTGTTCGATGTGCGGTGTTGCTGTTTTTGGCCCGGTCTGCATCTTTTTACTACTGTGGCATATTGTTTGTCGCTGTGGGTCCTTTCCGTTCTGATCGTTGGCCTTCTCTAACCGCCCTGTGTGGTTGGTTTCTGCTGGCTTCTGCTGGCCTCTGGTGCCCAGGGTTCTGTGGTGTCTGTCCAGGTGCTGGACCGGTCTTCGGGGGCTCGGTCTTTCTCCTGGGTCATTGTTCGTGGGGATCTCTCCTGTGGATCTCTGTTGGGCCTCTGCCTGGTCCTCACCGCACCAGTTTGTGGTTCACTCACGGTTGGTTGTGGGTGTTCTTTCTGCTGGGTGGGGCTTTGCTGGTCGGTTCTCGGGGCTCGTTCTTCCGGCTCTTGTTGGTCGCGCCTTTGGTGCTTCTTCTTGGTTGTTGTCCTCCTGTTTTATATTTTTGGGCTTTGACCTTCTGTTTTGCATTATCCCGTTGTCTGTGGTTTCTTGTGTGTTTCCATGAAGCCGCTGGACTTGGGTATGTGCTCACTTTGTAACTCTGGTGGCGAGGAAGACTTACGAGGAGGTAATGCCCCGGTTACTTACCGGTAATCTTCATTACTCCAAGTATTGTCTTCCTCGCCACATGAGTTTCCATCCCTCCCTCCCTGTTTGGCTATCGGCTTCATGTGGTTCTTGGGGCTTGGTAGTTCTACAGGAAGTGGGGTGGGTCGACCCTCCCCTTATACTGGGTCAAGGGTGACGGAGGTCGGCCATGTTGGGGAGGGATGGGAGGCATGGGATGCTAATTTGCTTTGTAGGGTTCTGGTGGGTGGAGCTTAAGCATACTTCGTAACTCATGTGGCGAGGAAGACAATATTTGGAGTAATGAAGATTACCGGTAAGTAACCAGGGCATTATAGGTACCGCATCCATGATGAGAAGTGCTGGCACTGTCCCATTATAGGTACCACATCCATGCTGAGTAGTGCTGGCACTGTCCCATTACAGGCACAGCATCCATGCTGAAAAGTGTCAGCACTGTCCCATTATAGGTACAGCATCCATGCTGAGAAGTGCTGGCACTGCCCCATTATAGGTACTACATCCATGCTGAGAAGTGCTAGCACTGCCCCATTTTAGGTATAGCATCCATGCTGAGAATTGTCAGCACTGTCACATTATAGGTACAGCATCCATGCTGAGAAGTGCTGGCACTGTCCCATTATAGGTACTGCATCCAGGCTGAGAAGTGCTGGCACTGTCCCATTATAGGTACTGCATCCATGCTGAGAAGTGCTAGCACTGCCCCATTATAGGCACAGCATCCATGCTGAGATGTGCCCATACTGTCCCATTATAGGCACAGCATCCATGCTGAGAAGCGCTGGCACTGTCCTGATAAACATACCGCATCCATGCTGAGAAGTGCTAGCACTGCCCCATAATAAGTACAGCATCCATGCTAAGAATCGCTGGCACTATCCTGATAAACATACAGCATCCATGCTGAGATGTGCTGGCACTGTCCCAATATAGGTACAGCATCCATGCTGAGAAGTGCTGGCACTGCCCATTATAGGTACAGCATCCATGCTGAGAAGTGCCCATACTGTCCCATTATAGGTACAGCATCCATGCTGAGAAGTGCCCATACTGTCCCATTATAAGTACAGCATCCATGCTGAGAAGTGCTGGCACTGTCCCATTACAGGCACAACATCCATGCTGAGAAGTGCTGGCACTGTCTCATTATAGGCACAGCATCCATGCTGAGAAGTGCTGGCACTGCCCATTATAGGTACCGCATCCATGCTGAGAAGTGCTGGTACTATCCTGATAAACATACAGCATCCATGCTGAGAAGTGCCTGCACTGTCCCATTACAGGCACAGCATCCATGCTGAGAAGTGCCAATACTGTCCCATTATAGGTACCGCATCCACGCTGAGAAGTGCCCATACTGTCCCATTATAGGTACTGCATCCATGCTGAGAAGTGCCGGTACTGTCCCATTATGGGTACAGCATCCATGCTGAGAAGTGCCCATACTGTCCCATTATAGGTACCGCATCCACGCTGAGAAGTGCTGGCACTGTCCTGATAAATATACCGCATCCATGCTGAGAAGTGCTGGCACTGTACCATTATAGGTACAGCATCCATGCTGAGAAGTGCCCATACTGTCCCATTATAGGTACCGCATCCACGCTGAGAAGTGCCCATACTGTCCCATTATAGGTACCGCATCCATGCTGAGAAGTGCCGGTACTGTCCCATTATGGGTACAGCATCCATGCTGAGAAGTGCCAATACTGTCCCATTATAGGAACAGCATCCATGCTGAGAAGTGCTGGCACTGTCCTGATAAATATACCGCATCCATGCTGAGAAGTGCTGGCACTGTCCCATTATAGGTACAGCATCCATGCTGAGAAGTGTCAGCACAGTCCCATTATAGGTCCAGCATCCATGCTGAGAAGTTCCCATACTGTCCCATTATAGGTACTGCATCCATGCTGAGAAGTGCTGGCACTGTCCTGATAAATATACCGCATCCATGCTGAGAAGTGCTGGCACTGTCCCATTATAGGTACAGCATCCATGCTGAGAAGTGTCAGCACAGTCCCATTATAGGTACAGCATCCATGCTGAGAAGTTCCCATACTGTCCCATTATAGGTACCGCATCCATGCTGAGAAGTGCTGGCACTGTCCTGATAAACATACCGCATCCATGCTGAGAAGTGCTGGCACTGCCTATTACAGGCACAGCATCCATGCTGAGAAGTGTTGGCACTGTCCCATTATAGGTACAGCATCCATGCTGAGAAGTGCAGGCACTGCCCATTATAGGTACCGCATCCATGCTGAGAAGTGCTGGCACTGCCCATTATAGGTACTGCATCCATGCTGAGAAGTGCTGGCACTGCCCATTATAGGTACAGCATCCATGCTGAAAAGTGCCTATACTGTCCCATTATAGGTACCGCATCCATGCTGAGAAGTGCCCATACTGTCCCATTATAGGTACCGCATCCATGCTGAGAAGTGCTGACACTGTCCCATTATAGGTACAGCATCCATGCTGAGAAGTGCCAGTACTGTCCCATTATGGGTACAGCATCCATGCTGAGAAGTGCCAATACTGTTCCATAATAGGAACAGCATCCATGCTGAGAAGCGCTGGCACTGTCCTGATAAACATACCGCATCCATGCTGAGAAGTGCTGGCACTGTCCCATTATAGTTACAGCATCCATGCTGAGAATCGCTGGTACTATCCTGATAAACATACAGCATCCATGCTGAGAAGTGCCTGCACTGTCCCATTACAGGCACAGAATCCATGCTGAGAAGTGCCAATACTGTCCCATTATAGGCACAGCATCCATGCTGAGAAGCGCTGGCACTGTCCTGATAAACATACCGCATCCATGCTGAGAAGTGCTGGCACTGTCCCATTATAGTTACAGCATCCATGCTGAGAATCGCTGGTACTATCCTGATAAACATACAGCATCCATGCTGAGAAGTGCCTGCACTGTCCCATTACAGGCACAGCATCCATGCTGAGAAGTGCCAATGTCCCATTGTAGGCACAGCATCCATGCTGAGAAGCGCCGGCACTGTCCTGATAAACATACAGCATCCATGCTGAGAAGTGCTGGCACTATCCTGAGAAGTGCTGGCACTGTCCATTATAGGTAGAGCATCCATGCTGAGACATGCCGGCACTGCCCATTATAGGTACTGCATCCATGCTGAGAAGTGCCCATACTGCCCCATTATAGGCACAGCATCCATGCTGAGAAGCGCTGGCACTGTCCTGATAAACATACTGCATCCATGCTGAGAAGTGCTGGCACTGTCCATTATAGGTAGAGCATCCATGCTGAGACATGCCGGCACTGCCCATTATAGGTACAGCATCAATGCTGAGAAGTGCCCATGCTGCCCCATTATAGGCACAGCATCCATGCTGAGAAGCGCTGACACCCGCCTGATAAACATACTGCATCCATGCTGAGAATTGCTGGCACTATCCTGATAAACATACAGCATCCATGCTGAGAAGCGCCGGCACTGTCGCAATAAACATTTAGGATCTATGCTGAGATCTCCCGGAAGCCCTGAATCTAGTTAACTCGCACCCACCCAAACTAGGTAGTCTCCACCTGTCAAATGTATTGTATGCCGATGATGTGGTTCTTTTAAGCCACACAAAGATAGGTCTACATCGGCTTCTGGATGTAACCGCTGCATACTCAAACAGGAATGGGCTTCAGATCAATAACAAGAAAACTAAAATCCTGGCGGTCCGCTCAGGAAGGCCCAAGAAGCTGGCATGGGTCTTAAACTCGGAAAGAATTGAAGAAACCAACTGCCACAAGTACTTAGGAGTCTTCTTCAACAATAATGGAAGATACAAAAGCCAATTTGCACTCAGTTCCATTCACAAGAAATTATTTGGCCCAACCTTCGCTCCAACCCTTCAGGCGGCCCAGGCAAAAGTCATTCCAACTCTCACGTATGGAAGTGAGGTGCTAAAAGGACTAGACTGCGGCCAACTAGACAAAATAGTTGCAAACATTTTTAGAACGACCTTCCAGCTACCGTCCCACACTTCCCCGGCACAAATCAGGCTGGAATTCGGCATCTGCAGACAGTCAATGGGCCGATTGATGACTTTTTTAATGAGCTGTCATAAGCTGAGGTCGTCAAAGGAGGGCAGCCTGGCTCACCACTTATGGGCCTAGCTGAACACAAGACGATGGCTAGAGGGGTATCGCTACTGGTCCTGTGGGCTCAGCACCCTCGGCAAAGGAGGGCAGCCTGGCTCACCACCTATGGGCACAGCTGAACACAAGACGATGGCTAGCGGGGTACCGCTACTGGTCCTGTGGGCTCAGCACCCTCGGCAAAGGAGGGCAGCCTGGCTCACCACCTATGGGCACAGCTGAACACAAGACGATGGCTAGCGGGGTACCGCTACTGGTCCTGTGGGCTCAGCACCCTCGGCAAAGGAGGGCAGCCTGGCTCACCACCTATGGGCACAGCTGAACACAAGACGATGGCTAGCGGGGTACCGCTACTGGTCCTGTGGGCTCCAGCACCCTCGGCAAAGGAGGGCAGACTGGCTCACCACCTATGGGCACAGCTGAACACAAGACGATGGCTAGCGGGGTACCACTACTGGTCCTGTGGGCTCAGCACCCTCGGCCTGAGCGAGCTCTGGGACTTACATGTAAGCCAAAATGAATTCAAGAGGCTAGCAAAACTCAGCGCGAAAAGGCTTTCCTCAGTAGAAGACAGGGCTAGCCTCTCAGCTAGAAGTCATGGTTGGATGACTCTCAGCACTTATGCACAGCTGAAACCTCAGGGTTATCTAACTCTCACCTTCAGTGCACGCACTAAGCTCCGCTTCTTAAAACTGAGAATGGGGGTGATTCCATTGATTTGCCATCTTTCCAAATGGAAAAGAGACTGTGCCCTGGAAACATGCCGGCTTTGCGGCCAATATAGGGAAGACCTACTGCATGTACTGTGTTTGTGTCCTAACCTCTTGAAGGAAAGAAGGGCTCTTTTACGAAGGGGCTGGATCGACAAGGAGGTCAGATCGTGTAGAGGTGCAGTGTTGGCCTGCTTTGATCCCCGGAACAACATCCTAAATTGTGCACTGGTTAGGTTCATGGATCGCGTTGCAAAAAAACTAGCGGAGGGGAACTGCTCAACGCTTCCTCGGCCTGAGACTCAGACCCATAAGGGGTAATCGCAATAACTGTTGGACAAACTCCTTCTGCGGAGCAGTCAGGCACATGGACAGTTTTTCGAAAAAAAAAAAAAAAAAAAATGGTCATCGGAAGGGGAGCAGCCCATAGGTTAGCTAAATCCGGGTCTCAAACGCTATTTTAAACTAAGATTACAGTTTTTCCTTAAGGGAACATCATTATAGGATTTATGGACAGTGCACTTACAAGAGAGTTTTATAAGTTGGGATGGCGGGTGCTTTTATCTACAGAAACCGGGTTTTAAAAAAAAAAATGTTTTTAATCAAATTTAAATATTGTAACATTTGTATTCGCTGTGCTTGCCAAGGTTTTAACAAATCATGCAATAAAGTTTCTACTACTAGAATACTTTATTGTTTGATTAATAAAAATCATTACAATGATGGACATGCAATATAAAATAAGAAAACAAAAACGTATATCAAATATTTGCTAAAATATTTACACATAGAACAAAAGACAAATGTTATCTTAGTCCTGGGTTTTGCTTACATTATTTCCTCTTAGTATTTTAAAATCCACAATAAATAATAAAAAAAAAACAAAAAAAAACCTGGAAGTCTATATTCTCATGCAATAAAGTTTCTACTACTACTATGCTGAGAAGTGCCAATACTGTACCATTAAAAGTATACCATCCATGCTGAGAAGTGCCAATACTGTACCATTAAAAGTATACCATCCATGCTGAGAAGTGCCAATACTGTACCATTAAAAGTATACCATCCATGCTGAGAAGTGCCAATACTGTACCATTAAAAGTATACCATCCATGCTGAGAAGTGCCAATACTGTACCATTAAAAGTATACCATCCATGCTGAGAAGTGCCAATACTGTACCATTAAAAGTATACCATCCATGCTGAGAAGTGCCAATACTGTACCATTAAAAGTATACCATCCATGCTGAGAAGTGCCAATACTGTACCATTAAAAGTATACCATCCATGCTGAGAAGTGCCAATACTGTACCATTAAAAGTATACCATCCATGCTGAGAAGTGCCAATACTGTACCATTAAAAGTATACCATCCATGCTGAGAAGTGCCAATACTGTACCATTAAAAGTATACCATCCATGCTGAGAAGTGCCAATACTGTACCATTAAAAGTATACCATCCATGCTGAGAAGTGCCAATACTGTACCATTAAAAGTATACCATCCATGCTGAGAAGTGCCAATACTGTACCATTAAAAGTATACCATCCATGCTGAGAAGTGCCAATACTGTACCATTAAAAGTATACCATCCATGCTGAGAAGTGCCAATACTGTACCATTAAAAGTATACCATCCATGCTGAGAAGTGCCAATACTGTACCATTAAAAGTATACCATCCATGCTGAGAAGTGCCAATACTGTACCATTAAAAGTATACCATCCATGCTGAGAAGTGCCAATACTGTACCATTAAAAGTATACCATCCATGCTGAGAAGTGCCAATACTGTACCATTAAAAGTATACCATCCATGCTGAGAAGTGCCAATACTGTACCATTAAAAGTATACCATCCATGCTGAGAAGTGCCAATACTGTACCATTAAAAGTATACCATCCATGCTGAGAAGTGCCAATACTGTACCATTAAAAGTATACCATCCATGCTGAGAAGTGCCAATACTGTACCATTAAAAGTATACCATCCATGCTGAGAAGTGCCAATACTGTACCATTAAAAGTATACCATCCATGCTGAGAAGTGCCAATACTGTACCATTAAAAGTATACCATCCATGCTGAGAAGTGCCAATACTGTACCATTAAAAGTATACCATCCATGCTGAGAAGTGCCAATACTGTACCATTAAAGTATACCATCCATGCTGAGAAGTGCCAATACTGTACCATTAAAAGTATACCATCCATGCTGAGAAGTGCCAATACTGTACCATTAAAAGTATACCATCCATGCTGAGAAGTGCCAATACTGTACCATTAAAAGTATACCATCCATGCTGAGAAGTGCCAATACTGTACCATTAAAAGTATACCATCCATGCTGAGAAGTGCCAATACTGTACCATTAAAAGTATACCATCCATGCTGAGAAGTGCCAATACTGTACCATTAAAAGTATACCATCCATGCTGAGAAGTGTTAATACGGAAAGCGACTTTAACAACGCAGTAAAAACACAGCAATACATTTACATCGCTGCTTTTACAACGCAAGTCGTTACAACGACTTGCGCTGGATGGCGCTCTAGACTAAGGAATAGTGTGATTTACTATTCCAACACCTTCCCTACTGTACGTAGGCTGGAGTTGGAATAGTAAATCACACTATTCCTAAGTCCAGCGCCCTCCAGCGCAAGTCGTTGTAACGACTTGCGTTGTAAAAACAGCGATGTAATGTACCTCGATCAAACTGATCGCGTTGTAACATCATACATCTGTTAATACTGTCCCATTAAAAATATACCATCCATGCTGAGAAGTGCTGATCCTGTGCCATTATAGGTATAGTACCCTTGCTGATAAGTGTTAATACTGTCCCATTAAAAGTATATCATCCATGCTGAGAAGTGCTGATCCTGTCCCAATATAGGTATAGGACCCTTACTAAGAAGAGCTGATACCGTCCTATTAAAAGTATGGAGACTTGCTGAAAAGTGTTGATACTGTCCTATTAAAAGTATACCATCCATGCTGAGAAGTGCTGATCCTGTGCCATTATAGGTATAGTACCCTTGCTGATAAGTGTTAATACTGTCCCATTAAAAGTATACCATCCATGCTGAGAAGTGCTGATCCTGTCCCAATATAGGTATAGGACCCTTGCTAAGAAGAGCTGATACTGTCCTATTAAAAGTATGGAGACTTGCTGAAAAGTGTTGATACTGTCCTATTAAAAGTATACCATCCATGCTGAGAAGTGCTGATCCTGTCCCAATATAGGTATAGGACCCTTGCTAAGAAGAGCTGATACTGTCCTATTAAAAGTATGGAGACTTGCTGAAAAGTGTTGATACTGTCCTATTAAAAGTATACCATCCATGCTGAGAAGTGCTGATCCTGTGCCATTATAGGTATAGTACCCTTGCTGATAAGTGTTAATACTGTCCCATTAAAAGTATAGCATCCATGCTGAGAAGTGCTGATCCTGTCCCAATATAGGTATAGGACCCTTACTAAGAAGAGCTGATACCGTCCTATTAAAAGTATGGAGACTTGCTGAAAAGTGTTGATACTGTCCTATTAAAAGTATACCATCCATGCTGAGAAGTGCTGATCCTGTCCCAATATAGGTATAGGACCCTTGCTAAGAAGAGCTGATACTGTCCTATTAAAAGTATGGAGACTTGCTGAAAAGTGTTGATACTGTCCTATTAAAAGTATACCATCCATGCTGAGAAGTGCTGATCCTGTCCCAATATAGGTATAGGACCCTTGCTAAGAAGAGCTGATACTGTCCTATTAAAAGTATGGAGACTTGCTGAAAAGTGTTGATACTGTCCTATTAAAAGTATACCATCCATGCTGAGAAGTGCTGATCCTGTGCCATTATAGGTATAGTACCCTTGCTGATAAGTGTTAATACTGTCCCATTAAAAGTATACCATCCATGCTGAGAAGTGCTGATCCTGTCCCAATATAGGTATAGGACCCTTGCTAAGAAGAGCTGATACTGTCCTATTAAAAGTATGGAGACTTGCTGAAAAGTGTTGATACTGTCCTATTAAAAGTATACCATCCATGCTGAGAAGTGCTGATCCTGTCCCAATATAGGTATAGGACCCTTGCTAAGAAGAGCTGATACTGTCCTATTAAAAGTATGGAGACTTGCTGAAAAGTGTTGATACTGTCCTATTAAAGTATACCATCCATGCTGAGAAGTGCTGATCCTGTGCCATTATAGGTATAGTACCCTTGCTGATAAGTGTTAATACTGTCCCATTAAAAGTATAGCATCCATGCTGAGAAGTGCTGATCCTGTCCCAATATAGGTATAGGACCCTTACTAAGAAGAGCTGATACCGTCCTATTAAAAGTATGGAGACTTGCTGAAAAGTGTTGATACTGTCCTATTAAAAGTATACCATCCATGCTGAGAAGTGCTGATCCTGTCCCAATATAGGTATAGGACCCTTGCTAAGAAGAGCTGATACTGTCCTATTAAAAGTATGGAGACTTGCTGAAAAGTGTTGATACTGTCCTATTAAAAGTATACCATCCATGCTGAGAAGTGCTGATCCTGTCCCAATATAGGTATAGGACCCTTGCTAAGAAGAGCTGATACTGTCCTATTAAAAGTATGGAGACTTGCTGAAAAGTGTTGATACTGTCCTATTAAAAGTATACCATCCATGCTGAGAAGTGCTGATCCTGTCCCAATATAGGTATAGGACCCTTGCTAAGAAGAGCTGATACTGTCCTATTAAAAGTATGGAGACTTGCTGGCAAAAGTGTTGATACTGTCCTATTAAAAGTATACCATCCATGCTGAGAAGTGCTGATCCTGTCCCAATATAGGTATAGGACCCTTGCTAAGAAGAGCTGATACTGTCCTATTAAAAGTATGGAGACTTGGTGAAAAGTGTTGATACTGTCCTATTAAAAGTATACCATCCATGCTGAGAAGTGCTGATCCTGTCCCAATATAGGTATAGGACCCTTGCTAAGAAGAGCTGATACTGTCCTATTAAAAGTATGGAGACTTGCTGAAAAGTGTTGATACTGTCCTATTAAAAGTATACCATCCATGCTGAGAAGTGCTGATCCTGTCCCAATATAGGTATAGGACCCTTGCTAAGAAGAGCTGATACTGTCCTATTAAAAGTATGGAGACTTGCTGGCAAAAGTTTTGATACTGTCCTATTAAAAGTATACCATCCATGCTGAGAAGTGCTGATCCTGTCCCAATATAGGTATAGGACCCTTGCTAAGAAGAGCTGATACTGTCCTATTAAAAGTATGGAGACTTGCTGAAAAGTTTTGATACTGTCCTATTAAAAGTATACCATCCATGCTGAGAAGTGCTGATCCTGTCCCAATATAGGTATAGGACCCTTGCTAAGAAGAGCTGATACTGTCCTATTAAAAGTATGGAGACTTGCTGAAAAGTGTTGATACTGTCCTATTAAAAGTATACCATCCATGCTGAGAAGTGCTGATCCTGTCCCAATATAGGTATAGGACCCTTGCTAAGAAGAGCTGATACTGTCCTATTAAAAGTATGGAGACTTACTGAAAAGTGTTGATACTGTCCTATTAAAAGTATACCATCCATGCTGAGAAGTGCTGATCCTGTCCCATTATAGGTATAGTACCCTTGCTGAGAAGAGCTGATACTGTCCTAGTCAAAGCATGGCAGACTTGCTGAGAAGTGTTGATACTGTCCCATTATAGGTATAGTACCCTTGCTGAGAAGAGCTGATACTGTCCTATTCAAAGCATGGCAGGCTTGCTGAGTTGTGCGGACCCGGCTCTGATAAGTGCGTGGCAGCTCTGCTAAGAAGAGCTGATACTGCCATGTTATAGGAACAACATCCATCGAAAGACGTTTCAGTTCTGTCCCATTTGCAAGAAGGATGTCAGACACCCCAGCAGGAAGCCGCCTTCAGACATGATGTGCATTGAAGTCGCCTGGAAAGCGCTGTAAAATATTGAACATTTTCATTGCGAGGAAAGCAGATTACCTCAGACCATCAGTCACCGTCCGCCCCCCTGAGTGATCCACCTCAGGCAGGACGTGACATCTGATGAACATTACACGCCACGCGCTGACCTGGTGCGTGCTGGGGCTGGCGGTCCAGGGGGCTCTCGGAGCACTTAATCGATAGTTCGAGACCCTGGCAGGTCTGCTGTCCCCGTTTAATCTCATCTGATGTTGCATTAAGTGGTACACGCCTGTGGGTGAAGGGTGATGCTTGGCGCATCTGTCTGTCATCATCACCACACAGGCATGGATTCATTCAGCAGCGTCGACGCCAGAAAACTGTCAGCGAGGACAATGGCAGCTTCCAGGGTGAAGCCGGCAGCTGCTCTGCCCACTCCTAGCGGTGGCTCCCTGGCACATCTGGCTGGACTTTTCAGAGCATGCACACTGCCTGTTTGTAGAACAACACTTCTATGGGGTGGTCTGTGTTGCATCTGGCTGGACTCCTCAGGGCATACACACTGGCTGTTTGTAGAACAACACTTCTATGGGGTGGTCTGTGTTGTATCTGGGAGGACTTCTCAGAGCATATCTATGGGGTGGTCTGTGTTGCACCTGGGTTGACTCCTCAGGGAATACACACTGGCTGTTTGTAGAACAACACTTCTATGGGGTGGTCTGTGTTGCACCTGGCTGGACTCCTCATTGAATACACACTGGCTGTTTATCAAACAACACTTCTATGGGGTGGTCTGTGGTGTATCTGGTTGGACTCTTCAGGGCACGCACACTAGCTGTTTGTAGAACAACACTTCTATGGGGTGGTCTGTGTTGCACCTGGGTGGACTCCTGAGAGCATACACACTGGCTGTTTGTAGAACAACACTTCTATGGGGTGGTCTGTGTTGTACCTGGGAGGACTTCTCAGAGCATGCTCACTGGCTGTTTGTAGAACAACACTTCTATGGGGCGGTCTGTGTTGCACCTGGGTAGACTCCTCATGGCATACACACTGGCTGTTTGTAGAACAACACTTCTATGGGGCGGTCTGTGTTGCACCTGGCGGGACTCCTCATGGCATACACACTGGCTGTTTGTAGAACAACAGTTCTGTGGGGTGGTCTGCATTGCATCTTGGTGGACTACTCAGGGAATACACACTGGCTGTTTGTAGAACAACACTTCTATGGGGTGGTCTGCGTTGCATCTGGGTGGACTACTCAGGGAATACACACTGGCTGTTTGTAGAACAACACTTCTATGGGGTGGTCTGCGTTGCATCTGGATAGACTCCTCAGGGAATTCACTCTGGCTGTTTGTAGAACAACAGTTCTGTGGGGTGGTCTGTGTTGTATCTGGGTGGACTCCTCAGGGCATACACACTGGCTGTTTGTAGAACAACACTTCTATGGGTTGGTCTGCATTGCATCTTGGTGGACTACTCAGGGAATACACACTGGCTGTTTGTAGAACAACACTTCTATGGGTTGGTCTGCGTTGCATCTTGGTGGACTACTCAGGGAATACACACTGGCTGTTTGTAGAACAACACTTCTATGGGGTGGTCTGCGTTGCATCTTGGTGGACTACTCAGGGAATACACACTGGCTGTTTGTAGAACAACACTTCTATGGGGTGGTCTGCGTTGCATCTGGATAGACTCCTCAGGGAATTCACTCTGGCTGTTTGTAGAACAACACTTCTATGGGGTGGTCTCTGCTGCTGTTGGGTGGACCCCTTAGAGCATGCTACATTGATGTTTGCATCACAGTAGCTCATCTGCGACTCCTTGGTGGTCCTCTCAGAGCAAACACTATGTCTGTTTGTGTGATGCTCACTCCCGTGAGGTGGCCTCTGTTACATCTGGGTAGACCCCTCAGAGCACACTCCGTGGATGTTTCTATAGTAGTAGCTCATCTGCCGCTCCTGTGGTGGTCCCCTCAGAGCATACACCATGTCTGTTTGTATGATGACCCACTCCTATGTGTTGCATCTAGGTGGACTCTGCAGAACACACACACTGGAGGTTTGTAGAATACCCGTTCTTCTTGAGTGGTCTCCGCTGCTCTTGGGAGGACTCCACAAAGCATACTCCATGGATGTTATTGTGATAGTTGTTCATCTGCCGGCCCTTGATCTTGATCTTATTATAATAGTAGCTCATCTGCCGATTCTAAGTGGTCCTCTCAGCGCATACAGTATTTCAGTTTGTATGATGCCCACTCCTATGGGATGTTCTCTGTTGCATCAAAGTGGACGCCTCGCAGCATACTCCATCAATGCTTGTATAACAGTAGCTCGTCTAATGGTTTGTCCCTGCTACTCCTGCATGGACTCCTTGTTGAAACTACTATTTCTGGTTATACAATGATTGGTCCCTACTACCCATGGGTGGACTCCTTGTTGTACATACTATGTTTGTTTTCTATAATAGTTGGTTTCAGTTACACCTGGATAAACTTCTTGCTGCACATTCTATGTCTGGTTCTATAATGGTTGGTCCCTGCTAATCCTGGTTGGACTCCTCATGGCAAATACAATGTCTGGTTCTATAATGGTTGGTCCCTGCTACTCCTGGGTGGACTCCTCGTTGCACATACAATGTCTGCTTCTATAATTGTTGGTCCGTGCTACTCCTGGGTGGACTCCACTCTGCACATTCTATGTCTGGTTCTATAATGGTTGGTCCCTGCTAATCCTGGTTGGACTCCTCATTGCAAATACAATGTCTGGTTCTATAATGGTTGGTCCCTGCTACTCCTGGGCGGACTCCTCGTTGCACATACAATGTCTGCTTCTATAATGGTTGGTCCGTGCTACTCCTGGATAAACTTCTTGCTGCACATTCTATGTCTGGTTCTATAATGGTTGGTCCCTGCTAATCCTGGTTGGACTCCTCATTGCAAATACAATGTCTGGTTCTATAATGGTTGGTCCCTGCTAATCCTGGTTGGACTCCTCATTGCAAATACAATGTCTGGTTCTATAATGGTTGGTCCCTGCTACTCCTGGGTGGACTCCTCGTTGCACATACAATGTCTGCTTCTATAATGGTTGGTCCCTGCTACTCCTGGGTGGACTCCTCGTTGCACATACAATGTCTGCTTCTATAATGGTTGGTCCGTGCTACTCCTGGGTGGACTCCACTCTGCACATTCTATGTCTGGTTCTATAACGGTTGGTTCCTGCTACTCCTGGGTGGACTCCTCATTGCACATACAATGTCTGCTTCTATAATGGTTGGTCCCTGCTACTCCTGGGTGGACTTCTCGTTGCACATACAATGTCTGCTTCTATAATGGTTGGTCCCTGCTACTCCTGGGTGGACTCCACTCTGCACATTCTATGTCTGGTTCTATAACGGTTGGTTCCTGCTACTCCTGGGTGGACTCCTCATTGCACATACAATGTCTGCTTCTATAATGGTTGGTCCCTGCTACTCCTGGGTGGACTCCTTGTTGCACATACCATGTCTGGTTCTATAATGGTTGGTCCCTGCTACTCCTGGTGGACTCCTCATTGCACATACAATGTCTGCTTCTATAATGGTTGATCCCTGCTACTCCTGGGTGGACTCCTCGTTGCATATGCTGTGTGTGGTTCTATAATGGTTTGTCCCAGCTACTCCTGGGTGGACTCCTCGTTGCACATACTATGTCTGGTTCTATAATGGTTGGTCCCTGCTACTCCTGGGTGGACTCCTCATTTCACACACAATGTCTGATTCTATAATGGTTGATCCCTGCTACTCCTGGGTGGACTCTATGTTGCACATACTGTGTATGGTTCTATAATGGTTGGTCCCTGCTACTCCTGGGTGGACTCCTCGTTTGCACATACTATGTCTGGTTCTATAATGGTTGGTTCCTGCTGCCCCTGTGTGGACTCCACACTGCACACACAATGTCTGGTTCTATAATGGTTGGTTCCTGCTACTCCTGGGTGGACTCTATGTTGCACATACAATGGTTCTATAATGGTTGGTCCCTGCTACTCCTGGGTGGACTCTATGTTGCACATTCTATGTCTGGTTCTATAATGGTTGGTTCCTGCTGCCTCTGGGTGGACTCCTCATTGCACACACCAAATCTGGTTCTATAATGCCCAATCACATGTTCCTGCTACTCTTGGGCGGACTCCTTGCTGCAGATACTATGTCTCATTCTATAATGTCCACACCTGGTTGATGAGCCCTAATCAGGGTGAAACCGGTCCTAGGATGCTTGTGTTCTGGTTCAGGGAGGACCTGTCCTGGCAGTTCGGGTTGGACTGTTACCACTGGAGCAGGGTCAAGATTTATTTGCATTTGGCTGGGTCCAAAAGTGAGGTGGCATGGTGTGTTGCTCCTAAAGTGGGGAACGACCTCCCACTTCGTACCAGAGCCACCTCTTCTCCTCTTGACTTCAGCAAGAAGCTGAATGTGAGAAACTCGGTTCTTGTTGCAGTACCCCACCACGTTTGCCTGGTTTTTTATACAGCTTTGACTGAGGTATACTGGGTCTAGCTAACCAGGTTCCCAGTACTAGTGTTCTTTCCCTTCAGCAACACCTGTAAGTCCGTATTTCATGGTACCCCTGGCCCCTAGGGCATTGGGAATGAGGAACGTCCACTAGGGTTGCAGCGCAAATTGTGCCACCCTAGGGACCCCTCACCAAGACCATGCAAACTGCCATTGCAGACTGTGTGTCGTGGGGCAGAGAAAACTGAAGATTCGATTTGGCACACAACCCTGTGTGCCATGCCCTCATACATTGCATGAGATATAGGTAAGCCACCCCTACTGCAGGCCTTACAGCCCTAAGGCAGGGTGCACTATATCCCCTGCGTGGACATATCTGAATGAGCAGATATGACCCTGCAATATCTAAGCCATTCTTGGATATTGTAAGTGCCCATGGAAGCCATAGAGAGTATATGGGCTGGATACTTGTAATTACGAGTTTCCTAGCTCCATGATGGCTTCTTTGTACCCTAATAAGTTTGGTACCAAACATCTTGTTTTAATAAATCCTCACTGATGCCAGTGTTGGATTTATAAATAAATGCACACAGGAGACCCTTTAGAGCAGTGATACTCAAAGTACGGCCCAGGGGCCACTTGCAACCCTCTTGACCTTCACATTCGGCCCCCTGGTGAACAGCAGCACGAGCTACTGTTTAGTTGCTGAACACTAATATTAAGAAAAAAAAGCTAAATAAACAGGCAAGCATTTATTAACCTGCAAATAAATGGTTGCCCGTTTATGTAAACATTTTTTAGACCTCCGTTAACAATCCCTGACCCACCCAGAACCCCTACCGCCACCCTCTGGCATCAGTGCGGCCCTCAGACATACCACAGACTGTACTTTGTGGCCCCTGGGCAAATTTTTGCGAGTACCCATGCTTTAGAGGTTCCCCTGAAAACCTACCGAGAACTGTTGTGGTCTCTGACTAGTCTTAGCCAGACTGCCACCACCAGACATGTGTCAGACCTCATGGGGTGAGGGCCAGTGCTCTAAGAGGCCAGGAACAAAGCCTTCTCTGGGCAGAGGTGCTTAACGCCTCCCTCAGGACAGGATGGCCTTCCAAGGCAGGAAGGTTCAAAGGCGATGCTGCCTTTGAAATGCAACCCAGGCAGCTCCAGCTAGTGGCAGGTGCCAACTCCCTTTCCTGCTCCACATTTGGTGGGCGGACAGGTGGGAAAATTAGCGAAATTCAGAGGTGGGTCCCCATTCAGCTAGCACCACCCCTAACGTGGGCCAGGCGATGTAGACCCCACTTTTCATTTCCTTCCATCTTGGTTTGAGGGTAATTAGCCAATTAGGGTCAGAGTAGTGCCCCTTCCCAGAGGAAGTGTTCACTTAGAGGGTGTAGACACCCTAAGGGTAGGTAGCCCATTGACTACTCCCTGTACCCCCATCAGCACTGCTAAATGTAGTATTTAGGTGGCATCCCTGGACCCTCTACTCAGATTTGTTGGACACAGAGAATAAAAAAGCAAAGAAGAGCTGCTGACCCGATGACTGAAGCCCTGTTGCAGAAAATTGGCGCCAAACCCTGCCTGCTACCTTAAGGATTCGACAATTGTGGTGTGCTGTCTCATCCTGCAACTGTGGGGCCTCCAAGAACCCTGGAGCTTTTCCAGCCTTCTAAAAATCACCAAAAACCTACCTTGGATTTGAGGTACCGCTTCCCTGCAGCCCACAGACACCGAACCGCAGAATCCGGTTTTACCCACTTGCTGCTCCCCAGCGTTTGCGATGCAGCACCTGAACCAAAAGTGGTACACCAGCTTCGGTGGGTCAGATCTGTCTCCCCACAAAGTTTGAAGACACCAGGACCTACCGAAGCCGTGCTGCACCAATACCCAGGGTACCAGACCCTCTGCAGCATTCACCGAGACGAAGAGTCCAATCTTGACTCCAATTGCCCAGGAAGCAAGCAACCGTCTACGGGACATTGAGACCTCAGACGTGCACTTCATGAGTGGCCCAGCTGTCCCGCTATCACCTCTCCAAGCTGCCTGTGTGTCGCCCTGCTGACTTATCTACTCTGCACCCGGCCCGCCAAGCCTGGGTACCGATGAACCAATTGTGCTCCAGTGATCCTGAGTCCCTTGCAACCTGCTCCCTTGAGTTGGACCCCTCGGACACACCTTTAAGTCCTCTTGTGCAGTGTGTTTTCAGGTGGCCCCCTTCTTTGTAGCACACCAGCTTCCAACGACCCCAGCATGCTCCGAAGAATCCGCTGGTGGAAAATTGGGCCTGACCTTGCTACTTACCTAAATCCCGAAGGTGAACCTTGAAATACAACTGTATGATTTTTTTATGCATTTTCTTGCTTTTTTTCCCTTTGACTTCAATGTTGCGTAATTGCTCACAAAAGTTAATTCATTTTGCGAACTTTGAAAATTCTTATCCTAAAATATAGTTACTGTAGAATGAAGTTCTTGGTTTGAAAAGTTATGTAAAAATCGGTGCGATTTTTATAATTAGTCTCGGATTTATTCATAAATGTGTGTCTCATTTATTGTCTCTGTGAGTACAACAAATGCTTAGCACTACCCGCTGATAAGCCTAACTGCTCTCCCACACTGCCACAAATAGAGCGTTAGTATTATCCACTTTTGCCTCTGTGTACCAATCTGGTTCTCACTGGACTCTCTGCACAGTGTACTTCATTTTAGTGCACTTTATAGAGAGCCAGCACCCTACACTGAAGACCTGGCTTTTCAATTAACCAAACTACTCCAGGTAAGGCTAATCAGACACACCTGTTTAGCACTAGGATACCCTCACAGATGATAGTGCGCTTTACAAATACACATAACATGACGTAATGCAACGTAATTTAGAACAGCGTAATGTAACTTAATATAACGTAACATAACACGCCGTAATGTAACATAATGTAACATAACATAAGATTCACATGGGTTGGTCCATGCTGCTCCTGCTGGATCCCTCATTGCACGCACTATGTCTGGTGGTTCTATGATGTCATTCACATGAGATGGTCGCTGCTGCTCCTGGGTGGACCCCTTAGAGGGTATATTATGTCTGTTTGCATGATGCCTACTCCTGTGGGGTGGTCTCCGTTGCTCCTGAATGGATTTCTTGCTGCATAAGCTATGACTGGTTGTTTGATGCCCATTCACTTGCGTTGGTCCCTATTGCTCCTGACTGGACTATGGCTGGTTGTATAATCCCCCTTCCTATGAGTGCTCCTCTGTCACTCCTGGGTAGACCCATCAGGGCATGCACTATGGCGGGTTGTATAATTCCTCTTCCTATGAGTGCTCCTCTGTCGTTCCTGCATAGACCCATCCGGGCACGCACTATGGCTGGTTGTATAATCCCCCTTCCTATGAGTGCTCCTCTGTCGCTCCTGGGTAGACCCATCAGGGCACGCACTATGGCTGGTTGTATAAGTCCCCTTCCTATGAGTGCTCTTCTGTTGATCCTGGGTAGACCCATCCGGGCATGCACTATGGCTGGTTGTATAAGTCCCCTTCCTATGAGTGCTCCTCTGTTGCTCCTGGGTAGACCCATCAGGGCATTCACTCTGTCTGATTGTATAATCGACCTTCATTTGAGTGCTCCTCGGTCCCTCCTGGGCAGACCCTTCAGGGCATGCACTATGTCTAGACTTTCCTGTTTTCAGTTTCTATTTCTGTAAATTCTGGTGGGGTTTTTTCAGTGTTTTCAATACCTGAAAAAAACAGTGGTTATCAGTGGTTACACAATTTGTCGCTCCTGGGTTTTATTATTACTTGCTTTCTGCACTGATCGTGCATGGTATGTCGAGAGGGTACATACAGTGTATATGAGGTCCAAACACATTTTTACAAATCAAACTTATTGTAGTAAACCATACAATACTTCTTCAGTGAGTCTTTGGTCATGTTTGCTTGCTCTTTCCTTCCCATGTAAACTTTTATCTGTGAAAAGACCCTATCAACATTGGCACTGAGACGGACAACACCAAAACAGCCAGTACACAATTTGATAACTCTGGCCATTAACATAGCTTTCCATGCCACTACTGGTGCACCTGAAGATTGCAATTCTCTGGGACAGGTTCTGCAACATATGTGTTCAACTGGGTACATATGACCTCAGAGTTCTTGAAACAGTCAAAAATGAAACAGTACTTTTCAAAGTCCAGAGAAAATTCCCCTTTATGGAAGGGGTCTAGAGCTTGTGCAGAGTACCACAGTGAGGCTTCATTGACTTCAAATGCCATGGTTGATGAAGGGACATATCTATGCATCATCGCAAGCCATTTCTCATGCACTGTAAAATACAATTTCCTGAATTGCTCCTCAACATTTCTTTGCTTACCAAATGGCAAGCATTCTACCATGAAACATGTGGCAATGGTAAAGTCACTAAAAGTGTCGCCCAGCCGACTCTCAAGGAGCTGTTTCACATCTACACCAATTACGTTTAACTCTTGGTAGACAAGGGTATTTTCAAATCTAGCTTTTTGATTATGTCCACTACAGCAGTCATGTTTTCCTGTAAAAATCTGAGAATGCAGTAGAGTGTACTTTATTCACATCACTATCAATATGCAACCAAAGATCCTCACATTTCTTACCTTTAGCATCATCACTAAGCAAAAATTCTGTAAATGGTTGCCACGTGGATAATATAGCATTCACTGCCTCAAGGACTAAGAACCATTGGCTAAATGACACAGTTGTAATGACTTTTTCTTTGATGCCACACAAAGCACAACATGAGAAATATTTCTGTTTTAGTTCCTGTGGATAACAAAACAATGTACCAGAATGGACTACAAAGTCAATAGCATTCCTCATTAACTCTGAAGATTGTAAAGATGCTTTGAGCATACCATCTAACAAGTGGCAAGGATCTCTTACACGGAAGCACTTCTGCTCAGGTATCTATTTTGACAGGTCATCACACAACGTAATCATAAATGTAGCTGAATCACTGCAAATACAAACAATATTAAAAGGTTTCACCAATTCTCTGTCTGTGGGTAAATGTGATACTACATATTAGGAAAGATTCTTATGTAACCAGCCATTTTACCTATCAGTGAAAGAATTAAACATAGCCAAAATATCAAATATGATTTTGATATTTCCTGATTCTCTACCGTTCATAAAATAATTCAATAAGACCTAAACCATGCTTCTAAACCCTGCATCTTTAGGCCAAAGATCACACAACTGAAAAAAGCAAAAGGAAGAAGAAACAATATTTTAGAGACATCCCTAAA
Source organism: Calotriton arnoldi (assembly GCA_963921515.1). Taxonomy (NCBI): domain Eukaryota; kingdom Metazoa; phylum Chordata; class Amphibia; order Caudata; family Salamandridae; genus Calotriton; species Calotriton arnoldi. Next base: position 685,798 of record CAWUFW010006724.1, on the reverse strand, counting down.
CAACAAAACTCAAGCAGATAAATGTTAGCCCAGTCTTTCTAGCTGCAACCTTGCATAACAAAGTTACAATGTATCTGCCCCTTCAGGAAGAAATAAAAATGACTCTTTCACTCTCCTTTTCCTTTCTTTGAATGCCATTTAGTTTGTGGTTGAGCGGGTGTTTTTTCAGAGTTTATATGTTTACACTGGTGAGGGTTATTTCCCTTTCGGTGGGGGTTTATCAGTTATTATATGTTTAAACCTAAAACAGGAAAGCCTAACTATGTCTGTTGTATAATCCTCTTCCTATGAGTTCTCTTCTTTTGATTCTGCGCAGACCCATCAGGGCACGCAGTATGGCTGGTTACAGAATTCCCCTTACTAGGAGTGCTCCTCTGTCGCTCCTGGGTAGACCCATCTGGGCATGCACTATGGCTGGTTGTATAATCCCTCTTCCTATTAGCGCTCCTCTGTCGCTCCTGCGTACAGCGATCCGGGCATGCACTATGGCTAGTTGTATAATCCCCCTTCCTATGAGGGCTCCTCTGTCGCTCCTGCGTAGATCCATCAGGGCATGCACTATGTCTGATTGCATAATTCCCCCTCCTGTGATTGCTCCTCTGTCGCTCCTGGGTAAACCCATCAGGGCATGCACTATGGCGGGTTGTATAATCCCTCTTCCTATGAGTGCTCCTCTGTCGCTCCTGGGTAGAGCCATCCGGGCACGCACTATGGCTGGTTGTATAATCCCCCTTCCTATGAGTGCTCCTCTGTCACTCCTGCGTAGACCCAGCCGGGCACGCACTATGGCGGGTTGTATAATCCCCCTTCCTATGAGTGCTTTTCTGTCGCTCCTGCGTACACCCATCCAGGAATGCACTACGGCTGGTTGTATAGCGTCCATTCTTGTGGGATGTTCTTCTGCTATTTATTTCACACTCACTGAGTGCCACTATTATGAATACCAGATTATAAATCTGGTTATTCACTGCTATGGTATAGCATCAGTGGGAAATAAAATCTGTTTCCCACTGTTGCAGTTTCATAAGGGAGTTCTAGGTTGTACCGACAGGGCTCTGGGAGAGACATTGGCAGTAGGTGTTTCAGCCTGAAACGTTGGTCTATGTGCTAAGGGGCGTATTAAGATCGTATGCCACACTGAAAGCATCCAGAATTATTTTTCTTCAATTCACAAAGGGGAAGGGGCCCAAAGGGGGCCCTTTTACGTTTTGTGAATGAGTTACCACCCTAAGTTGGGGATCATTAACTTTTCAATGGTTTGTGAGTGGAAATAAGATCAGTCCTACAAGATTGGACAACGTGTTTTTTCTCACTAGGGTTAGATCATGAAAAACGGTATGAAATGTGCAGGCTAAGTGGCCTTTTCACAAACTGTATTTTGTAGTACATGTAGTAATACTAAGGCCCTTATTACCAGTAAGGCGGTCCATAGGACCGCTGTACTCGTGGAGGCGGGCCGACCACTTCCACGGTGTGGCACTGTGTGCCGCATTAGGAGTGTGGCGGTCGGATCACCACAGGACCATCACCTCCACCGGGATCCAGGATACTGCGGCGTGGCGGTCAGGCATAGTAATGTGCTGGTGGTGCCACTGCTGCACCGCCGAACATATTATGAGTTTCCAAACCACCACCCTTTCCATGGTGGTGAGCCCACCATGAAATAGTTGGTGGTAGGGCAACTAAGGGGGACCGAAGAGGGCCTTTGCTGCCTCTGGGCCTGGAGGTGCATGCAGGGGAGGCACATGTCCTGGATTTAAACCCCCACTTCCTGCATGGTGTGGCATGTATGCCACACCATGCAGGTAGGTGCAGTCGGCACTCTGACCGTGGCGGTCTGCATGTTAAGCTCTTTTATGAGCCTAACAGACTACCGCTGTCAGACCACTGCAGGACAGCCCGCCAGACCAGGATCGCACTCCTACTCTGGCTTGTGGCAGCATCACAGCTTTGGCAGCCCTACAGTGGATGGTGCATTGCACTGTCCACTGTGGGACCACCAAAGTCATGATAAGGCCCTAAATGTTCTACAAAACGCTATACACTCATTTTTGTGCAGCGGTCTATGCCTCCACCTCTCCTATCTTTTATGTGCGGAGATGTTTGTCACGACTGTGGAGATGTAGTAAATGTGGAAGGTACAAAGAAGTGTCTAGAAAATAGAGAATATATATGACTAAAGGGGATGGGTTTTGGGTGGTGTAAGTAGGGATTAAGGAAGAGTAGACTGCACTATAGTTACTACAGCCAAAAAGAACCCTAACTGTTGTAAATGTACTTCAACTCAGAGCTTAAGTAGGCCCATTCCACCCACGGCCACTCATAAGTACTGCAATACACTCTTGTAGAAAATAATTGTGGTATGGTGGTAGGGGTTTAAAATAAAACCCCATGGGAAATAATGTTAAAAGAAATTAATGTATTTTACATTTTAAAAAATATATTTGCATGTATTTTAATGTTAAAACAATAAAAAATTAAATTATTAATATTATTTTAATAAAATATTTTAATTACCCTTTTCAGTATAAACTGAAAAAATAGATTAATTGAAATGTATTCTATGCATGACGTTTAGTAACATTAATTAATTTTAATACATACTAAATCAACATCAACATTTTACTTTAGTTGAATGTTATGTTTTAATAAATTATTTAATAAATAATTGTAATTTCATTTAATGTACTTAAATTAATTACATTTTTTTAAATGTAAATTGTAGTTAATAGTGTTGTAGTCTTAAAAAAATATTCTACGGTTAAAATACCTACATAAACTGAATTTACTTTAACATTCAACTTACAAAATATTTGAAATACTTTTTTTAAACTTTAACTAACTTAATTTCACTGTACTTTACCAAAGGGAAATCTCTGCCCTGATTGTGGCGTTCTCTGCCAAGTGTGCAGAATGTCACATATAGTTACAAAATCACTACAAGTGTAAGTTTATGGTCGTATGTGACATTTTTAACGACTTCACCCAGAAGAGGGGGGGAACATGTAATTCTACTCTTTCGAGTAACTTTACACTCAGATATGGAGAATTGCGAAAAGTAGTGAAGTTACTCAGAAGTGCAAGAGTAAACGTACGTGCCTAGATTTGCTCATGTGTAGTTTACCTTTGTGAATAGGACCCTAAGGGGCACATGCATCAAAGGTTTTTGCGATCGCAAACGGTGCGATTCGCAAAAATCGGCCGTTTGCGACCGCAAATTGGCCTTTGGAGATGCATGAAAGTGTTTCCTATGCGCAATTTAAGAATTCGCAATTATTTGCGAATTCCTAAATTGCGATTGCATTTAAGGAATCGCAATTTGCGATTCCTTAAATGCAATGCTAGAAGCACTTTCAAATAGCGATTTCGCTATTTGGGACCGCAAATTACAGACAAATCAAACTTGTCTGTAATTTGCAAAAACTTTGAAAAATGCACTAAAATGCATTTTTAAAGTTTTAGATTACACACACACATGCCCTTGGGGCATGTGTGTGCACTAACATGGGTGCACATCACAATTTCAGGGTGCAACAGGGTGTCCTTTGACACCCCTGCACCCTTGAATTGCATGCGCAATTTGCGAGTACCTATTGGTATTCGCAAATAGCGCTCACAATTTCCATTCATTCCTATGGGCCTGTAGGCCCATAGGAATGAATGGGAGCCATTCCTTATTTGTGACTCGCAATTTGCGAGTTGCAAATAAGGAATGTGAAGAATCGCTATTATTATAGCGATTCCTACATGCATAGGCTTTGCGATTCCTTAATTGCGATTCCTTAATAATCGCAATTAAGGAATCGTAAAGCTACCTTGATGCATGTGCCCCTAAATCTCAACAATTTTTCAGAGCCTCATTTTGCTGCACATCGGGTTCTCACCTTTTTACCAAGAAACCCCTTTCCCAAAAACTGAAAGCTCCTTGTCCTGCAATGCCATTTTGAAAGCCCCCGACTCCCTTTTGTAGCAATAATTAAAAACTTGTGTTAAATCCGATTGGGTGTGCGATGTGTACTTGGTGTAATATAATTATCTATAGGTCAGGCATGACTTTATATATGTTTATGAATGACATGAATACAAGACAGAGGGCCCGATGCATAATTGTACAGGTTGCAATTCATGACCAGAATTGTTGTAAACAGTACTGAATTATATGAGCCAAGCTAAGGATTATAGGTTGGTTCATAAACGTGTGAATCAGAGTGGGCCCCAATTTGGCCCTCCTAATTAATATTCTTTAGGTGGGTTGCAATTTGTGACTCACTCCAACTGGATACAATCACAGGGATGGTGTCCTGTATAGGGCAAAAGATCACCATGTTTGTGTTTGCATTAAGTAACCTTCTTTTAAAACAGCCCTTTTTTAAGTTTCCTTGAGAGTTGGCAGTGCCCCCCTGGACCACTGTCTACTCTCCCAGAAATGTTTTTCTTGAATTCACAAAAGGGAAGGGGCTCAAAGGGGGCCCTTTCCATTTGGTGAATGAGTAATCACCCCAACGTGGGAATCAGTAACTTTTCAGTGGTTTGTTATCGGAAATACAGCCACAAATAATCGATTCACAAAGTACAGGTTTCGTATTTGGAATGGACGCCCAAAACATGCCCCTTTCAAACGTCGAACCTTCTTAGATAGTTCAAAACCCAATGTAGGAGGTGCTAAAACTTTACCGACTCCTAAAATGGGCTTGATACATAGGAAACCCCTTTTTTGTACTTGCAGACTCCAATTTGAAGTGTTTGTGTCCGCAAAAAATGTCAGTACAATAGCCTCAGAGTCTCTTTTTATCTCTTGGTGTCAGAGGGGTGATCACCAGGATGCCAGATTTCAAGTAAATCATCCATGCGGTATGACCCTTCTCTTTATGTTTTGTGTGTTTGATAGTTTCAATCATTAGGTCCTTTCACTGAAGTGTGTTTGGAAGAGAAGGTTTTTAAATTCTCTACATTAGGTAATGAAGAAGAGGCGAAAACACGTTCAGGCCTAAGAAAAATCCACATTCTAGTGGCACATCCCAAAATAGATTTGCCAAAAGTTTGTTTTGTTTTGAAGTTTGTAATTTACAGACAAAGCAGTCCCAGGTGCCCAAAGCCGGGAGCCATCAGAGGTGACAAGGTGGTCTGCCAGGTAAGTAAGAGAATGTTTCTCTGGGACGCCAGTGGAGCAAGATCCTCTGACTGGTGCTTGTGGAGATCTCAAACATCTTTTTGTGAGGATTATCAACGCCACAGTATTACTGTGAAAGAGGGTGTTTAGACAAAATATTAGGGGGTCGATTACGATGCCGTTCGGAAGTGCTCTGAATCAAATTCGGGTTTGCTGAATCAGATTCGGAACCCTTATTTCTGACCGAATCGTACACAGTTCCCAACGACCGAGCACGATGCCTGTAAACTGTTAGGACTGTCCGAATCGGTTCCGAAAGGCATTTGGACAGGTCGCGTCTTTCGGAGCCGAATCATAGAGCTCTTACGATGACCGATTCGGACAGCCATTCCGAATCGGTTTCTCTGGAACGAATCGGCTGTCAGAATCTGTCTTTGGGGGCCCGTAGCAGGCCCCCTTCACCTGGGGCCTTCTGAATAGGGCCCGTGGGGGTACCCAAGGGGCACCCCTTTCCAACCATGCACAATGTGGCAGGCACCACGGGTGCCCGCCACAGGGTGCACAATTTTCCCCACCCACCCCTTTCTTCAATGGGGGCCTGTGTATTCGTTCGGAACACAGGCTCCCATCCAAGTCGATGGGAGTCCGACCGAATCGTATCCGGAAGCATCCGGATGCATCCAAATCGCTTGGTCGGACTTCCCCGATTCCGGGACCGATTTGGTAGGAATGCTTTCCGGACGCGATTATTTTCAGTAATATAGTTGTAAAAATATTGTTTTTTAATTATTTTAATGTGTTTTAGTTAATGTATTAATTTTATGTGGTAGCATTATTGGTATATTTGTTATTAATATTTTAAAATATAGTTTGCAATTTTAAGGAATTTTGTATTTTTTTTAAATGTTATGAATAATTTATAGTGTCATAGCGGGTTTTTGTATTGTTAATTACGCTTTTATTTGATTATTTATTATGCACGTGTTTTATGTGTTATACTATATTTTGAATTTAAAATTCAATTGCATTTTTTAATTTCATTTTTATAACTAGTAATAGTAAGTTATATTTTACTAGTGGGTTGTTGGGTTTGTAGGAGTATAGGTTGGGAAGTTAATTAAAAAGTAAATAATTAAAAACTATTATTGATTACTTTGTAATTGTCAATGATTTATTTCATTAATTGTGAAATATATAAAAGGTTTATTACTGATTTAATTAAGCTATATTTGAGTTGTTGGTTGGTGGGTTTCTAGGGAATTGGGTGAGAAGTTAAATAAAGTTAAATGTAATTGAATGTAATACTATTTTTAAAGTTCTTTATTATTTGATTAGTGATTATGCAAATTACTTAATTCATTCATGATTGTGTAATTGTTTTACTGTTTTATTTATTTTTATATGTATTTTAGTATGTATATGTTTATTACACATGTGTTTTTATTGCTGTGTTATTTTTATTAGGTGAGTTGGCTGGGAAGAAAATAAAAATATAATGTTTTTTTATAATAATTGATGTTTATATATAAAGTATTAATTGTGAATAAATAATGTATAATTTCTTCTATATTTATTATTTTGTTACCATTTTTTAATTTATGTAATAGAAAGTGCTTGTTAAATTTTGTTTCTGCAATTATGTTTGTTACTTACATTTTCATTGTTTTTTATTTATTAATTGAAATTAAAAAAATCAGTATTGCTTTTATAATGGTTTTATATTCTGGTAGTATGGAAAGTTGATTTTATTATATGCAATTGATTTTTTTCTTTCTTTTTTAATTTATATATATATATTTTTTTTTTTTTTAATAAATACATTAATTTCTATATACTGTAATAAAATAATGTTTATATTAAGTGTTTACAATGTTTTCTACATTATTAGGACTATTCATATGTAATACTTTTGAAGTCAAACACTTTCCCTACTGTTGCTTAGACTGGTGTGGGAATAGTACATTTAACTACTTTGAAGTCAACCATTTTCCCTGCTGTTGTTTACAGTAGAGTGGGAATAGTAAATTTAACCCCTCTGAAGTCCATCACTTTCCATACTGTTGTTTAAACTGGAGTGGGAATAGTAAATTTCAACCCTTCAAAATCCAACTCTTTCCCTAGTGTTGCTAAGCATGGCATGGGATGTAACCCAGCCAAAAGTCCAACACTTTCCCCACTGTTGCTAGACCGGAGTGGGAATACCATATCTAATATTTCTAATCCAACACTTTTTCTAATATTGATTAAATAGAATTTATAGTATTATTTCTTTATTTTTTTATGTAATATTGTTTGTTTTGATTTTTCCCCAATTTTTTTATGTATATAATATTTTTAGTAAGCATTTTTGGGGGGGAGTCCAATATTTAACTATTTTGTATATTGGTGAAATTAATTAATATATTTTGTTATTGAATTGTTTATTTTGTTATGTTGTTTTTACTCGTGTATATGTATGTGTGTATATATACATATATGTGATCAAGGCCTCTTGGGGTCGAAACGCGTCATGATGGCTGGTGTTGGATGAGTTGAATAAACTTCAAATTTGCACTACAACGTGGTCCGTGCTCCGTTACTTAAATTGGTGGCAAGGGGATGCAAGCGGAGTGTTCCTGATATTTATATATATATTTATATATATACATATATATATATATATATTTCCTCCAGAACTCTCTCCGAACCTCCGCACCGGCGAACAGAGAGAAACAGACCCAGATAATAGTGGCAGGTAAGATGTTTATTCTTTTCTCCCTCTGTGACGCGTTTCGAGCACCCTGTGCCCTTGTTCACACATGGAGAACACAATCTGCCAAAACATTTTTAAATGCTGGGTGTCCCTCCCCCGTGTCACGTGACAAATGCCATGAAAGAAACACTTCAAAGTAGGCACACAGCGCTATTGCACGTAACTCTTACGCTTTCATCGCTATAACAGAAAAATTGTTTTTAGAGCATAGCTGGATAACAGTTTGTACAATCATATTATGATTGATAAAATTACTATATATACAATGGATCATCTATGTACAATAAATACTAAAAACAATAATAAGTTTCCAGGACCTCTTAATTGTACAGGTTGTGTTCTATCTGCATAAATGCTTGGTTGAACCACTTGATCCGTTTTCCTTGTAAAAATATACTCTGTATGTAAACTAATCCACAACTCTCTGATGATATTGTGCTTTAATCTGTTATAGTTACTAATGCCTGACATTGAGGGTAAAGTGCTTCCGTGCCTAGCAGCTCATTGAAATATGTAAACCTACATTGTTAAAAAAGTGCTAAAGACATTTTAAATACCGGTGTAAAATACCCATATAAAAGAAAAAAAGCTGTGCTAGTGTCGTGCTTAAAAAGTGGACCTAAAAACCCAGATAAAAATCTAATATGACACCGAACATCTAAAGTGGTAGCGGCTAAAAACAAGAATTTTAGACACTGTACAAGTGCATTAAAAACCCTGTGTAAAAAGAGGATATATTGTTTAAAAAGATGTAAAAATTCATAAAAAATTGAAAATATTAGTTACTATGTACAGAGTTAAGATACAGTGAAACAAATTCATACAGTACCACATATTTGCATAGGATTGACCTGAAAAAATTACTGACTAACATGATTGTTGTTGCCTTGTTACAAAAAATTATGCATATCTTCAGTCGTATTAAGTCCGTTAGGTACTTTACTGTCTAAATCCAGAATGGTACGTGTCTCCAGCTGCCTCAAAAGTTTTTCCCTGTTCCCCCCTCTTCTCAGGGGAGAAATAGAATTAATCACAAAATAAGTAGGCAACTCAGATCATTGTCATGTGTGGCTTTAAAATGTCTTGCGACAGGGTAAGAATTATCATTGTTAACTATTGCTCTGAGATGCTGCAAAATCCTGACATGCACCTGCAGCTTAGTGCTCCCAACGTAACGCAAGCCGCAGGTGCAAGTCAAGACATAAACAGCATACTCAGTTCTGCAGTTATAACTGCCCTTTATAGCCACATTGTTTTCTGAAAATGGAGTGGTATAATGTGTGGTATTAATACCAAATCTACAGGCACGGCATGAAGAACATTTATAAAAACCCTGCCTTGGTTTCAGCCATGTGCCCGGTGTACCTAGTTCTGGACTATTTTTGACTAATTGACTCCTCATGGACTTAGATTTTCTGTAGGTGATTGTGGGTACTTCTGGAAGTCTAGTTCCTAGGACCCCATCCGTCAAAATCTATTGGCCAATTCTTATTGATAATAGACTTTATTTTCCTTTCTTGTCTACTATACGTGGTTATAAGACGGGGGGGTTCTTCTGTTTTATTATCACCACTTTCTACCTCTTTAGTCTTAAGTAAAGATTCCCTTGGTCTCTCCTGTGCTATGGCTATAGCTCTAGTTAGCGTCTTGTCACTGTAGCCCCTCAATCTCAACCTGTTCTTGGTTTCTAATGTGCATCTTTCAAATTCTTCTTGCGCGCTACAGATACGTTTTAGTCTGAGTATCTCGCCATATGGTATGCTTTCAATGAGATGTTTCGGGTGCCCACTATTAGCATGCAATGTACTGTTGCCTGCTGTAGTTTTTCTAAACAGAGTAGTCTCTAATTTGTTATCCACTACTGAAATCTGCACATCTAAAAACTCGATCTTTGTGCTACTAATGTTGGAGGTGAAAGTGAGGTTACAGGGATTAACATTCAAGGTGGTAATAAAATCATTAGCACTCTCCTCATCTCCCTTCCATAGAATAAATATGTCGTCAATATATCGTATATTTATATAGATATATATATAGATATATATATATATATCTATATCTATATATATATGTATATATATATATTATCTACTGGCGGTTGCCAGTAGATAGTTATAGTTAGGACCTATTTTCCATAGGAAATTCACAACATTCTATTTCCAATAACTTTGGCGCCGGTTGATGAATCTTCGCGAAATTTTCAAAACTCGTGGGCGCTCCAGTCCGCTCCTATCCTGAAAGTTTCGGGGTGATTCGGCAAGCGAGGGCCAAGAAAAGAGGGGTCCCAAAACATGTTTTCTCCATGTTAATTCCCATAGGAAATTTTAGACATGGCTACAGCCCGAACTGCTGAACGGAATTACACCAAATTTGGCAAAAGGTAGCGCTTGGTTCAGAAAGCGACCTTTTTTAAATGGTGTAAATCCGTTCAGTAGTTGTGAGAAATTAAAAAATAAGAGTCAAAAATCAATTTCCCATAGGAAACTTTATGCAAGGCTACAGCCTGAACTGCTGAAACGGAATTACACCAAATTTGGCAAAGAGGTAGTTCTTGGTTCAGAAAGAACCCTTTTGTTAAATGGTGTAAATCCGTTCAGTAGTTGCTGAGAAAATCAAAAGTAAAAACACATATATATCTATAACCGCGGAGGATCAGCGCACCCTCCCGATCACGAGCTGAATGCTAATTGGCTGTCAACACTCCAAACCAGGAAGTGTTGGTAGCCATCTTGTGCCTCGGTAGAACCGAGGCACAAGAAAAGAGAAAACCTAAGGCGCAAAAACGAGAAAAGGGGGCAGGGTAGAAACACCCTGACCCCCCTAGGCCTGCTCAGGGGGTCCCACAAGGACCCCCAGGGCCCAAAAAAGCATTTTTTTCAAAAACAAATCAGCGAGATTCGCACACCCAAAGCGAATTTTGGCCGAAAATAAAAAAAAAACGAAGCGCGGGCTCCCGCGCTTCGTTATTATTTAGCCCCCGGGTGGGCACTGAAAAAATGTGTGGGAGGCCCCAATCCCCACACTGCCCCGAGGACCACCACCTCCCGGGGCTTGATTAAAGAGTTGCGGGGGCACGCAGCCCCCGCAGCCCCGGGGACCGCCACCCCCGGGGCTTTCATTAATTATTTGCGGGGGCACACTGCTCCCACAGCCCCAGGGACCGCCACCCCCGGGGCTTCTTTTAAAAGAAATATACCTGCATGGGGGCTCGAGCCCCCCCACATGTCCCGGGGACCGCCACCTCCCCGGGGCACTAAAAATGTGAATTTGGGGGTCCTTACGGACCCCCTGAGCCCTGGGGACCACCACCTCCCCGGGGCTTTGCAGTTGAAGGGAGGGGGCCGCGCAGCCCCTCCTGGAGCCTGTGATGGCCCTGGGGACTGCCACCCCCAGGGCCGGCTCCTCGCAGTGTCCAGGGGTGCCCACCCCCGGGACACTGCTGTTTGCAATGACAGGGCGGGAGCCTCTCGGCTCCCGCCCTGTCATTGCAAACTGCTAGCTTCATTGAAGCGAGAGCAGGAAACCTGCTCTCGCTTCAATGAAGCAAAGCAGGTTGCTTCTCCACACGGGGAGCTGCATGTTAGCAGCTCCCCATGTGGAAAAGCAATGCTGGCTCCCGCAGGACGCGGGGAGCCGGCGGGACCGTGGGGGCATTGGGGCTCCCCCCACGGTCCCCAATGAGAGGCCAGGCCCCGGGGGATGGGGTCCCCGGGGCCAGAAGTGGCCAGGGAGAGGGGCCACGTGGCCCCCCTCCCCCCAAAAATTTATTTAAAAAAAAATAAAAATAAAGGCCGGCCCCGGGGGATGGGGTCCCCGGGGCCAATAGAGGCCTCAGGAGGGGGTTCCCTGGCGGAGCCGGCAGTCCCAGGGTGGTCCGACTGCCTGAGTTGTAATTGGGCGGTCGGACCGCCGTCGGACCACCGGTACGGCAGTGGCTTGATCGCCCACCACCGTGCCACCACGAGTCTGGCGGTCCTTGGACTTCCAGACTCGTAACAGGGCCCTTAGAGTTTACATTTTGTCTTCCTCCAAAGAGGTAACTGGAATTGTGTTACATTTTTTGCATTCTTTATGTTATGTTATGTCATGTTAAGTTACCTCATGTTATTTTATGTTAATATATGTTATATAATGTTAACTTATGTTGTGTGTCTTTGTATAGCGCAATCCTCACCCTGGAGGGTATCCTGGTGCTGAAGCAGGAGCTGTATGGGCCGAACCAGGGCCGGTACTAGGTGAAGAACAAGTCTTCAGTTCCCTGCAGAATTCAAGAACTGAGGAAGCGGCTGTGATGTGGTGGGGCATATCGTTACAGGCTTTGAGAGAGAAGTAGGGGAAGGCACAACCTCCAGAAATGGTTCTGTGTATGCAGAATGTGTGTGAGAAGGAGTCCGGGTGAGTGGAGGTGTCTCATACATTTGTGGAAGTTTGTGCAGTTGTAGAGTATGTTGTGCCAATGTTGTGAAAAGCTTTGTATGTGTGCGTGAGGAGTTTGAAGAGTGCTTGTTTGTGGATTGGGAGCCAGTCGAGCTCTTTGAGATGCGAGGTGATGCTAGTGCCGTGTGTGAGGTTGAGGGTGAGCTCGGCCGCAGAGGTTTGTATGGTGTGAAGTCTTCTGGTCAGGTGAGCGTTGATTCCAGCATAGAGTGTGTTTCCGTAGCCAAGTGTGAAGGCCAAGGTGCACTTTGTTGTTCACTATAATATCCAGTGACTGTGCCTTGCGACTTTTATTGATGTTGACGCTACTGACACCAGAGCGGACCTCCAGGCTTCCGCTTAATCGATGGATGAAGATGGAGGGAAGTTGGCATTTCTTCTTCCGCATTAGTTTGGCAATGGCCTTATCGTTGGCACAGTGCATGGTATCCTGTTCTGTCGAGATCTTGAGGTACAGTTCGGTGCCTCCAGTATGTATACTGGTGCAAGTTTGAACCTAAGCTGCCAGTTCAGTGTTTTTATTGTTCAGGTTGAAGTTTAGGGGTACAGGCCGAGGGCCCATCCCTGAGGGGCTGCGTGTGCCGCTGGATGCTGCGAGGATTCACAGGGGCATATTCTCAAGGACTCATCGCCGATTTAGCTGCACTTTTCCGCCACGAAAGTGGCGAAAGATTTATCGCCCTATTCACAAGCCTGCGCTAACAGCCGACATCGCCAGTTTACCTGCGATAGCTGCCGCTAAAAACATTGCCAAGGCTGACAGCGACAACTAACGCTAATGATATGCAGAGTAGGCTTTCCCGTCCAAAAACTCACAATAACACCACTTTGGGATATTCTCAACGACCAGCCAGATCGGCGATGCGGTCCAAAAACAGGCGATAAGGCGCGTTAGCAGCAGGGACTTAAGACCTGCTTTTTTTCTGGTCTTAAGTTGGACGAAAACCTGCAGTATAAAGGGAGCCCAGCCCAGAGCCACATCTGAAGACCAACAGATGCCATGGAGCTACTAATCATGCAGCTTGGAGACCCAAGATGGCCACAAAACCCACCGCCACCACCCCCAGGACCACCCCCGCACCCAGGACCACCCCCACCGGACTACCACCGAGGCAGCACAGAACAAGACAGCGGACCTTCCGAAAACGCACCAGCCTCAGAGACTTAACGCCAGAGGATGACATTGCCCACTACAGGCTCAAAAGGACAACCATCCTTCGCATCCTGACCCACATTGCCCAAAGGCTGACGGTACCAACACAGCGGACAACCAACATCCCTCCGCAGACAAAGCTGCTGGCTGTGCTGCTCTTGTTGGCCTCTGGTAACTTCCAACCAACAACTGCCAGAGTCGGAGGAGTCTCACAGCCAGCCCAATCAAAGTTCCTCACACCTGTCATGGATGCCATCATCAGCTTCATACCCCAGCACCTTCACTTCCCACACACTGCGCAGGAACAGCTGGAGACCAAGCAAGGCTTCTACGCCATAGCTGGCTTCCCGCACGTGTTGGGGGCAATTGACTGCACACATGTCCTACTTGTGCCCCCTGCCGACACTGCACAAGTACCGCAACAGAAAGCACACGCATTCCATCAACGTGCAGGCAATAGTGGACCACCGGGGACTGTTCACCAATGTCGTCGCCAACTTCCCAGGCAGTGTGCATGATTCCTAGATCTTCCGACAGTCCATCATCAACCAGCGCTTTCAGGATGGCACCTATGGAAATGCACTGCTCGTTAGTAAGTACCAACGGAACACACCACACACCTCAACTCCACAATCATACAACTCACAACTGTGGGAATGCACACGTAACAATATCACATACAATATGCCAACCAACATGCCCACCTACCAGATATGACAACACAAGGAACTGTGGTAACAGGGGCCAGACATGTAGACAAACCATCCACAAAGGCATAGCCCCTCTGCCACACAATTGCAGAATGTGGGGAGAGGTGGGAACCAAGAATGTGCGAAGGAGGCAATGGACCAATGAATAAGAATGTACACAATGCCAAGTGTGGCGGTGATGTGCTGGACAGTCTTGAGTATGCAGAGCACAGACATGTCCATGTGGACATATACTGCTGGTGTTTGCAGTGTTGTGGACAGTGGACGCAACCATGTTACCTCAGGCAGTGGGGAAGACCTTGGACATGTAGCTATGTCGCCCCCCCTGTAAGCGTAAGCGTAGTGGCCTGGGCCGGCGTACGCCAGTCCAGCATAGGAGTGTGAAGAAATGGCCCGGGGCTCTGGGCGTGGTACAGTTCTGGGCTCTGGGCGTGGTTCAGTTCCAGGCTGGCCACAAAAGTGACTATGGCGTGTGTCTCTGTTGTGGTGTCGGCGCCACCCGGCCCTTAATCGACAATGTTGCAATGTAGTGTTGTAGGGATTCTGCACATACACAGAACTATGCACAGCAATGCGGGACTTCGGTATATAGGGGCTACACCTTCCTACAGCCTTAGTACCCACGAGCCTACGACCAGCTAGCTATAGTGTCCCACCTGCCCTCCTATACACAGATAGAGAAACAGGCATTTAGACAACCCAGAACACAACACTCCCTTAATCACTCAGGGATCGTGGTAACAGGTAATTCTCCAAATATAAAAAAAAGGTGCGTGTCCCACAAACAGCAGCTGCAGGGTATGTTTTGTCTATGTGCTAGGGCCTGACCAGATCAAAATAACAAGGGACGGTGTTGTTTGACCTTGCTCACGATGTTCAGACTAAACTCCAGGAACAAGCAGGGAACCAGCGCAGCCAGCGGGTCGCAGGTGACCAGCAAAAACATTCTTGCATAAGAATAAGCCTATAGTGTTGTGTGCAAAAGCAGCATCATAGCCTCCGGACCCATTCTAATCTAAAGATGCCAACGGGGTCCCTTAAATCCACATGACACCCTCCCCCTGGCCAGGTTGCAGAAGAATAGAAAAAACAAGGTCCAAGTCGCAAGCAGAGTTAAAGCACTGAGCTATAGCAGGGGCAAAGTTCCAAAAATCAAAATCATTATAAGGTTGATTAGTGGTAAAATACGAGAAGAAGAAAAAAAATAAAAATGTCTTGTTGAACATTAATCATCGGAATCATATGAGATCCGTTGAACCTTGGAAGGCAAGGTGTTCCAAAAGACGGTCCCCCTCCCGAGAGACAAGGAGGGACAACATCCAATTCAACAACTCGAAGGAGCATACGTGCTCATCATAATCCATAGCTTCAAAAAGCATGGTCGTACATCCTGTATCGTACTCAATGTAGCTATGGTGCAGCAGGCCCGACGCCCCTTCACAGATGTCCCATTGTGCCAGCACTCCATTCACGGCCGCCATCAGCATGCGGGTACCAGTTGCACATGATTGATCATGACGCAATAGGGGCCACAGCAACAGGTCGTAATCAGGGCACGGCCGTATGGCATTTGAGAGGCACAAATCCAAAGCCCAGGAGAAAGGACAGTCGCGGCACCAAAAAACTGGATGGACGCATGTAAAGTATGCATATCTGTAAGTCACATTGTAGGCAGCACCCACAACAGCCATAGGCAGGCAACCAAGGAATTCCTGCAATCGGCTACGGTAGAGATCCAGCTGGACCGGATGATCGAGTACCACATGAAGGGCAGCCATTACGAAGTAGTAAAACAAGTACCAGGACAGCACCAGCGAGCAAGAGGATCAACGGCAAGCCACCAAAAGCGCTGGAAAACATGGAATGAATAAAAGCCGGAATTACAACTAATATCGTTTGAAACGAGGACACAAGACCTCAGCCCACCAATTTAAAAAAGGTGCAAGGCCTTCTGTGTCAGAAACATTGAATATTTGGTGTATCAACTCCCCAAAATTTAGTGGGAGATTGGTATTTAATAGGGATTGTATTTCACTTGATGTCCGAGCCACCTGTAGCTTGAATGTTTCACGGGCAGAGGTCAAGGCAAGTTCATGTTGGAATAACAGTGCTTTGAGCCTACTTAATTGGTTGAAGCTTGCTTTCATAGCGGGAACAGAAGGCCACAGAGAGCTATCAGCAATGCCAGGCGGGGGCGGAAACAGGACGTTGCTGCAAGAGGGACACCGTTGCCGATACACCTGCGTGCGCCGAAGCCATGCCCTCATGTGCAGTTGTGATCAACGCATGTCTGCGGTCCTCGTTGGGAATCAGCGGATCCCCAACGGAAGGAATTGTTACTGTCGGAACTTGTTCCGGGGACAATTGGTATTTATATTTGGACGGAAACCCCTGTGGGTATTTCGTCCCGTCTCTGGTAGCCGCTACGGCTGCCAGTATGTCGGTATCGACTTTTGTCATAGACCTTGTGACTGCTGCTACTGAACAAGTGGCTACTGCATTTCTGGCTGCCTCGCCAGCCAGAGTGTTGCCTACAGTGTGTGGTCCCATGCGCTGATGGCCAAGAGTATGTATTACATGCGTAAGTGGCAAGCCCTCTTTGAGAGCCGCCACTCGTACCCAAAGCGTTTTATGCTTGATCGTGTTACCCACATGACATGACATGACAGTAGCATGCACCCGGAGGGCGGGCTCGCCCGAATGGAAAAATAAAGGAGCGCTCTGGGTCTTGACTCATACATGCCAACTGTTGTGTGTGTATCTTCATTGCCGCAGCATAAGCCAAAGGCCTAGCCTCAATCGCAGCGCAAGTTTAGCCAGGCCTGGACTCCACATCTGTGTCTGCCCTATCCTTACCATGGGCCTACACACACGTGGCTGCCCACCTTCAACGGCCAACATTACAGTGTTGTTGTCAGGCTTGCGGACATGCGCAGACAGGCATGACAATGGTGTGCCGTAGGAGTGCAAGTGATGCAACCGTGCAGCGCACACAAGTAAATAGGCTCGGGGGAGGGCGAGCAGCTGTGAGGCTACGTAATACACATTGATCCCGCACATTAGCCAGAAGCAATACATGGCAAACATGAATCCCAAAGTCGCACAAATCACACACCACAAAACTTGTAAGTCTGCCAACACAGCATGCTGAACCACCAATTTACACTAATCTCACTTACCTCTCACAGGTGATCAAGGATATGCACTCTGCCCGTGGATGATGACACCGCTCCGAGCCCCGAACACCCCGGCCCAGAGGCAGTACAATGTGGCCCACAAACACACCAGGGGCATTGTTGAGCGCACATTTGGCGTGTTAAAGTCACGTTTCAGGTGACTGGACATCACAGGTGGAAGACTCCTGTACAGCCCAGAAATAGTGTGCAAGATGATCATTGCATGTTGTGTATTGCACAACATATGTGTACGCACCAATGCCCCATGGATCCAAGAGCCAGATGCACCGGACGATGATGAGGAAGATGAGGCAGGTGGACCACACCCCACTGCAGCTGCAGCAGGAATAGCCTGAAGGAACACAATCATTAACAATTTCTTCGCATGAGCACGTCACATTGTTTCTGTCCTTAGCAATCATGGAACAGTACAAAATGACCACATGAACAGCATGTGCAAATAAGTTCATTGCAACACACATTCCCTGTGTGTATGTCAGTCCTCTGCATTAGCACATCACTCTGACAAGTGTAAGTGCAACAATAAGTGCTAACAATCTCACAATTAGCATATAGATGGTGGGTAAGTCACCTCTGTACAGAGAGGCTGTTTAGGGTGTCACGTATTCGAAATGCCATTTCAGGGTGTCAAATGTAGTACGTAATCCCACTCATCAGCGTATCACATGTGTACAATAACATGACATGAAGGCTGTCATTGGTGTTCAAAAAAAGACAACAGGGCGTCATTTGGGGTCAAATATGACATTTCGGGTGTCATTTGGGGTCAGATATGAATTTCGGGTGTCATTTGGGGTCAAATATAGAATTGTGGGTGTCATTTGGGGTCCAATATGGAATTGCGGGTGTCATTTGGGGTCAAATATGAACCACCCTGATGCAGGGATGCACCCTGTGAATCAAGTCCCACAACATGTGCAACATGGACGTAAGTGGGATGGGGGCACAGTGAACAC
The DNA here is from genome assembly GCA_963921515.1 of Calotriton arnoldi. Taxonomy (NCBI): domain Eukaryota; kingdom Metazoa; phylum Chordata; class Amphibia; order Caudata; family Salamandridae; genus Calotriton; species Calotriton arnoldi. The sequence continues at coordinate 667,483 of CAWUFW010006724.1, read as the reverse complement.
CTCAGCAACATGGGAGATGCACGCCAGCCAAAAAGCCAGCAGGAATACCTTGCGTGGAACACACCAAGGTGTCCCCTGGACATATGTGCCATGTACAGATCACATGTGTACACGGACGTCATCCATCAATAGTAGTGAACAGTGTCAGCTAATAGATGCAAGGTGAGAAGTCACGCGCCTCCTCACAGCTACCTGTACACATCACTGTCGGACTGCAGCAAAACACCACTGCTACATCTGAGCATGCAAAATTGACTGTGAGGGCATGGACATGGCTGGTTAGGGTTCAACCGTGCCGGAAGGCGAAGCAGTGACATCCCCCCCCCAAACCCACATCACTTTTCCAGAATGCAAGCAGATGACAAACTAACATTAGGGATGTAAGCACCTTTGTCTGTACTAGAAGGCGGTAGCACACCTGCACCTCCGACCTTGGAATTGCATGCGCCCGGCACCCCCTGAGAGATACCATAGCAGCTGATGTCGACTCCCACACTACGCACATCGCTAACCAAAGACCAACGTATACACACCCCACACACAGAAGTCCTTGCTCGCAGTTCTCTTGCATGGAATGACCTTCACACTTACGCACAGACCATCCCAGGAGTCCAACCGCTGCACACTCAAACAAATCATTGCTCCGAGCTGTGGCATCCACATAACTTAGACTTAGGCTTTTTACACACAGCCCTATTTCCTACATTGACGTGGGGCTAAGTTGGGAAATTGCGAGATTGTTGTTTAGGAGCAAAGAGGCCACAGGTAGTTCACACATTCCCAGTCATCTCACTGCCTGTCTGGGTCACGGTCAAACATGCGCATTGTTATCAATTCCCAGGGAGTACCTTTTTTTGGAATCACTGACTCTACATTCATCCATACTTTTATACTTGCTTGATCATAGACATGACACATCTGTGTGAATTAGAATGTTTTGGTCCCATTCGGTGGAGGGTTGAAGCTGGACCAGTACATGGCCCTGCAAACCCCACTTTGCATTGTTGCCCTGTGGAGGGCCAGTCTTGTGCATGTGCATGGGTTTGCACGTGCATGGGTTTGTTGTGAGATTGGTGATGTGTGGGGAGGGCCCCCTCTGGGCACATTGTCGACAGGGGCCTACTTGCTGTTTCTATGTGTGCTGCAGTATGCCAAGGAGATCAGGGACATGATCCATAGTCATTGTGGGTGTGCACTGTGCTATACTTAATTGTGCATGTGTGCCGTTGTGCCCATCTCCCCCCGTCCCCTCAGTCCCTGGTCGTTACTCATCCTGTTGCTGTTGGGTCAGGTCATGTTGAGCAGTGTCCGGTCCCCCAACTCCTGCCACCATCTCCCCACTGATGACTGTGGACACCATTTCCTCCATTTCATCCAGCTCCTGCTGTGGCGCAGGACTCCCACTTCCAGTCTGCATTGCTGCTTTCCAGTTGTTGGCGAGTTTCAGCTTGGTTTTGCGCTTCACATCAGTCCAGCGCTTCTTGCAGTCGTCCACTTCCCTTCTCTTCACTCCGACTGCATTCACCTTGGCCAAGATGGACTGCCATATTGCATTTTTAGTTGCCAATGACACAGTGGAGGTGATGAACAGTTGTTGGTGGTGTTCTATCACCTCCGTAATCAGGGATCTTGTTTTTCTGCGGACTGAATCGCGGGTTCCTCTTCTTCTTCTCCTTGCCCTTCCCTGACCCCGAGGTCCCAGGCTGGTCCTCCGGGGGGTTTGTGGGGTTCTGGTTGGCCTCTGTACTTGCTCCAGCTTCCTCCATGGTGCTTCTCAGTTGTTTGGGTTTTGTTTTAGATTTCTTTCTTTTTTTTTTGCAGCTTTTATGGTGCTTTTCCCCGCCTGACGTGGGAATAGCAAGCCTGGCGCTGCTTATCGCTGATGTTTTTATCGCTGTTGGGCCCATCGCCACTTTTTTCACGTTCGGGTTTCCTTTTTTATCGGCGTCCCGGTAATTTTATCGCGAACATTTGACGCGTTATCGGGACACTATCGCCTGTTGCCGGTGTGTTGAGAATACGCCGTTTACGTGGCGTTGGTTTCCCGCGATAGACGGCGTTATGTAAAATTGCATTAGCCTAGGTTGGCGATAATTATCGCACGTTCTTGAAAATATCCCCCACAGTGTGCACTTGTTACCGTGCGCATTTTCATGGGCCAAGAGTGTCTTGTGGTCCAGTGTATCAAAAGCGGCAGAGAGATGCGAGAGAAGGAGACGGCTGCCCTCTCCTCTGCCCACACTGCCCAATGCATTGCCCTGGCCCTGCAGGATGGAGCGCAGCATCCGGCCCTTTCTCTGACGTCAGCAAGAAAATGGATTCACAAGTGGAGAAAAATGCGCTCCGAGAAATGCAAAATGCGGACAATGACATTTCACTAAAAGCACAAAAACCTTTTAAAGTCTGCCGTGGGAGCCAGGCCGTTATTTAATAAGTGGCTCGCTTTCTTCACAAATGTCACAGAAACCCAGCCCAGCATCCTAAAGTCTCGTTTTACTGCTGCTTTTTAACACGGAAAGTGCAACGGTTCTGCTGTCCACTTGCCTTCAAGGGATGAGTCCAGCAGGTGTTAAATGCGGCGGCTCGTCTCTGCTAAAGCTGTGCGCGAGCCCCTGCGTGACACAAAGAGAAGCAAAGGATACAGAGAGTTATTTACCAAACATCTTTAAGGCCATGAGGCCGAGACCTTCCTGCAGGTTCTCAGCACTGATGCCGTCCAAGGCGTGTTGGGTTCATGGGTCGGGTTGCCCCTTTCTGGCTGTCACAGGTGTGTTTCCTGCGGTGGGCATCACTGTGTGATCTGGTGTCCATTGATGGTGATCTGGCCGGTGGCTGGACTGACGGTCTTGCCTTGATTCCTGCGGGGCCAGGTGTGCTCTCCATGCCTCTACCATGTTTTAGCTTCCTGTGTTATGTTTCATCAGAAAGAAGAAACTATTAATTTATTGTTCCTTCGTGTATTTCGACTGGATCTTTAAAAATTGCGTTGCTGGTGTTTTTTTATGCACAGCATACTGTTTTGTGTTTTTTCAGATTTAGCTGGTGACCCTTTCCACCCGTGTTTATGCGAATCAGTTACTATAGTATTTTGTGCAAGCTTTTTGATTTTTTTGTGGTGTATGTTTGTGTTCGTGGGTTGGTCTGGTATGGTATATGTAGTCTTGTGTTGGTCTGGTGTGGTGTATGTTTCTGTTCTTGGGTTGGTCTGGAGTGCTATATGTTTGTGTTCTTGGGTTGGTGTGGTATGGTATTTGTAGTCTTGTGCTGGTCTTGTGTGGTGTATGTTTGTGTTCTTGGGTTGGTCTGGTGTGGTGTATTTTTGTGTTCTTGGGTGGGTCTGGTGTGGTATATGTTTGTGTTCTTTGGTTTGTCTGGTATGGTATATGTAGTCTTGTGCTGGTCTGGTGTGGTGTATGTTTGTGCTCTTGGGTTGGTCTGCTGTGGTATGTGTTTGTGTTCTTTGATTGGTGTGATATGGTATATGTAGTCTTGTGCTGGTCTGGTGTGGTGTATGTTTGTGTTCTTGGGTTGGTCTGGTATGATATATGTAGTCTTGTGTTGGTCTGATGTGATGTATGTTTCTGATCTTGGGTTGGTGAGGTGTATGTTTGTATTCTTGGGTTGGTCAGGTGTGGTGTATGCTTGTGTTCTTGGGTTGGTCTGGTATGGTATATGTAGTCTTGTGTTGGTCTGGTGTGGTGTATGTTTGTGTTCTTGGGTTGGTCTGGTGTGGTGTATGTTTGTGTTCTTGGGTTGTTCTGGTGTGGTATATGTTTGGGTTGGTCTGGTGTGGTGTATGTTTGTGTTCTTGGGTAGGTCTGGTGTAGTGTATGCTTGTGTTCTTGGATTGGTCTGGTATGCTATATGTAGTCTTGTGTTGGTCTGGTGTGATGTATGTTTGTGTTCTTTGGTTGATCTGGTGTGGTGTATGTTTGTGTTCTTGGGTTGGTCTGGTGTGGTGTATGCTTGTGTTCTTGGGTTGGTCAGGTGTGGTGTATGTTTGTGTTCTTGGGTTGGTCTGGAATGATATATGTAGTCTTGTGTTGGTCTGATGTGGTGTATGTTTCTGTTCTTGGGTTGGTCTGGTGAGGTGTATGTTTGTATTCTTGGGTTGGTCAGGTGTGGTGTATGCTTGTGTTCTTGGGTTGGTCTGGTATGGTATATGTAGTCTTGTGTTGGTCTGCTGTGTTGTATGTTTGTGCTCTTGGGTTGGGCTGGTGTGGTGTATGTTTGTGTTTGTGGGTTGTTCTGGTGTGGTATATGTTTGGGTTGGTCTGGTGTGGTGTATGCTTGTGTTCTTGGGTTGGTCTGGTATGCTATATGTAGTCTTGTGTTGGTGTGGTGTGGTGTATGTTTGTGTTCTTTGGTTGGTCTGGTGTGGTGTATGTTTGTGTTGTTGGGTTGTTCTGGTGTGGTATATGTTTGGCTGTATACAGGTAAGACAGAGAACCAGAACGTTCTACAGGAAGAGTTCCAAAGCCGTTTTCGCACTAGACAACATCCTGGTGGCCAGTTACCGGTGTTTCGTTAACAGGACATGTTCTTGCATGTGCTTACCAGTAAATCTTTTGCTTGAATAAAAAGAAGTACAAGCCAGGAAACTGGTAATGAGCGGAAGTAAAGAGGGGAAGGGGGGGAGGCGGTCAAACATGCCTGATGAGAAGCTGTTCGTGACCCCAGCCACCGGACCCGTTGTCTTTTCCCCTGAGCTGGGAAGGTGTTGGGGTGAGCCGCTAAGAAAGGTGTCAGGAGACCACAGTGAAGTGAGCGGTGAACCAATTGTGGTGGACGGCTGAAACCTGCAAGAACCAGGAAGTCAAGCATGGCTGACATCAAGGCCTGCCGAGAGGTGCCTGACCTTTGCGTCATTCACTGAGGAAAGCCCGTCCAAAGAGTCTTCAGTGCTGTGACTGGTAGTGAAGGCCAATTAATGTCTGAAGTCTGGAACCAACGTCAAGCAAGTGCACATAGCATGGTACATCACACGCATGGGTATCTGGGAAGTGCTCATTGCGTAGTACATTACATGGATGGGTTTACAGGAAGCACTCATTGCATGATACATCACACACATGAGTATCCGGGAAGCACTCATTGTGTGATACATGACACACATGGGTATCCAGGAAGAACTCATTTCGTGGTACATCACAAAAATGGGTATCTGGTAAGCACTCGTGTTGTACATCACATGCATGGGCATCTGGGAAGCACACATTGCGTGATACATCACACGCATGGGTATCTGGGAAGCGTGGTACATCACACACATGGTGTCACATGGCTGATAGGGCTTTTGTCGACATCGATAAGTTAGCATGTTGGTGCCCCCATGATGCTGCTTTTGCACAAAAGTTACTACATAACTTTATATTTGCAAGACTCTGGTTATGCCTTTCACATGAGAACTGTCTGCTGTGTTCGTTCTTTGCCATTTCCTGGCATTTAGTCTGAACACTGTGAGCAAGGTCGATAAACAAGGCCCCTTGTTATTCTGTTCTGGTCAGGCCTTAGAACCTAGACAAAACATACAACAGCAGCTGCGGCTGAAGACTTGTGTTTTGATATTACGGGGATGCAGGGTTTGGGGAACACACTTGGAGAGGGACCTTTCCAGGGAGAAGAGCAACACCCAGCCTCGAGGTAGAAATCTCATCTATGCTCTAAGGTATGGGGTCTGCTAACAAAACCCAGAGATCTTCTATTATGTAATAATACATATTCTATCCAAGGGAAGGGAGTTTAGACACTATAGTTCTTTTCTCCATTGTCTTTATACAATGACAGCTCCCTTCATAATGTATGGACTGGCTGCGATGCTAACTGTATTATTGTTATGCATTTTCCTGCTTGTTGTGGCACGTATACTGCATGTTAGAGCACGTTAGTTGAAATAAACATTTTAAACTATATTCGTGTCTCAGTCAGATTTTATTGTGGACAGGTGCGAGAGTGTGAGCGAAAAGGTGAGTCCTGTCACCACGATTCCTGAGAGATCAGGGAGTGTTGTGTTCTGGGTTGTCTAATCATTTACTTCTCTGTATTTGGATAGGAGAGCGAGTGAGACACTACAGCTAGTCGGTCCTGGGCTCGTGGGCACTAAAGCAGTAGGAAGGCATAGCCCCTATACACCGAGGCCCCATATTCCTGCGCATAGTTCTGTGTGTGTGCAGAATCCCTGCAACATGGCGCCACCAACATTTGGTCTGGTACTTATTCGCGAGACCCCTAAGTAGCACTTGCACTTGTCCATGATACCCTCTTACCGGTTGCGGAGACGTCCGTGGTGTGAGGGTGTTAACCTCCTATTTAGGAAATTTTATAGGTTTTTCAAGCTTGAATTCTAAAAGGTTTGGTTTCTTCTTATCCCTGCGTTGCGCTGCTGTTTTACTTTTCAGTATCTATTATGGCTGTTAACATTCCTGCACCTAACCGTGCTGCGGTTACTGCGCATTTGACCGTGAACGGAGTCCCAGTTGCGGGGGCGGAGTTTATATTTGTCGTTGAGGCAGATCCCTCTTACCGCTTTGAGGTTTTTTACTCCTGGGTCAAGTTTCCTGCGTTTGATGGGAATGATGCTTTCTTTCATGAATATGAACGTGGTGCGGTACCACAACTTTACCGTCCGTAACAGTTAATTGAAGTTCCGTTGTCAGCTTGGCAACACACAATATGGTTTAATGGCACCCTACCTCACCCTGTTTTGGTGGTCCGTCTCGGCCCATTGTCGGTCGACGGGGCCACGTGGCCCGTTTTAGCGGGCTTTACTCCTTATCCGTATTATCAGGCTGTTACACTAGCAGAGCTACATATTTTACACGCAAACTTAATACATATACATAGAAGTGTCAAACAATATCTTTCTCGTAATGTTCCAGCGGCTCTGGTAGGTGCCGCTCAACCACCAGGACCTGGTGGCATGGTCATAAATCCTATCATGATTAATTCTGTGATGGGCAAGAAGCCACAGAACAGGGATGAATTCCCTTTTTGGTTGGCTGAAACGTTTGAGCAACTTGAAGCTGTTTTTCCACACACGCCTCCTGTGGATAAGCACTGGATCCTAACCACGAGTTTACCTAAGGGCCTAATTCCCAATCTTGCAGATTGCACCACCTGGGGGAAGGTGTTTGCTGCGGTTTATTCTCTGTGCTTCGGCACACCCTCTATCACAGTGCTCCAGATGGTTCTTAAAAAGGTACAGGATGAACACGGGGCGGTGGCGGCCCTGGAGCTGGGAATGAGGCTACTGGGGGACTTCACGATAGTCTCTGATATGATCCTAGCAAACGTTAAGGGGGAAGCTGTCAGCCTACAAGTTAGTCATCGCCTGGAGGCGGTGGCTGACATTGATAAACAAAGAGAAATGCCACTCATAATTGCTAAAGTATATAAATCATTAGGCCGTAATAATTTGGGTATTAAGCCTTTCAATCAGTCACAAAATAAGCCTCCTCTGGAAAAGGTGGGACGTCCAAGCTTTCCTAAAAAGAATTGGACTAAAAATAAGAAGCAGCAGAAGCCAGGTTCGCGTGCAGGTTCACCGACACCTGATGCTGTGGAGCGTAGATATGATTTGCATGACCGTGCTACTCTTAAAACACCTGAAAGATTTCAGGTTCCTGATCAACGCTCTCCTCGTTCCTTTCAGGTATCATAGGACCCTCATTTCAGTGGAGGGGAGTGGCAGGATCGCAAACAGGGCGAGTCCAGTCAACAAAGACGGGATCAGCCGAAACAGTTTGAAGTCAGACTAAAGACGGAGTTGCAACCTCCGTACCGCGCCCCGTTTCAGAAGAAAAAAGTTGCAGCGTTAACAGCAAAGTATGCCTCAGGCAGTGAGAACCCTGCTCCTCTATTGGAGATGGGCGGTGACACTCCTCGACAGCGCGGCGAAAGTTACCATAGTGCTGGAGGCACTGCGTCCTTGTCTCGAGGCGAGAGCAACTGTTACCTTTGTAACAGTGGAAACAGCAGATACACAAGTTGCGCCCCCGGATAGACTTTATGAGATATCCTCCAAATTGAGGGTGATATCAGACGGACAATTAAGCCAATCTTTTGGGAAAACCTTACTTCCTCTTATGACATTCTGTTGGCGGAGGCAGATTGGCCTCCCCTATTCGTCTTGGCTGCTTCACGTGGCGAAGACGTAATTCTTCCCAGTTTTTCTTGTTATGTCCCTGGGGAGGCTAAACAAAATTACGCGTGAACACTCATTCCATGTTACATCACATGCATGGGTAACCGGGTAGCACTCATTGCATGGTACATCACATGCATGGGTATCTGGGAAGCACTCATTGCGTGAAACATCACATGCATGGGTATCCGGGTACCCAAGTGCGCAATGACAGTTTGGTCGGCCCTCTCAAACCAGTCATGTGCACTTTCCCCCTCTCCATGCAGGCTGTATTACAGCCTGCATGGAGAAAATGGCCTCCCCTACAGCCCCTGGCTGAGCGCCGTATTACGGCGCTCAGACCAGCGTTGTGATTGGCTTAGGGGAGGGAGCCTGGCTGCCTGCTTCCTGTTCCTGATGTCGGAAGCAGGAGAGCAGGAGCAGGACCAGAGACGTGGGACCCAGGACCCGGCGGAAAGGTAAGTTATTTTTTTTAATTTTTAAACTCCCTCGCAATCCCCCCCCCCATGCGCGACACCCCAGTGAACCCCCCGCGCCCGCCCCCCCACCCGCGAGCCATGCCGGCCGCCCCTGAGTATGTATCTATAGATTCCTGGAGAACAGACCAATTGCAGTGATGCAGACTTACCAGCACTTCACTTTATGTAACTGTAGATCTTTTCTAAAAACTCATGCAATTCTTTATGCAGTTTGAACTGATCCACCGATGATGTGGGTACATACCCTAACCCTTTGTTTAAAATCCTCTTCTGAACTTCCATCAGGGAGTTACCACTGAGGCACACTAGTAGTTCTCTCGTGCTTGGATCATCTTGGGTTTGTCTGGACATGCTCCGAGTGTGCCCTCTGGGTTCCTCGCCTTCCCTTGAGATCTGCATCAATCGTCTTCGTCCTCTTGGGGCGCCGGGGCCTGGCGTGGATATCTCTGCTGTCCAGTCTGATTGTAATAACCCTGCCAGGCCATATACTGTGTTGGAGCTAGTGGTCAGCAGATATATCCACACCATACCAGGCCTTTTTTTAAGCATAAAAAGCACATGAGTTTTTCTGAAAACTAAGGCTCAAAAGGTTTTTCAAGAACAAATCATACACACAGTATCAGGGAGACACAGGCCTTAGGGTAAAGTCCACCGTCTGTCCACCGACCATGAGCACACCCCCTGAAATACTTACCTTTGAGTAGGCAGTATTGAAAGAGATTGATGACTAACCTACAACAGAATCATGTGGCAGTCTCTTGAGAATAGGAAAGGATACCTTAGTGGAGCTCAAGAACAATAGAGATATTGCAATCAAACCAGCAGATAAGGGTGGGACAGTGGCCATTTTGAAAAAGAACGAGTAAGAAGTAAGAACTATCAACCCCTTGAAACTGTCCCCGGAGAGGCCCTTTGCAATGAGATTAAATGTGTGGTCGAGGAAACAGAGCTAGGGGTTGGGTTACTAAGAATGAGGCAGAATTCTTGGCCAACCACCATCCAGTCACCCCTACTTCTATACCCTTCCCAAGATCCATAAAACATAAGATTCCCCCACCAGGGAGATGTATAGTCTCAGGGATAGGGCCAGTGTTAGAACCCTTATTGCACTTCTGTGACTTCTATATGAAACCTATTGTCCAGAAGACGCTGACTCATCTTAAAGACACAAAAGATCTTCTGAGACTGATTGAGGACTTTGACTTTGATGCCAATAGGCAACTCCTGATTGGCTTAGACGTCGAAAGCCTTTATAAGAGCCTCCCACAAACGGACACCTTACAGGTTTTGGAAGAGGTGTTGTGCTCGGAAGAGTGGAGATATGCCACACCTAGACACTTTGTCTTGGAGTGTGCCCGATTGGCCCTCTGCAAGAACTATTTTCAGTTTGCGGATCAGATGTACCTACAAACCCACTATGGGCAGCATCTTTACCCGAGCCTGGCAGGTCTGTATGCACATAACTTTAAATCCAAGTTTGTACTGATGGACACCGCTCATTTTAGATTAAGGATAGTGACATGGAAAACGTTTATTGACGATGCGCTAGTGGTATGGGAGGGGGACACATACGACCACATCCTTTATCGACTGGCTCAATGCGTTTGAACATAACCTCAAATTCACTATCACCAGGAGCAGCATGGAAATGGTATTTCTTGGCATGAAAATCACAATGGAAGGGGAGGAGTTGAAAACTGTCACCCATACAAAACCGACTGACAGGAATAACCAATTAAGGTTTGATAGCTTCCACCGAGATCCCTACAGGAGAATCTACCTTATAGTCAGTTCTTGCGCCAAAGGCGAAATTGCAGTGAATCCAAAGATTACAAGGTCCACGCTGAAACCCTACTTGAGAAACTAAGTGCCAGGCAGTATCCGAAGAAAATTATTGAGAAGTGTAAAAAGAGAGCAAATAACCAAAACAGGGATGTCTTGTTGGAAGTTATACAACGGGAAACATGGTAACCTGGGATTGTGTGTGTGACCGCTTATAACCCCATGTCTAATCATGTGAAAAAGCGATCACAAAAAGTTGTCATATATTGAATACAGGAGATAATTATTGGGGTAGACCTCTATTCTCCCATCACCACAGCATCATCAGGGTTGTATGAGTGCATACAAGAGAGGGTGAGCCCTGCCTGGGTGAATACCTTGTAGGGACTTCCAGCAGTCCAGGGACATTATACTTGCTGTAAATGCAGTAGATGTAATCTCACAAAAGTCAATAGGGAACTTGATTGAGTTTTCCCAAATAGATGACAACACAGGAAACATACCAACTGTGACTCTAGCAGAGTCAGCTACATGATTACTTGCCCTGCAGTATGAAGTACATAGGAATGATAATGCATAAGGTCTGGAGAACCGGAGTAATGTAGGGTGTGCCAGAATTACAACTAAAGTGAGCCACCACATCATCACATCAGGACATACAGCCATGGATTTTAAGTGGACAGTCATAGAACAGTTGGAACCAGGGACACACAATGCAGAGAAAAAACTGTTCAAAAAAGAGCAAAGGTGGATTTTCCACCTTTCAACCAGTGAAACAGGACTGAACAATGAAATACAATGAGGCAGCCTGAGCGGATAGTATTGGAGTGCACACTTATGATTGGAGAATAAACAGGAAAGAATATATAATGTCTTGTTTCTCCCAACAGAAGTGAGATGCAAACTAAGCTATCTCGTTAAACAGGTCCACATGAGCCGGGGTTGTATGTAGTTTGATGTCATAAGTGTCACCAACCCGGACAACCAGTCTCATGCGAACAAGGAGTCTCTCACTTGAACATGTAAAAAGTAGCCCAAATGACTATACAACGATGTTGATAGATTTGACAGAAGGGCCAATCACATGCAACAAGGAAGTGGGAGGAGACATTCCCACGTGGCCAGAAGACTGGGCTGCACTTGGAAAGTTGCGAACCGCAAGGAGAGGAGTGAGGGCATTTAGGTGATTGAGCCCAAGTCTCTCTGAAGAAGTTGGTGCGGGGAGTGGAATATGGCTTTCTTTTGGTAGCGGAGTACCAGCAACAGGAATACATGTGATGGAAGCAGCAACTCTTTCTTTAAGAAAGCATAATTGTGCATCACAGAGAATAGTAGCAAGAAACTGATACAAACTCTGTTTTTCTTTCTTTTTTCATATCCTCTGAAACGAAACTAGAGTGTAACTATAAGAACATTGACCCTTCCTCGTCGATAGAAAAGAAGTGAAGAGCTAAGTATACTAGTAAGGAGTGTGCATGGAGACCGTGCATGGGGCGCAAAAACACCTTATTAAAGATATGGATACAGCGAGGCACAGTGATGACCCAGAAGTAAGCAGTAGAGTGGGCCAGTATTGGAACGCATTAAGAGCCCGTAGCTATATTCACCTATTGTGTGTGCAGTGTGACCCTATGCACAGGTGATTGATGGAAAGTTTAAGTAAGAGACAAGTGGTCTGCGAAGATGCATAAGAAGTGAAATAAAATGTTGTGATGTTCCTTATTTCTCCACAGATACCCACCGATGATTTAGCCAGTTGGACCGTAAGCATAAAGGCTATGCATGGCATGAATGGAAGTATGACAAACGAGTCGGTAATTCTCCACTTCTTGATCTATTAAGTATTAGGCAATACATAGGGATCCTTAAAACACTGGTCCTGGCAAAAGCCTCATTATCTTCTAGGAAAGCTGAAACATGTAGACCACAAGGAAGGATGCTTTGGTAATGAGACTTCGGCGTGTGCAGAATACGGCCGCTCGTCTGCTGCCGAATCTTCCAAGACGGGCCTCTATGGACTCTGCACTCTCACAACTGCACTGGCTACCCCTGAAGGAAAGGCTCTCCCTCGAAGCCATGTATTTCTGCTACAGGTCCTTCAGGATAAAGGCCCTTTTTTTAAGCCTTATTCTCCTACTAGGAACTTAAAATCTGCTGGGGCCTCATTGCCAGGCGTCCCCACTGTAAAGAGAACTCGCATCAGAGACTGCTGCTTCAGTTTCTTAGCAGCTAAGTTGTGGAACTCCCTCCTCTTCAAATTAGACAGGAGAAACAGAACTATCAGCAAAAATTAAAAACCTGGCTGTTGAGGTTGGCCTGAATTGTAATGTTTCACTAGCTGTTTGTCTGGATATGATCTCTGGGCATGAGACCGTAGAGCTGGGACACTCGATAGAAGTAACTATGTGCTTTATAAATCGCTTTATTATTATTTGTTTTTAACACTGCTAAGGCAATATTCTCCTAATAAAGTTTTGTGCAGTTAAGCCTCAGGGTGCCTTTTAACTATTTTATGGTAGGATCCCAAGAAATATCTGTAAGTGCACCCAGAAAAAGATCAGGTCAGAGCCTGCGGTGGAAGTACTAGACTCCATCGTGAAAACTCTATGATGAAGCATGCCTTCGGGATTTCCTGTAGGGTGAGAGTTTTATAGGAAAATAACTCATGTGCCGGTTCTGCCCATATGGACTGGACTCTTAGGGGACCCCCTGTTTTGATTTATATACAGCTTTTTCAGGGAAGTTGTGGGATCCCAACTGATCTTCTCCTCCTTTTGATTATTTATCCTTGCATACTCCAACATGTTTCGGCCGTCTTCCCTAGTGCCCAAAAAGTTAGTGACCTTCATCAGGATGTCAAAGTCTCTGGCTCCTAAATGCCGCTATACTTATGTACTTATGTTGTTAGTGAAAATCTCGCCATTAACTATCCTGATGTGGTAGGTGTCAGGTGATCTATAACTAAATGGAGGACCCCACCCTCTAATCCCCGTAAGAAACTATCTATTTAGGGTTTCTTAGGTATATCTTACATACATGTCCTCTGAAAACCATTGCTGCAGGGGTTGAGGTAATTCTTCAGAACCTGGGGAAGCCGAAGGGGCATCTTCCTATTGTCAAACTTACTTGAAGGGGTGGACGCTGCCCATTTCTTGCCTCAGTGTTTCCCTCTGCCAGACTGGACAGATTTTCCATAATCTCAACAAATGTGGGCAGGTGGACCGGCATAACGTTGCTGAAGAGTAGGGGCAATGCTGTCAACTTTAAGTGTGTCATAGTTATTTAAAACCCTGGATATATGATCATCTGATTGCAGGAGTTGACAGATGTGCTAAGGAAAAGGTGTGTCTTGCATCGCTTGTGCCTGGAGCGGTGCCATAGAAGGTCACGTGATGTCCAATGTCGAAACAAAGAAATGACTAAACAATGAGACTGTAGGAAGAATAGCTTTGGACATGTCATTCTCATAGCCTATGTCTGCATTTGTGGTCATTGCCCATTATGCACAATGGCTGGAATTTGTGGGCCAGGCTACTAAACGTGAGGTTTAGACTTTTTAAGTGACATATTGGAAAGAAAGGCGTTACCCAAGTACTTTATCACCGATAAAGGAGTACAGTTAGTATCTAATGATGTGAGATAATCTGTAAACCTGATTGTTACTGGGCACTTTTGTACATGTAATGGAATGCTGAGAAGTGAACCAGGGTTTTGATGGAGGGGATACAGCGATCATTAAGTGAAGGGAGGAACTGGAGACGAGCCCTATCAGACTTAATAAGGGCTTGTAGAATAGCTCCAGAGGTGAAGAGGTAAAATTGCTATTTGAAAAAATGAGGGGTAGCCGATCACATTTGGCGCTGATGCAACTTGAATGTAGGAGCATCGTGAAGGAAAGTCGGTTGAGAGTGGCAAGGGAGTAAAGAGACATAATGGAAATAGTAAGCATTCTGGGACAATGAAGAGAAATACGTGTAAAGGAGATGGCCGCAGTCCTGTAGCACAGAGTAGTACTTTTTTATTTACAAAAAGAAAATCCTGAAACGGAATTTTCTTTTTGCAAAGAAAACAAAAGAATGCTCCCCTCGCCATTGGAGTCTTTCCCCATGGTGGGAGGAGCTTTATTATGCTGTTACTGTCCCTCACTGCCAGGTTTTGCCTGATGGTGAGAAACAGTAAAATATGGCTAAATGTCCACCCATCTAAATTGGGTGAGCGGACATGCAGACATTTCTGCGAAGGCCCTTACTCCCCAGGGCTGTTGGAGAAGTTCGGCCATGGCGGAGACAGAGTTATCTCCACTGTGGCTTAACCGATGGTATGCCCAAAATTAAATTGGGCAGGTGGACCATCGCAATGAGTTCCCTCCTGCCAACATATAAATCGTGCTCCATGTTTGGAACAAAGGGGAGGTTTGATGGTACCAGAATGTTTAAAGAAGAAGCTAAGAAGAGTCACTTGTGACCCTGCAGGTGCAAGGGAGGTACCTTAGGAAAGTGAGAATGAGTTGCTAAAAAATCTGTGTGGATTAAAGACAGTTCAGTTCAGTAGTTTGTCCAAAGTAAAAACATTGATGGAAAATTATTTTCCAAAATTTTGTTTTTCTTTGAAAACATATAGGTTTTTCCTATTTCATTCGTATATTGGGCCTGATTAAAGTTTGAAGTAAGGACTGTACTGCACCAGGGCGATGGAGTAAAATACCCCTGAAGGAGTATGAATTTAGAGATGACCCTAGGTCCAGCAGACACCTCTAGCTATTGTCAAGAACCGCCCTCACGGCAATTCCTGTCAATGAGTTAAATGTTTGACAGACGGGACCTCAAAATGACTGCACTGTTCGTCAAACTAATAACTTGCTTTTGTTTTTTCAAAAAGTGGAATTTTGGTCTTAAAAAAAAACAAAAACTAATGATACTCATTCCATGAGAGTAGTTGCCCATGGTGTAGAGGTCATTTAAAAGTTTTTTCTGTCTCTTTCCACTACGTTTTTCACTGTGGTAAGGGAGAGTAAAAACTGGCAATTCAACCACCCACTCTAAATCACAGTCATGCTTAAGGTTCGCTGGACTGTAAATAAGGCGGGCAGACCTTAAGTTTGGCGTAGAGGGTACTCCAGTGTCATTACGACAGAGTACACTCTATGCCAAACTCAAAATCCATCCTGCTTTGCAGATCTTTGGGGCATATTAGCAAGACCCACGTTAAAATTATCGCCGTTTTAGCGGCAGGAAACTGCCGCTAAAACGGCGATAATGGGCTTGCTAATATGCATTATGGAATTCAATAGAAGCCCAGGTTAGATGTCCTGCACATCTAACCTGGGCTTCTATTGAATTCTATAACGCATATTAGCAAGCCCATTATCGCCGTTTTAGCGGCAGTTTCCTGCCGCTAAAACGGCGATAATTTATCGCCGGTCTTGCTAATATGCCCCTTTATTCTTACCACCTCACAGATATTGTGAATAAATTAGTATGTTTTGGCCACTCGCGGAGATTTTCTACTTTTTTATTGTGCCTTCGCATATAGTAGTCTTTATTGTCCCATTATTGATTGTAAGAAATGGGGGTCTCTAGTTGGCAGTAGCTTGCACCCTGTCCAAGTAGGGACCCTACCTTCCAGTCAGGGTAAGGGGATTACACAGGTAAGATAATCCCTGCTCACCCCCTTGGTAGCTTGGCCATGCTTATCTCAGAGGCAATGTGTAAAGCATTTGTACATAAACACACAGTAACACAGTGAAAACACGACAAATGGACACCACACCTGTTTAGAAAAATAACCAATCTTTAAATAAAACTAGACCAAAACGACAAAAATCGAACATACACAAGTAAACATAAATTTTGCAAGAATAAACTAAAAATACAGTTCCTTGAAGTTGATAGCGCCAACCGGGGCTATCGCAGCGTTGTGAACAACACAAATCCAACAGTTCAGCAGTGCGGCGTCGGAAAGACCAGCGAAACATTACCTTTGGAAATGAAGGGGCCTCGGGGACCTTGCGATGAAATCCGAAGATGATTCTTTACCAGCGTCGTCGGGCATCGGTTCCTGAAGTTGGTGAGACCTTGAAGTCACACACGTTGTGGATCGATCTCCGTGGTGTCGAAGTCAAGGCCCCTGGCATCGGCAGGCATCAGGGCTGCGATGTCGTCATGGTCGATGCGTCGTGCTCCTAACGAGCGGTGACCATGGCTTCGGTGCAGGCAGTGGCGCGTTGTTGATGCAGAAGTGCTGTCGTCAGTAGACCCCGGGCTGCGGTGTGAGATGGGGCGATGCACCATGCTCTTCACGAGCTGTGCCCTCAGCCATGATGCAGGCAGCGGCGTCGTTGGACGAAGTTGGAGTTGATGGTGCTGTTGTCAGCAAACCAGGAGCTGTGATGTGAGACTGGGCGATGCGTTGTGCTCTTCATGAGAGGTGCACTCAGCCATGGTGCAGGCAGCGACGTTGTTGGACGTAGTCGAAGTCGATGAGGCTGTCATCGGCAAACCAGGGGCTGCGATGTGAGGCGGGGTGATGCGTTGTGCTCTTCATGAGCGGTGCTCTCAGCAGCAGCGTCGGGGGTGAGGTAGGGGCTGCTATGTCATCGCAGTCAGCGAGTCGTGCGTCTCACGAGCGGTGACCACAGCTTTAGTGCAGGCAGCGGTGTCAATGACGGCATCGGGGTTGCTTTTCTTGGAGTTACAGTAAACTCATTCAGTTCCAAGGGCCCAGGACTGGTATTGGTACCACTTGGCAACACAGGACTCACAGCAGAAGAGCCCCAGTGCTGGCAACAAGATGTGGATGAAGTCTTTGATCTCCCTGAGACTTCCAACAAGAGGCAAGCACACAAAAGCCCTTGGAGAACCTTGGCAAGCAGGATGTAGAAAGCAAAGTCTAGTCCTTTCACTGTCCAAGACAGAAGCGGCAAGCAGCAGGCCAGCACAACACAGCAACACGCAGAGTGGCAGTTCCCCTCCTACAGCTTCTCCAGCTGTTCTTCTTGGCAGAATCTCCTCTTAGTTCAGAAGTGTTCTAAAGTCATGGTTAGCAGTGAGCAGTAAACTCCGCTCCACCGGCAGATTTCACAGAGTTTTTGTCACTCCACACTCCACTTGGAGGGCGAAGTTTGGCAAAAGCTCTGCCTACATCGTGTAGCGGAGTTTACCGGCTCCCACCACTAGTAAAATGCCCCTGTACAGCTGTCTGTGGGTTTTAGAACAAATGGTTACGTCAAATGAAGGTTTGGGAAACGCACCAAATCCAGCTGAAGATTCAGTCTGCGTGCTTTCTCTCATCTGGCATGGTTGAGCTGGATGTCCTCAGCTGACCCCTCCCATCCCTGCACAAAACATGGCCGCTGTGATAGAAAAGAAACCTGAGCCACTGCTCTGGCATTGCAACATGGATGAATTCTAGTCTGCAAAAACCAACTAATCTATCAAAGACAAGTTCTGTTGATTGATTGACGAGCTCAGACTTGATCTTGAAAATTCTGGCCAGGCTTGTTGAAGCTTGTCTTTGTCTGAGACAGAGTGGCACAACGCTGGATGGATCAGCCATAAACAAACTGTAACTTTATTTACCTATTTACAGGTCACCTGAGAACAGTGATCTGAGAGCTTCCAAGCTCGAGAATGGCTTTGGAGAGCGTCTACTTCAAAGCGGGGTTAGCTGAGCTCCTCCTACACCACACCCCTGCACGTCTGGTACATGTGCTTCCACAAACTCAGGCACTGGAAATCTAGTCCTGGTCCATGATGCACCAGTCATGCCTCGTAGCGCCACACTACAGCTTCCCAGTCCAGTCTAACAAGATCTCGAGGACATTTTGGAGGTAGCACAGTTTTTACACCCTCAAGCAGACGTGATGACGAAACAGCGTCTTTTTCAACAAATGAATACTGAGGAGACTTCTTTCTCAGAGGGGCCCTGTAGTGTGTAGCTTTGCTTGGAGGCATCCTCGCACTGTAGCCAGCGAGAGGGTGTCTCGCCCTCTATGTATTATTTGAACATGGTTCCACGATCGGGCTCCGAACGATGCGTGCCAGGATTCTGTCAACGTTAATCAGTTGGCGGTGATCCTGGAGTGCAGCGGGAGCGCTCGGTCGTGGGTGCTACATTTATTGAGAATAAACTTCTGTCAAACGTACCTCGGAGTCTTCCCGTCTCCTCCTTACTTCATTTGGCGACGACTGGAGGAGCCCATGCTACCAGCACCCACCGACCAACTCGTCAGGACTTTTCAGTGCGCAGCACACAGACGACGCGCAGCACAGCGCCTCCATTGCCGTATCCTGCCTTACTTCGGACAGACGACATGCAGCACAGCGCCTCTATTTGCCATCTCCTGCCTTTCCTCACACAGGGCGCAGCAGCAGTCTCCTCGTTTTCCACCGTTCCCGGCAGAGCTTTGGAGCTGCCCCTCCTCGTGACATCATCGCATCCTCCTCCCATGAGAGACGTCACTGCGTCTTCACACGGGCGGCCATATCTCCTTGGGCAGCCTACACGCTAAGTTATGCAGCAGCTTTATCATCACGTCTTGACGCATGCGGCCATTTTGGTTTGGGTTGCCACAACATATTGATACAGGTAGGATCCAGCCTGTCTACACTTACGGTGACAGGCACACCTTATTTTCCTTATTTAAAGTTACCGATAAATTCTAATTGGAGCCTCATAATTCGAGCCTTCCAGTTCGGTGATAGGCTCACCTTAAATATTTTACTTAATTTCAAATCTTTCGTTTTTGTGGATTGGAGCCTTCAAATTTGGTGATAGGCTCACCTTTATTTATTTCTGTGCCTGCAAACTTTGGTGACAGGCTCACCTTTCTTTTAAAATTATAAGGTAATCTTGAACTAAACTGTCACCTTCTCGCATTTTCACATTTATTGCACATTTTATTTTAATGCTTTCCACTTTACAGTTGTTTTTCTTTTACATGCTCAATATTTGATATTCCTAGACTCTTTGTCTTCATCCATGGCTACCTCTCAGCAGTTTGCACAACCGCCTCCTTTCTTGCAACATCCAGGTAAACCCAGTATTCCCTGGCGACAATGGGTAAAAGCATTTGAAAATCACGTTGTAGCAATTGATGCAGTCAAGTTTTCACCAGCTCGCAAAGTTGCAATTCTTTATGGTTGCTTAGGCCTTTCTGCGCAACATGTTTTCGAGAATTTGCCCCCTTTCCCAACACCCTTAGGAGAAGCTGGTGATGCTGAACATTGGGATTCCTACAAAGAGGCGTTAGCTCGTTTGGCAAGACATTATGACCAAGTACCAAATATTATGCTAGAGAGACATCATTTTTTCAGGAGGAAACAACGTGCAGACGAATCTGTAGACGAATACATCGCTGAACCTCGAGTTTTAGCCTCCACTTGCGAATTTGAAGCGAATCTTGATATTTACATTCGTGACCAGTTCGTTTTCTCTTGTTTTTCAAGAAAAATTCAAGAACGCCTCCTTAGTTGCAGGAAACCCACACTCCTGGAAACTATTGACATTGCCAAGAGCATTGAGAGATCCATTATCACCTCCAAAGCTCTTCAGAATGATCAATCGTCCAACTTTGTCAAGTCCTCCACACATGAAACTGCGGACTGCGTCAATGCCGTGAACCTAAATAAACCTGCTAAACAATTGATAAGGAAGAGTAACACAAGTTGTTATAGGTGTGGATCGAAGTCACATCTTAGCAATTACCCCATGCGTCCAGCTATAGGAAAAAGATGTGTATTATGTAAAAAAGTAGGCCACTTTCAAGGTGTCTGTAGATCTGTTAAAAAACCTACTAGAGACAACAGTGTAGAATTTTCTGAGA
Source organism: Calotriton arnoldi (assembly GCA_963921515.1). Classification (NCBI taxonomy): domain Eukaryota; kingdom Metazoa; phylum Chordata; class Amphibia; order Caudata; family Salamandridae; genus Calotriton; species Calotriton arnoldi. Next base: position 647,256 of record CAWUFW010006724.1, on the reverse strand, counting down.
CTCTTGATGACTGCACCGAGCAATTTCATGATCTGCTTTTAACAGTTGAATGCAATTCTATATCTAACAGTCATTCTATCAGAGGTCCTCTAGGTATTGCATTATTTGGGAAAGTGGAAATCCCAATTATGGCTAACTATGGCTCGCCTATAACGATTTTATCGGATATCATGTTTTTTGACAAATGGCAAGGTTCTATTACTTTAACTCAAACAGATGTCAACCCCAAAGCATTCGGCGAATTAGATATTGAAATGTTGGGTTACTTTAATTCAAGGTTGGAATGTTTAGGTAGATCAATTTTTACAAAAGTCTATGTTGCAGTCAAGGGACGCAACATAGTTGGTTGGCAAGATCTTGCTAAAATGGGGCTGCTTCTCATTCCTGGCTCTGATAACCCCATTGCTCTGGGAAATGTTCCTCAAGGCTATACTGGAGCTGGGTTGTTAGAGGATGAACTAAATGAGGTGCATTCCCTAAATCTTGAAGATCATTCCCTAGATGTCCAAAAAGTTTTGGACCAGTTTCCTAATTTGTTTTCGAACAAATTAGGCACTGTTAAAGGTTTTCAACATCAAATTAGACTTAAGCCAGGTGCCCAACCTATTCTTCACAAGGTACGTCCTTTGCACCTTAGTGCTGGGGATGAGCTTAAGTCAGTTCTCAAGTCATTGTGTGATGAAGGGGTCAGAATGGGTATCTCCCATCGTTATTGTCAGGAAAAAATCTGGGAAGGTCAGGTTATGTGCTGACTTACGCACTTTGAATAAAAACAACTTGATTGACTGTCATCCCCTTCCCAAGATTCACGAGCTTCTTGCCAGTTTGGGGGGGGCAAAGCTTTTTTCAATCATTGACCTCCGTTCAGCCTAACACCAGATACCTTTGACAGCGGATTCTCAAGAGTTCACTACTTTTGTCACACCTTTCGGGGTTTACAAGTATCTCAGATTACCTTTTGGCCTGGCCTCCACGGCTAGTGTCTTTCAGAAGTTGATGGATAATCTTTTCGTAGACATGCCGGGGGTCCAGGCCTATCAGGATGATATCCTGCTGTTTGCAGAAAATTGGGAAACACACTTGAACAATTTGTCTAAAGTTTTAAGTACATTAGATGAAGCAGGCATGACCATTAGGACAGACAAATGCCAATTTGGTACTCAACAACTGGATTACTTGGGTCACACTTTGTCCTCTGGGTATCTGGAAAGGAACACACCAAAGCCTTTTCTTCAAGAATGCTCAAACCCTCCGAGACTCATTACAGTACTATTGAAAGCGAGGCCCTCGCGTGTGTTTGGGCAATTGATAAATTTAAAAATTACATTTGGGGACGTGAATTTGAACTTTTTACTGACCATAAACCCCTTACACATTTACTTAATGGTACAGGGCTTGGCAAGGCTTCCGCCAGATTGGTTAGATTACTTTCTCAATTGCAGGAGTTTCACTTTTCCATTAAACACATTTCTGGTGGTAAGAATTTTAGGGCTGACTGTCTCTTATGCATGGCTTTTCATGATGACTCTGATGTTGAGGATGTTGAAGACACAGAATGTGTTGTGGCAGCTTTAGACGCTATCAAGGAATGCCCCAACATCACTGAACAGTCATGGACAGAGGCTTACAGCAAAGATGAAGTTCTCAAACTGGTTATGGAGTACATCGTCAAGGGGTGGCCAGAGAGCAGAAAGATTTCTGGTGAGTTGAAAACTTTTGCCATGGTGGCATCTGAGTTGTCCCTTGTCAATGGCATGGTCATGCGACATGAATCTTTTGTCCCTCCGTCAAGTCTCAGGGAGGACATCATTAAATCTGCACACCATGGTCACTTAGGCATTACCAAAATTTCTCAAATGATTAAATTGTACTATTGGTGGCCATCCTTGGAATCCCAGGTCAAATTTTGTGTTGATTCATGCGCTGAATGTCTTTTGTCAGATAAAAAATGGAAGTTGATGAGTACACCATTGCATCCTGTTCCTTTTCCCAACAGACCTTGGGACAAGGTTGGTTTAGATTTCTCTGGACCTTATGATGTCTTACCTCATAACCTCAAGTTTCTCATTCTGATGGTTAACTACCATTCTAAATGGATTTATCATATGTTTTGTGATTCAGCCAGTACCTCTAATGCCATCAAATTATTGAAAAATGTTTTTGCTGTTGAAGGTTCGCCTTCTATTATTGTAACCGACAATGGTACCCATTTTGTCTCGCACAAGATGTGTACATTTTTAGCAAAAAATGATGTTACTCATTACAAAGTTGCTTTGTATTCTCCAGCGTCCAATGGTTTGGTCGAAAGGGCGAACAGGTTAGTTAAGGACGCCATTCAAGCAGTTCTTTCGTCTAGTCAAAACGTTCAAGATTGTGTTGAGGCTAAATTATTGTCTTATAATATTTCTCCCCACTGCACCACAAGAGTTCCACCTTTTACCCTTTTGAGGGGTAGGAATGCCCACACCAATTTGTGTTCCAATTGGTTGCAAAACAAACATGATAAGTGTGGCCCTTATAACAGAGGTCTTGAGGCTCGTGTGTTGCATAAGCAGAATCTTATGAAGTCCATACATGATTCAGGGAAAAGTTTTAATAATTTGGAGTTGAAAGTCAACGATTGGGTTCTTATCAAAAACCCTAAAAAAGTTCCTAAGGGTTTGTCTAAATTTTCCGCCCCTGTTCAGGTTACAGGTGTAAGTAAAGGTTCAGCACTCCTTGGTAGTAAGGGGTGGTGGAATAAAAGATCGCTTGTGCATCTCTCTGACTCACAGGTTAAGTCTTTACTCAAGTTGTCTAAACAGGAGGTTGAACATTGTGACTGGACTAGTTGGTTGCGTGATCCTACTTCTGGTGTTTCACCACCTGTGCAAGAACGTGATACCGGGAGAGTTTTTCCCTCTCAATGTTCACCCTCACACGTCAGTCAGCACGACAGTCTTGTTCCCAAGGCTGCTTTGACGTGTGCAGGTTTTCCTTTGCGAACTGATGATTTTGGTTCTTGTATTAGAAGATTACCCTCCAGGTTCAATGATTATGTTTTATCATGAATTTGTAACCAGGACTTTTCGTAACTTCTTTTGGCATTCGCTTTCAAGTTATGCTTACCATTGTTTTTCGTCACATGGTTTTCTTCTGCTTTCTTGCTCACCTTTCTATTTGTTCTATGTGGGGGGGAGAAGTTGTAGTGTGTAGCTTTGCTTGGAGGCATCCTCGAGCTGTAGCCAGCGCGAGGGTGTCTCGCCCTCTATGTATTATTTGAACATGGTTCCACGATCGGGCTCCGAACGATGCGTGCCAGGATTCTGTCAACGTTAATCAGTTGGCGGAGATCCTGGTGCGCAGCGGGAGCGCTCGGTCGTGGGTGCTACATTTATTGAGAATAAACTTCTGTCAAACTTACCTCGGAGTCTTCCCGTCTCCTCCTTACTTCCGGCCCTCACTAGGTGTCACTGGTAAACCCCTTGGCAAACTCACACCGAGCTAAAGCAATTCCATGTTCCTAGGCCTATCAAATAGTGCCATAGAAAAGCGTCGAAAATTTAAAACGCAGCACCTTGAATTATTCTGAAAGCACCAGAGATGGAGCACACTGTGAGTACTGTACTGACTGTCAGTCAGAAGTAGAGAAGACCCCAGACTGCATGCACGTTAAGTCTTCGTGGTCTAGCCTCCTAATTCCTTATAAATAAATGAACATTGTAGGTGGTCAGGAATAAAAAGTCTGCTCGTGGTCATGACCAGTACTTATCTAAGGTGAGGTAAATAAGGTTCCATCATTTGGTGGAGCAAAATTACAATAATACACACAACTGCATTCCAATAATGGGATGGGGAGCGCTCCAAAAGCAAGAAGCTATTTGACTGGAGCACAGAAAAAACAATGGCTGCATTTCTGCTTGTGACGCACCACTTCAAATGCCTGACGCTTGCAGGTAGATGTTTTTCTCATTAGAACTACACCCGCTTTTTTGTACTGCGTTTGTTGTTGGAGTGATCAGCGCTGAAGTTTCACTCAGCACCTCAATGCTGCCAGGGGTATGAGTGCTTCGCAAAAATACTTAGCTTAACATAGCAGATATTTCATCTGAAGCCATGTTGGACACACTGCAGTCTGCATTCTAGTCTTTTCGCCATACAACCCCGAAATAATATCACGTGGTGTTCCTACACCCGCTCTCTCTCTCTGCATTTTTAGTCATGCCGCCACTGGGCTGACTCATCAGTGGCCAAGGCAGCCCATTACACTCCGGTGATGTCTGGTATAGAGCTGAGCGGAGGCAGTCAGAATTATGATGAGCCCGGGAGCCGGGAGGCAGGAAAGACCCTGTGGGGAAACCTTCATCACAGTGACTTGCATTGCCCCGCTTCAGGGCTTGTTCTCTTGTGTTAGAGGTGGGTGAGTGGAGCAACTTCGCAGAACTCCATGGAATTCCACTGAGTTTTTATGCAACTCTGCAGAATTCCGCGTAGTGCAACTCAGCGAGCTCCGCCCACCCCTAGTTATGATGTCACAGCTTGAGTACTTATACCCCTTTCTGCCTTTGAAGTAGCCAAACTTCGAAGGAAAGTCTTTGTAGTGCACAAGACCCTGCCTTTCCCTGACCTGGCTCCAGACACACTACAGGGGGGTGGAGACAGCTTTGTGTGAGGACAGACAAAGCCTGATTCAGTTGTCAGTGAGAACTCTTCCTACCGCTATAGCTCAGGAAGGCCCATCAGCCTGGTGATGAGCCATCAGGATATGCAGGGCACACCTCAGCTCCCTTTGTGTGACTGTCTCGAGTGAATGCACAAACAGCCCAACTGTCAGTCTAAACCAGACATGGATTCCACAGGCAGGCAGAGGCACAGAATGGTAAAGCAAGAAAATGCCCACTTTGTAAAAGTAGCATTTCCAAACACGCAATTTAAAAACCAACTTCACTAAAAGATGTATTTTTAAATTGTGAGTTCAGGGACCCAAACTCCAAATCTCTATCTCTTCTCTCCAATGAGAACCTATGAGAGATATAGTCCTGGCAAAAGTGAAAAACGAAATTAGCAGTATTTCACTATCAGGACATGTAAAACACACCAGCACATGTCCTACCTTTCACATACACTGCACCCTGCCCATGGGGCTACCTTGTGCCTACCTTAGCGGTGCCTTACATGTTGTAATAGGGAAGGTTTGGGCCTGGCAAGTGGGTGCACTTGCCATGTTGACATGGCAGTTGAAAACTGCGCACAGAGACACTGCAGTGGCAGACCTGAGACATGGTTGCAGGGCTAGTTATGTGGGTGGCACAATAAGTGCTGCAGGCCCACTACTAGCATTTGATTTACAGGCCCTGGGCACCCCCGGTGCACTTTACTAGGGACTTACAAGTAAATCAAATGTGCCAATGATGGATAAACCAATCACCAATACAGTTTACACCGAGAGCATTCGCACTTTAGCACTGATTAGTAAAGTGCAGAGTCCTAAAGCCAACAAAGACTGGTCAGAAAATAGTTTGGGGATAGCCCTGCAAAAAGGGCCAGGTCCAACACTGATGCATTTGCAGAGAAACAGCGTGAGGTTTATTATTTAACGGGGTTATCACAATGTCCCCATAGGGAACATTACATCTTTCTTTTATTCTCAGGGTGGCACTACCTTCCCACTGTGTCTCAACGGATTCCATCCACTGGGCAACCCGACTACTCCTGCCAGTTTGTTGTTATCAACTACTCTCAGATAGACACAGTTTTGAGCTGCCCACTCTTCTGCTCCACCTTTGATACCAGCTCAACCTAAGGCCTAAAAAACGGACCCCCTGCAGGTCCACCCTTCAGGACATCTGCAGGACCTCATCCAAGCCTACGCAGAGGCATGTCCGCAGGCCCACCCTCTAGTCGTACACAGTAGTACATCCGCAGGCCCTCCCTCCAGTCGTACACAGTAGTACATGCACAGGTCCACCCTTCAGGCCTATACAAAGGTACATGTGTAGGTCGACCCTCCTGGTCTGTACAGTGGTACATCTTCTGGTCCACCCTTTAGGCAAACACTGTGGTACATTCCTAGGTTCACCCTCCAGGCATACCAAGTGCTCTGCCCTTCGGAACACCCTCCTGGTCTGTACAGTGGTACATCTTCTGGTCCACCCTCCAGGTCTACATAGTGCTCAGCTCACAGGTCATCATCCAGGTCTACACAGAGGCCCATCTGCAGGTCCACCTTTAAGACCTACAGTGGACCACCCGCAGGTCCTCCCTTCAGGTCTACACAGAGGCACATCTGCAGGTCCACCTTTAAGGCCTACAGTGGACCACCCGCAGGTCCACCCTCCAGGTCTACATAGTGCTCAGCTCACAGGTCATCATCCAGGTCTTCACAGAGGCACATCTGCAGGTCCACCTTTAAGGCCTACAGTGGACCGCCCGCAGGTCCTCCCTTCAGGTATACACAGAGGCACATCTGCAGGTCCACCTTTAAGGCCTACAGGTGACCACCCTCTAGTCCACCCTCCAGGTCTACACAGAGGCACATCTGCAGGTCCACCTTTAAGGACTATACAGTGGACCACCCGCAGGTCCTCCCTTCAGGTCTACATAGTGCTCAACTCACAGGTCCACTACCCAGGCCTACAAAACTGGTATTTCTGCAGCGCCACAATACAAGCCTACACAGTGCTTCATTGAAGGTTCACCCTTCAGCCCTGCACAGTTGTATATCTGCATGTCCACCTTCGAGGATTACGCAGTGGTACATCCTCTGGTCCATCCTATAGGACTACACAGTTGTAAAATCGTTTAATCCACCTTCCAGGCCTACACAGGGCTGCATCCATACTTCCACGCTCCAGGCCTACAGAGTGGAGCATCTACAGGTGCACCCTCAGGCTGATGCATAGCTGCATCCATACTTCCACGCTCTAGGCATACAGGGTGGAACATCTACAGGTACACCCTCAGGCCTACACAGGGCTGCATCCATACTTCCACGCTCCAGGCCTGCAGAGTGGAACATCTACAAGTGCACCCTCAGGTCGACGCAGGGCTGCATCCCTACTTCCACGCTCTAGGCCTACAGGGTGGAACATCTACAGGTGCACCCTCAGGCCGACGCAGTAGTGCATTCCCCAACACTCTCTCCAGGCCTACACAGTAGTACATCTGCAGGTCCAGCCTTAGGCATAGACAAGGTACATCTGAAGGTCCATTCTCCATGACTATGCAGTGGTATGTCCATTAGCCCACCCTCTAGGCCTACACAGTGGTACATCCACTGGTCCACCACCCAGGGCTTCACAGTGGTACATCCGTAAGTTAACCCTCAAGTCTTACACAGTATTGCATCCTCAGGTCCACCCTTCAATTGTACGCAGTGCTACATCAGCAGGCTCAGCCTCCAGGCCTACACAGTGTTACATCATCTATGATAATGTTTATAGATAATGATAATGTTTATGGAGCGTGCGATTTCCCAAAGGTGTCTTGATGCTGATGCCTGCTAGATGTCTTGGCGCTAATGTCTGTGAGATGTTATGTTCTGCTAATTGAGCAGCATAGATGTAAAAAGCCAAGTTTTGAGTTGTTTTCTAAAGCAGAACAAGTTGTGCTGGTCTCTGATGCGCTGAGGCATTTTGTTCTAAAGTTTACAGGTAGTGGAGGTGAAACTTCTGCCGCCCCAAGTCGCTTTATTAATTTTAGGAGTCTCTACTGTTCCTGATGTAGCTGAGCGAAGGGCTCTCCTAGGTGTGTACAATTTGAATGTTGTTTTAAGGTACTCAGGGCCTGTTCCTTGAAGAGATTTGTGGGCCATGCATAGTACCTTGAAGGCTATTCGCCTCCTAAGAAGAAGCCAATGGAACTCCAACAATGCATGTGAGGCTGTTTAGAACCTTAGGATTCTCATTTAGAGACAGGCTGCTCCATTTTGTATGATTTGCAATTTGTTCATAATACGTTGTGCAAATCGAGTGGAAGAAACAGGACAATCGTTCGCAGTGATCTTAATAGAAAAAAGCTGGTGGAGGTGATCTTGTTTATCTGGTCTGAGAAGGTCAGGTTCACATAAAAAATTACTCCTACATTCCAAACTTATTTGAGCCGCATAGGAAGGGGGCCCAAGTGTTGGGGCAACCAGGAGGGGTGCCAAAAGGAAGTCTCTCTCCCGAACAAAAGGACCTCTGTTTTCTCTGAGTTAAGTTTGAAGCAGTTTTGTCTCATCCAGCTATCTACCTCAATCATACAGTTGTTGAAGCATTTGGTGATGTTGTCGACATCCGTAGAGATTGACACCACAATTTGTGTATCGTCCGCATATGAAATTGTGGAGGATCCAAAAGAGTGGATCAGCCTGGCCAAGAAAGCAATGTAGTGGGGGCGTGGCTTGGACGCCAAAGGAAATGGCAGCACCGCGGGAGGCTCCGACGCGGCGCGGGAGATTTTCTCCTTCGTTTCCCGGCAAGACTTTACTGACATCCTTACAATGAATGGCATCAACAAATGAAGATATCAGCACCTGTTTACAACTATTAAGAGCTTCCTTGAGGTATGCGGAAGCCCCTTTTTTGCATTTATTCGTGCCGTCGCGTTCCTCTCAGGGATTGCGGCCACCATTTTGTTTTTTTTGAGAGGAGGTTTTTTCCTCAGAAATGAACGATAAGGGGCTGTTTTAAGCCATGGAATTATCAAATTTGAAGCTCTTGCTTTAGAAGCCAATATGAATTTTTTCATACTGAAGTTACTTATTTTTATCCCTCAATGGTCTTGAGGTAATTAATATTATCCTTTGAAGTCTCTTCTGAACTTTTCAGAATATTGCCTCACTTATTCCTCCTTGTGATTGGAACTTATCAACATAAAATATAAACTATCATTGCTGCTGTTCTGCTGTGCATACTAGTCGAAGTTTCTTTGACATTTCTGGCTGCGTGTTCCCGTTATCACTATTTAGTGTATGGGGAGAACGATTTCTCATCTTCATCTATGGTTGATTATAACCCATTCTCCGTCCTTCAAGAAAACATGGCGGATTCATAACCAGACACAACAACAACAAATCATTCACCTTCAAATATCCCTCTTCATAGTTCCAAAATGATATCTAAACTATCGGGCACGTCTACCCTTTCATCGGGCAAGAGGGTTAAAAAATATCCATTTTCACCAACCATATCTCCTCCTTCAATCTCTATGGAAACAATCCTTGAGGAAATTCGAGCACTCAAACCTTATATGGAAGAGACCAATATTCGCCTTCAACAACTGGATGATAAATGGTCACATATGGAGAGTAGGGTTGTTCATCTAGAAAACAAAGTGGAATCTTTTCACTCTATTGCCAATCAGGTTCCCCTTATGCAATCTCAAATCTCATACCTTCAGAAACAGATTGAGAACCTTGAAAATCGCAACCGACGTAATAATCTACGTATATACAGCTTAGTAGAGGGAATTGAAGGATCCAATCCACTCTCCTTTTTTCAATCCTTCCTCCAAAAACTTAGGGATCTTCCTGAATCTCTGCCACTAAACATTCAAAGAGCTCATCGTTTAGGGCATGCTCCTCGGTCTGCGTCTTCATCGAACAAGCCTAGAGGAGTCATTTTATATTTTTAAGAATACACAGATTTGCTGAAGGTCCTACAGGCAGGCAGAGTTAAAGGTAGAATCTCCTGGCATGGCTCTACTCTTTTCTTTTCCCAAGACTATGCAACTCTCTTCTACTAGATTTGCAATTTACACGCAACTTTGAGCAATTTGCTAATACATTTTTAAAGAAAATGAATCCCTGATCTATCTCCTCAAATTATTTGGGATATTTTTAAAGCCGCTTCTAGAGATTTTATAATTAATTTTGTTTCCCAGAAACTGAAGTCTGCCTCCAATGAACTTAATTCACGTTTTAAGCTTTTAGAATACTCTTTTTATAATTCTCATTCTGATCATGCCTTAAAGGATCTAGTGTCTGCTAAATTTGAGTTTAACACACTTTCTACAGAAAGAGTTAATTCCTATCTACTTAAGTCTAGCACGAAATATTATGGGGGTCAAAATAAGGCAGGAAAACTTCTCGCTAACTATCTGAAAATTAAGAAAGAACGTACAAAAATAGATTCTATTTTAACCTCCACTAACCAAAATATACATAAAAATGAAGATATACTTTTGGAGTTTACAAAATTCTATCAAGCCCTATATACCCCGGAATCTCAATTTAATTCCAATTATATTCTTCATTATTTATCACCCATCCCTCTTCCCTCCCACCTTGACATTGATTTTTCTATATTGGAAAAGGATATTTCTATCCAGGATATCTCTAATGCTATTCATTTCATTAAACGTGGCAAAGCTCCCGGACCTGATGGTTTCACCATTGAATTCTATTCACACTTTTCTTCGCTTCTGTTACCTAAGTTACATCAACTTTTCCTTTATTTTATATCCTCTCATACATCAGGTGGCTCTTTTCAAGAAGCTTTGATATGTCTCATTCCCAAGGATAACAAAGACCACAGATTGTGTAAAACTTATCTTCCTATATCTCTAATCAATCTAGATTATGAAATGTTTGCAAAAATATTGGCCCTTCGTTTGGATAAATTATTACCCCAATTGATTGGAAAAGAACAATGTGGTTTCATCAAAGGTAGACATCTTTCGGACAATACTAGACTATTTTTTAATGTGCTTAGTAAATCCAAATCGTATAATTCTTCTTTGGTTGCTATTTCTTTGGACGCAGAAAAAGCGTTTGATAGAGTAAGTTGGTCTTTTATTTTCTCTACGCTGTCTACGCTTTGGTTTTGGTCCCAATTTTATTAATTATGTTTCTTTGTTATATTCCTCACCTAAATCATCCATTTTAATTAGTGGTGTTAGGTCTCCATCTTTCCCTCTTTATAGAGGCGTGCGACAAGGCTGTTCACTCTCTCCGTTACTATTTATTCTTGCTTTGGAGCCCTGTTTAATAAAAATCCATTTTAATTCACAGATTACGGGGTTCACTTATGGAGATACTCAACTCAAACTTTCCGTATATGCGGATGATATTTTGCTCTTTATCTCTCACCCACAATCATCCTTACCAACTTTTTTATTAGAAGTAAATAATTATGTGTTTGTTTCGGGATATAAATTAAGTGCAGAGAAATGTGAAATCCTCCCTTTAAATAAACTATGTTTCCATGCTGATTTCAGTTCGTCTTCCTTTCATTGGAATCCAGATAAGATTAAATATCTGGGTTTGTGGTTCTCTGATACCGCTAAAGATACTATAATTGCTAATTTTAAAACGTTACACACAGTCCGTCTTACACATACATCTCGTTTGAATCCTTTGTTTTTATCTTGGTGGGGTCGTCTTGGCACTATAAAAATGATGCTAGTACCAATTATACTGTTCTATATTTCAAATATGCCAGTTAATATTCCTCAATCTCATTTTAAAAAGATATATTCTGTTTTATCTAACTTCTTATGGAATAACAAAAAACCTAGGATATCTCTTCTTAAACTTAAAAAGCCAAAGCGTATGGGGGGAGTTAATTTTCCAGATTTTCATAAATATCACTTAGCCTTTTGTCTTAAACAAACATCATTTTTATTACAAAAAAATGATTCTACACTCTCTCCTTTATGGGCAGATATTGAGAAATCAATTTGGCATCCTTTTTCCTTGATGGAGTGTTTGTCTTTCACTTCTTGGCCCTCATCCTTATCTCTTCCGATTTTCAAGAACACATGCAAAATTTTATCTCCTATTTTTATTTCTTATAAATCTCCTAAAGATCAATTTTTACACAAATTAATTTGGTATAATACTTCTGTTGTTGTTGTACTTCTATTAAAATAAACAATAGAATAATTTTCTGGAAAGATTGGTATTGTAGAGGTTTTAAATGGATACATCAATTTTTTCAAGACGGTACCTGCCTGCCATTTCGAGAAGTACAGTCGCTTTTCTCCTTTCCAGACTCGTATGAAATCAAATACTGCTTGCTGGTCTCAGCAACTCAAACCTCTTATAACAAACTTTCTCTGGATCAGATAACCTCTCCTTCACCTCCTCCTACTCATAACTTATTGGATGCACTCCCCTCTGCATCCAAGTTATATAAACATCTTACACTGATCCCGGAAGACAGAATTAAAGCAGAAATAGAGAATTTTTGGGAAATTGATTTGCAAACTACGTTTTCCATTCCAACTTGGCATAAAATCTGGGTTAAAATAAGAATATCTTCTAGAACGGCTAATGCAATTCAAACCTTATTTTTCATTTATAACTGCCTTTTGCTCACTCCTGTTACCCTACATAAACTAGACTCTACAGTCCCTTTCAACTGTTGGTCTTGTTCTCAACCCTCAGCAGACCTTAAAAACATGCTCTTTGAATGTCCTCTTATTTATGAATTTTGGTTGAAGTTTAAGCAACAAATTAATATTATTTTTAACACACAAGTCCCATTTAATTTCGCCAACATATTTTTAGGTAGTATCTCCGATTACTGGAGTTCCCAACCTAAGATTTTTCATACAATAGATTTACTTCTGGTTGTTGCTTTTATTTATTTATTTGTGTACTTGTAAAGCACCCGAATCACCCCCAGAGGGGTATCTCCGTGCTATGGAGGTGCTGTAGAGAGGTAGATGAGATGAAGTTGATTAGAAGAGTTCAGTTTTAAGGAGCCTTCTAAATAGAAGGTAATCCTGGCATTTCTGAAGATGAGTGGGGAGCTGATTGCAGTAGACGGGGGCTAGGGGGGAGAATGCCTTCCCACCCAGGCGTGTTTTTTTGAAACGCGGGACAAGGAGCAGAGATTTAGCTCCTGAGCGTAGGGGTCTGGGTGGCTGATATTGACTGAGTTTTACTGCAAGATATCCAGGACCTTTACCATTTAATGCTTTGTGCACAATACAGCAAATCTTAAATTTGAACCGTTTACGTACAGGAAGCCAGTGTAGCCGTTGTAGAAGAGGGAGAGAGGCAGTTCTGGCAGGAGAGTTTGAGACAAGGTGGGCCGCGGTGTTTTTAACTACTTGCAGTCTACTCAGAGAGGACTCACTAGCTGAGATCAGGAGAGCATTGCAGTAGTAGAGGCGGCTTATCACCAGGGCCTGGATGACTGTTTTCGGTATGGGTAAAGGGAGAAAGGGAAATACCCTACGTAGAAGGCTTAGCAGGTGGAAACATGATCCCACAGTAGCTGTTACTTGCTCTCTCATGGTAAGTTTCTGGTCCAAACGTATGCCCAGTTTCTTAACCACTGTCTTAGGGACCGGGGAGTTGCCTAGCTCAGACGGCCACCATTCTGGGGACCAGAGCATGGGTGCATCAACAAACAGCATTATCTTGGTTTTCCCGGCGTTATGCTGAAAGAAATTATTCCCCATCCAGGTCACGATTGCAGTCATGCCATCCGAGAAGGCAGTCTGAATAGTGTAAGAGTTTTTGTCAAATGACAGTAGCAGCTGGCTGTCATCAGCATACCATATTGGTGTGAAGCCAAGCTTTCTAAGCAATCAAAGGAACCCGAGAGGTGCTGCTAGCAACTGCGATTCAATTCCCCGTCTGCTCTCCCGCTGAACTCCTTCGTCACGTCCCTGACCCCTGCCCAAGACGATTGGACTACCTACGCCTCCTATGGTCGGGGCAGACCTCTGCCCAGACGCCTACTTACCTACACCTCCTCTGTGCGGAGACAAGATGTGTGATAATATGGAGCCTAAACCTTCGAACCTCTTCTCTCCCAACCTAGAACCGACTGGCCATAACGCTTTCCGAATCAGATATACCCCGAACCTATCTAAAAATGCTGCAAAAAACTTCAAACATAGACTACTTAAAACACATCCGGAAACCCTTATCTCAGACCCCTACTTCTCTATCAGAAAGGGTGTTACCATAAATGACCTCATCTTCTACACTAAACGTCATGCTCAATGGCGGAAGGCCATTTACTCTCTGCTCAAGATCTCCACTTCCCTGAAAACGCCACATGGTCTTAGACTGATAGTGGCGCCCTCCTCGGATTACAGAGCTGAAGCCACCATCTCCCTCTACAAAAACGGAAACATCCTCATACAAACCTCAGACCGCAATCTAGTGTTATTTGACAAATTTTTCCCCACTATCATGAATACAGGGGCTAACGTCAATTCCGCTCCCCTCGGAAGGGCAGGACCCCCAGTGGTCCCCCAGTCCTTGCAAACTCTATCTCCTACCTCTCCACCACCATCCTCTGATCCCACATCTGCTTCGAAGGGCCCCCTTCTACCTACCCTAACTCTTAATAACAACTCACCTGCAATGCACGCAATGAACGAGCTGCGACAGCACAGTCATCATGCTAATCTTCCTGCTCCCCCCGCACTGTTAGCAAGCCCTAACTCCCCTAGCTCCATTGCTTACAGCACCGCCATGATTCTCCCCAAGACACCTTCCTCCAGTCCAACACATAATCCCATCAGGCTCCCACCGGCCTCTAGGGGTCTCTATCCGTCAGTCCCCTCCTCCCCTATCCTACCCATCCTACTAAGCTTGCAGCTCCATTTCCCAGAATCCCTTCCCTCGGGGCACATTCAGTCGCCAAACGCCCTACTTTCCCCCGACCTCATTAGCTCCTCCTCTATCCTACCCATCCTTCCGAGCGTGCAGCTCCATTTCCCAGAATCTCTTCCCTCTGGGCACATTCAGTCGCCACCCACCCTACTTTCCCCCGACCTCACTAGCTCTCACCAGCTCCAGGGTCCCCTGGACCTAGCCTCCCAATCCCATCCACACACCTCACTGGAAGGCCATCTGAGCAAGATAGCACTCTGCCTACTACAACTTAAGACAGAGGTTTGTAGTCTACTACATATCACTGAGGCTTTGTCTGCTAACTCCAGACTAAGCTGCTCCACTACGAAAAATCACCATCTACGCTCACACCCAGATCGCGGGTGTACCGGGCTCCCTTCCCCCCTCTATTCTCGGCGGTCATCTTCTCACGTCACCCACACACCTCATAGGTGGGCCTACGCTCCGCTCCCTAACGACCCTGCTCGCCCCTCCAGATGCAGAGCCTCCCTGTCTGATACGGATATTCATTCTCTCCTACATTCTTATGTTCCGGCTTATCCCCCCACCATAGCGAACTTGCAACAAATTGAATCCACCCCCACTGATCCCTTCAGGTAACCTAGGCCAAACACCAGGACCTTAAATGAGAACAACCTCACGAGAGTCACCACCACTCTTCCGGCACTAACAGACACCAACATAAGCCTCAAATGCGTGCTCCTAAATTGTAGATCGGCGGCTAAGCACGCTGCGGACATTGCTGACCTCACCCTGGTGCAGGATCTTGACCTTGTAATGTTGACGGAAACCTGGCTAAATGACTCAGCTGCCCCCATCCTGGACATTTTAATGCCTCCCAACTATTTTATCATTAGGTTGGACAGAACTAGTGGTCAAGGTGGAGGCATCGCATGTTTACACCGCAGCAATCTAATAGTGAAAGTACTTCATGCCGACCTCCTGCCGTCTTGTGAATACCTATGCATTGAAGTGACTGGTGGCAACAATCACTCATGCAAACTGCACATGTTCTACCACCCCCCTCGCGACAACCTTCCCTTCACTGAACAGATCATGGACATTATCTCGGCGAACGCTGATTTCCATGGCACTCAGATCTTCCTGGGAGATTTCAACCTTCACTGGAACGATGTAAATGACGTGGTGGTCAATAACCTTAAATCCTTCCTACTTGACCTCAACCTAATCCAAATCTGTGACAGCCCTACTCATATCAAAGGAGCCACCTTAGATCTTGTCATTGGTAAGCCCAACTCCATCCTCCTGGATTCGATCCTCTCGTGTGATTGGACAGATCACTATTGCATCACCGTCCTCAACCTGGAGTCGGTAAGAGCAAGTAGAGCCCAGCCTAAGAACCCAAAACAGCTGAAAAGATGTCTATGGAACATCAACTCGCAAGATCTGACTGCTCTCTGCGATAACATCTTGCCCCCTCCCTTCAACATGTCGGATGTCCACGACCTTACGGACCACTATAACCGCTCAATGCTTAATGTACTGGACTCGGTTGACCACTACAGCTTAAAAGAATGTCCTCTAAACTCTCCAAACCATGGTTTACTGATAGTCTGAATTCCGAAAGAAGAAACTTAGGACTTGCCGAAAGGCTGTGGCGGTCCTATCCCTCCCTTGAGCATCTCTACCACCTGAGATCCCTAAGAAGCATATATAATAAACGCATCAGATACTCGAAGGCCACCTTTTTCAGAACTCAACTAGACCAAGCAAAAAACCGTCCAAAAAAACTGTTCGAACTCATCAAGTCCCAAGCCAATAGTCATCCGAACTCCGCGTCACTGGGTCAAGGGACATTGCCTAATTGCGAAGAATTCACAGATTTCTTACAGATAAGACTAGTAAGATTGAAACTGAATTACGATCTGCCCGTGACCACCTGTCGATCAGTCCACTGACCTCCCTCTGTCCACAAGGCGTGGATATCACTGACCCTGCGCAACCCTACCTTCCCAAAAACAGGGCATCCTGGAGTCTGTTCCAAACCTTGGATGAATGCACTATATGCAAAATACTGTTGACTCTGAAACCTTCCAATCACTATAATGACCCTCTGCCATCGACCTTTTTCCTGGAAGTTAGATCCTCCTTATTAACATTGTGGACTACGATCGTCAATGCATCACTACGGCAAGGTGCTATTCCGGATTGCCTAAAATCGGGTCAAGTTACCCCGATTCTAAAGAAACCAACTGCTGATCCCACGGACCTGCATAACTTTCGCCCAATCTCCAACATCCCCACCATGGCAAAGATCCTGGAGAAATGTGTGCTTGCCCAACTCTGTAACCACATCGACCATTTCCAACTCCTGGACCAATGCCAATCTGGTTTCCGCCTGGGCCATAGCACAGAGTCGGCGCTAACGCACATTGTCGATGATGCGCTAGGAATGCTGGATTACAATGAGTCGTGCCTACTGATCCTTCTTGACCTTTCGTCAGCATTTGATACTGTCAAACACAATAACCTAATTGACCTCCTGGAACACAGGATGGGGTTGTCTGGGCCTGTGCTTAACTGGTTCTCTTCGTTCCTCCTGAATAGATCCTAAAGCTTCAAGGTGAACCAATCCCTGTCCCATCCTGCACCGGTTCGGCTGGGGGTTCCCCAAGGGACTGCACTCTCTCCCAAGCTCTTTAACTTGTTCATGGAGCATCTGACAGAAATTCTGAAATCATCCAGCATTCACTATCACATGTATGCGGATGACACCCAACTATATTTGAAGATCGCCTCCCCTGAGGACATTCAGTCCCTCAATTCAGTCCTGCTGGAAACACAAAGCTGGCTGACACGGAACCACCTGAAGCTAAACGCTCTAAAAACAGAATTCCTCCTAATCTCACCCCACAAGCAATCTCCGGTCATTGAACAATGGTTGAATCAGCTTACCGCTCTTAACTGTAGACCTCACCTCGTGGACTCAGCATCCTCGCTTGGTATTATACTAGACAAAAGTCTGAACATGCAAAAGCACATCAGTTCCCTCACCAAAGGAGCGAACTTCCAACTCAGCATCCTAAGGAAGCTCAAACCCTTTCTCCCTGCTCATGACCTAAAGGTTGCAGTGCAAGCATTAGTGATCGCAAAGCTGGACTATGGCAGCGCGACGCTTTGTGGCTTGCCCAGAGTGAAAACGGCTCCTCTTAGGGTGGCCCTCAATTCTGCTGAGATGGAGCAGGGTAAATGAAAATTTTTTAAACCTCCTAATATTTTCGTAAAATAATTAATAAAAATGTTTGTTTAAGTAAATAACCAACAATTTATGTTACATGTTAAGGGTTAAAGGTAACACGCTATTCCGTGTGCAAATTAATCAACTTATAATTGTTTACGTGTCTAAC
The DNA here is from genome assembly GCA_963921515.1 of Calotriton arnoldi. Lineage (NCBI taxonomy): Eukaryota > Metazoa > Chordata > Amphibia > Caudata > Salamandridae > Calotriton > Calotriton arnoldi. The sequence continues at coordinate 629,325 of CAWUFW010006724.1, read as the reverse complement.
ATAACATAATATTTGCGTACTAATTCAATAATAAACGCATGATCTGTGCTTTTAAATAAAACGTGTGGTTGCAAAATAAAGCGATGGTAAGTAAGGGACAGCTTTATATGTTGCTTTTTGCTAGGTAATACCTAATTGGGGTATGTAGAAAGACGGGAGGGAAACGAAAGGGTTTATATTTCTTTGTTTTAACAATATTTTGTTTATCTTTGAAAATAGTGCGCTTAGGCCTGTCGAGCAGCAATATAAAATGGCCGCCAGTTGTTAGAGTACGCATGAGCGGGGGACCATGTGATAGAGGCGAGAGGCTGTGGAAAAGGGATGATCACGTGCTGATGCTGAGAGGCTAAGATGGAAGTATGGTCAAGGCTGTTGTGACCTTTCTGAGCAGATGTGTGCCAAGATGATCAGCAAGAAGCGTGAGAAGCCCGACTGAATCAATAGACGGAACTGTTTTACACAAAATGTAACAGAAAAAGATACAATTTGGACTGATCGAAACGGATGAGCAATTGCATGAACTGTGGGAAACGATGCTTGCATGGACATTCCACACGGAACTGGTTAAGACCAGGAAGTTTGATTAAAATGTATATGGGCCTGAGTTTTGACCAATGAGAAAGAATCGCGCCATGAAGAAGAAACATTTTATGCTGTAAGCTAGAATTAGGGTATAAGAAGACCTACTCTTGGTGGGAGGGGTTAGAATGCTGTTAGAATGCTGCGGGAGATGCTGCAGAAGTTAGATGCTGCGTGAGTTAGATGCTGGAGAAGTTAGATGCTGTAGATGGGTGAAGTTGCGGTTGCTGATGCTGACGAGCTGATGCTGCTGCTGCTATTTTTCTTTTCCAGTTGAGTATAAAGATGCTGCTTTAGGAGAACTTTTCCTGATAGATTTTTATTAGAATTATTAGACTTTTCCCAGATAGATAGATAGATTGATCTATAGAGTTCTTATTATGATAACCTTATTTTTCCGTCTAATAAATATGCATTGCAATTTCAAATTATTCTTATATTGATGATAAATGTAATGATCTGAATAATAAGCTTAACCTCATTTCCTGCATTCAAAACTTTATATAAATTTTATTATTCTTTAAACAATTGACTCAGTGATTCTTTAGCTCAATGATTAAAATGAAATGTTAAAGAGTTTATTGTGATTGAGCTGGTCTTAATCACCATCAACTGATTCCTACTAGTTGGTCCATCGACCAATGAGCGGAATACCTTAAAAGCAAATGAGAAATATTATGACATGATAAAAGAGGTATCCCGTCTCCTTCCAGCGAATCGTTTTTCTCCTAGGTTAATGACGGAGGAAATCCAGGGAATAAATGAGTAAGTGAATGTATATGCGGTGTTATGGGCCCCACCGTCATATGGATATAGTGTGTGTGTGTTAGAAGGAATAGTTGCACCTGGATGACCAAAGCATAATAGGAGAATTATTTTTATTGTTAGCGCTGGATCAGATTTCTTGGTAGCAGAGTTATGGTTACTATAGATTAGTTTGGTGATTATTGATTATTGATAAGTTCATGTCTAACACTTTTTGTTGAGTCGCGTTATGTTATATGTAAGTTTTCACGCTTCTGGGAAGTAGGAAGTGGAACACGTGTGGCAAGAGAAGTCACATGGAATTGTACACTGTCTGAGTTCATTTTTGGTAATAACACAGGTTGTGTTATAATAGGGACATTTTGTGTATAAAAGGTGTGTAAGTGAAATAGTGATCGGTTTTTCTTGTGAAACTCTGGCCTTAATTCTCAGGAGCAGTATAGTCTCCACATGTGCTTTATCCCCAGAGAAACGGGTTTACTGATTGCTTGAAAGAAGGGTAAGGTAGAGGGAAGTGCTACTTTATCGGCGAAACTGAAAATTCTGTGGTAGGGTAGAGGTAAGCGCTGCCTACTGGAAAATACAGAATTCTTGTGTAAATGGTCAAAGCTATCTTTTCGGTTTAGCGAATCAGACAATGGAAATGTGTTTTAAATGTTGTAACTAATAAAGAATTGTTGAAAAAGAAATTGCCGATAAATTTTGTAAAGGAGGGGTCAAGAGCAGACGTGACGTAGACAAGAGTCACGCTGGGATTGGACAGTGCGCCGTAGACAGAAATCGCTCATAATTGGAGCTTTGGTGTGAGTCGCGCTAGGATTGGTCGAATAATCCAGTGACGTGGAAGTTTGCGATTGGAGTGTTAGTGTGAGTCGCGCTAGTATTGGTTGAAATAACGCATAGAGAACAGTGTTGAATTGCGGATCATTTAAGGAGAAAAAGGTTGTGAATCATGTCGTACTATGAGTATGGTAGAGAGAAAACGTCATGGATGTCGAAAGTTAAGAACTTCTTTAAGAAAGACAAAAAGGTAGTGACTAGAGAGGGACAAATAATTCCTCCGCCGAAATCACCAGCTTCACATATGATGCTGAAATATGGATATCATACATGCATATGGTTAGAAAATTGGACAAAATACACCAAGAATGATGGAGCATTGGCTTTCCCTGAGAATGGTTCATTTAATGTAGCTGTACTACGGAACTTGAGAGAAAAGATGGTAATGTTAGAACCTAGACCTAGACCGACCCAGTTTGAAGCTTTAACGGAATGGGAAGATGAGATGTATGAGCGAGAGAGATCCAGAGGATTAAAGAATCATGAGTTTTTGCCTGGAAGGTTATGGGGAGTAAATCATGAGGACAGAGTAAAGCGTTGGAGATATGCTAACATGACAGGAGGTTTGTTTCCAGCTTTTACAGTTGAGGAAGAAGCAAAGAGAAAGTGTACCGAGAAAAAGAAACATGTAGTGGTAGAAAAGTATGTGTATGGTGGTAGTGAAACAGATGACGAATTGCTGGAAGATATTTTAAACAGAAACCCACCTCCATACCAACAGACTTCTGCGGTGGTGACACCTAATGCACCACCAATGGAAACTGGGAGGAATAAAAAACCTGAACGAAGAGATGAGACAAATAGGTCACAAGATCAATTAAAAACTTCACAAAATGAAGAGATAGAAAGTGACAATGCAACTGAATTAGCAAAAACGACAAAAGAATTGACTGAGAAAATAAGAGAACTGACAAAGAATATGGAAGCTGTAACTGTACCAGTAACGATAGGTCCAGTAATGCCAATTTTTGAGAATCAGAAAATGAATGAACATTCTTTGGTGATTCCCATGAATTCACATTTGCAAAGAAAAAGAGAAGGAATGGAGCTGAATAATGAAGGTGCACACAATTTGGCTAGTACCTATAGACCAAGCCCACCTACAAATTTGACGATAAATGAGAATGAGATTAGGAGAATGCCTATGGTGACGGAGTCCGCATCAGGAACACCAGAAAGAAGTAGCAATTGGATAGAATTAAATAGTACGCCTGTAGGTCCAACTCCAGATGAGTTAAATGAATGGATGAAAGCGCTAAAAACAAAAGAACCAGAAGAAAAACCATTAGATGTAATTAGGTTGAAAATAGACATGGAAGAATTGATTTTGGGAACCATTGGTACAGAAAAATTAAAAAATAATCAGGATGATGAGATTATGTTTTTGTGCAAAAGTCTTACTTGGAGAGCTAGAAATTTACATGACAAATTGGAAGAGACAGCAAGTGAACTAGGAGTGGAATTTGTAAAAGTGAGAACGTTGCAGAAACCATACAGAGTAGATTTTTGTGAGAAAGACATAGAGAATTTGAACACATCAGGAAGACTGACCCAAATAAAAGAGTTAATTGTTTTATTGAGAAAATGGGGTGATGTGGATAGATGGAGAAATAGATGGTCAAAAAGGAATGAGAAAACAACAGATAAAGCATCTTTGGCTTTTGCAGTGACAGATAGGGAACCAGTTGTTAGGGAGTACCCGATGAGAGAAACTCCAGGTGGTAGTTATGTGCATGTTCCATGGACCAGACAGGATATACTGTCATTTACAAATGACTTCCCAAAATTGAGAGAGAAACCAGTAGAATGGTACAGACAAGTGGAAAGATTTGTTAAGGTGTCAAAAGTGCTGTGGATAGATCTGGATGGATTGTTTGATATAGTAGTGCCAGCTGATTTGTGGACAGAATGTAAGATTACTATTGATTGGCCAACTGTAGAATATCCAAGGGACGCTAAAACAGGAGCGCCAGGTCCAGAAGTGATGAGGAAGTACGACCAAGTAGTTACCTTTTTGAAGAATAAAATTCCACCAAAAGAAACAGATTGGGTAAAAATAGACAGAACAACGCAGGAAAGTAAAGAATCAGTGCATGCGTACTACGAGAGATTGTTGTTGGTTTTCAAACAGTATAGTGGTTATGAGACACTGAATGAGAAGGATATGAGTCATTTTGTATATAGGTTTGTGTATGGATTGAAACCAGAGATAAGTGAAATGATTAAGCAGCACTTGATTGGTTGGCAGAATAGCACAGTGGATGAGGTTTTGAGATATGCTAAGTATTGCAGTGATGAAATTGAGAGTAAACAGCGTAAATTGAAAGAAAAGGCCATGTGGGCACAGGTGAAAGTTGCAGAGAAGCAAGAAGCTCAATTGAGTAATACTGGTAGTGAAACAGGACAGGTTAAATCCCGACCTAATATAGGTAAAGGAAAAGGACAAATGAGCATAGATGAGGCAAAGAAAAAGTGGCCATGCCACAACTGCGGAAAGCTAGGACATTGGAGAAACGAGTGTAAATTTCCTCCAAAACCTAATGTGGAAAATCAATCATTAAATTCACAGGTGCAGAGTGAGGTAGTTACTCAACAAGGTCAGGTGCCACAACCACCACTTCCCAAGAGTGTTAACCAACAGAAATACAGTGCAGAAACAGGATTCTACGGAGGAGAACAGGTAACACAGTTGCCGCGTGCAGCTGCAATTTCTCAATATTGGTTACGACAGGATGAGGATGACACGGATGAAAGTTCCTGACGGTGCCTAGGAGAGGGGGAAGAGTGCGTGCTTGGCGCAACTCTAGAGGTAGATCAGTCTGGTCCATTTGTGGATGGAGAAGTGAATGGTGCAAATGTAACATTCCTTGTTGACACTGGAGCTACCCGTTCTACTGTTAGGTCAGTGGAAATTCCAAACCTTCCTCTCTCAGGTGAACATATCCAAGTAGTTGGAGTTTCGAATCAGCAAATTAAAACGCCTCTTACTAAATTAGTGAAGGTAAGAATTGGTCCATTTAGCGAAATGCACCGATTTGTGGTATGCGATTGTAGTCCCGTGAACCTATTAGGACGCGATTTATTGTGCAAGATGAACTGCACTATCTATTGTACCCCAGACGGAATTGCATTTCAGACTCCGGATGAGGATGTGCTGTATAAAATGACAAGGGTGAATTTAAAACCAGAAGTAAATGGTTTGTTTCCTGTATTTGATGCAGAGAAAATCCCAATTGAATTGAAAAAGACAGTGAAAGAAGAAGTGTGGGACTTTACAGGAGAAGATGTAGGATTAATGAAAGGAGTAGATCCCGTTAAAATAACAGTGAAAGAGGGAACGAGTTACCCAAATACGCCCCAGTATAAATTGACTCCAGAAATAATTGAAGGAATAACGCCAGTAATAAATAAAATGATTGAACAAGGGATTTTAAAAGAAATCATGAGCAGTCCATGTAATTCGCCAATAATGGGACTGATAAAGCCAAACGGAACATATAGAATTGTACAGGATTTGAGAAAGGTAAACAAAATTGTTGTGCCTTGTTGCCCGATAGTACCGAACCCTGCTGTGATTCTATATCAGATTCCACGTGAAGCAGAATGGTACACAGTAATTGATTTATGTCATGCATTTTTCTCTATTCCACTGCATCCAGATAGCCAGCCATTATTTGCGTTTAGGTTTGGAGAGCGTATTTTGGCATGGTGCCGAATTCCTCAAGGGTACACAGAAAGTCCCTCAATCTTTAATCAGATCCTAAAGAAATCATTGGAAGATTTAAGAATGCCAGAAAAGTCAGTAATGGTTCAGTATATTGATGACCTACTGGTGGCATCAAAAACGAAAGAAGCATGTGTCAATGATACAATTGCTTTGCTGAATCATTTAGCAAAAAGAGGACATAAAGTGTCCCCTTCAAAATTGCAGTTTTGTCAACAAGAAGTCCAGTATTTAGGGCATAAAATTGAGAAAGGAGTGCGAAAGGTAACGACTGAAAGAATAAAAATGATTCAAGGAATGAGAGCTCCAATGACACAAAGAGAGGTAAGAATGTTTTTGGGAATGGTTGGATATTGTCGACAATGGATAAGCGGTTTTTCACTGATTGCTAAACCATTGCAGAAACTGACAAAGAAGGATGTTAAAGATCCTTTTGAAATGAATGATGAAGAAATGAAAGCATTCAGAGAGTTGAAAAAGAAATTGTGTGAGGCTCCAGCATTAGGAATGCCTGACTATGAGAAAGATTTTGAGCTGTATTGCAGTGAAAGAGATGGATGTGCATTTTCAGTTTTGGTACAGAGACATGGAACTATGAAAAGACCAATTGCATATTTTTCAGCTGTTTTAGACCCTGTAGCGAAAGCGTTGCCTGGATGTTTGAAAGCAGTTGCTGCTACTTGTGTCAGTCTGGAACAGAGTGAAGGCATAGTGATGGGGTATCCACTGAGAGTATATGTTCCCCATTCTGTGGAAATTCTCTTGACAAGAACAAAAACCCAATACATGACACATAGTCGGCTGACTAGGTATGAAAAGGTAATTTTGAGTGCAGATAATGTGACCATTGACAGATGTATGAATGTGAATCCTTCGACATCATTGCCAGATGAAGAGAGTGTGATTGAAATGGATGAAGTAGATCACGATTGTCTGAATGTGCTTGAATACTGTACAAAACCAAGGTCTGATATACGAGATGAGCCTTTGAAAGAATCAGATTATATTCTGTTTGTGGATGGCTCATGTTTGAGTACGAGTGATGGAGTTCTAAGTGCAGCATATGCAGTTTGCACAGTAGCAACTGTAATGGAAGCATCTTGTCTGAAAGGTGTACGGTCTGCCCAAGTCGCAGAATTAGTAGCTTTGATTCAAGCATGCAAGTTGGGAAGAAATGTACGAGTTACGATTGTGACAGATAGCCAGTACGGCTTTGGGGTTGCGCATGACTTTGGTCAGATTTGGTCACAAAGGGGTTTCTTGACGTCTGCAGGAACGCCCATTAGAAATGGAGATTTTGTGAAAAAGCTGCTTGAGGCGATACAGCTGCCTAAACAGATTGCTGTTGTGAAGTGCAATGCCCATAAAAATGGGGAAGACTACATAACTGTTGGTAATAAATATGCTGACGAAATGGCACAGTACTGTGCAAAGAATGTGGTATCTTTGAACAAATGTCGGGAAAGAGAGCATATTTCTTGTCCTTTGCTTTTTACTAACTCTATTGAGACATGGGATGAGGTGAGACAGTTGCAAGAAGCTGCAGAGGATGAGGAAAAAGATACATGGATAAAAGCAGGATGTAGAAAACATGAAGAAAATGATGTTTGGGTTTATAGAGATGAGAGACCAGTTATGCCTGATAGCATGATTTCTGACATGGCACGGATGTACCATGGACAAGCCCATATTGGGAGAGATTCAATGATCAGACTTTTTAGACAAACATGGTATAATCCAAAATTCAGAGCCATAGCTGAGAGTCTTTGTCAGAGATGTCTTATTTGTCAACAGTTAAATCCAGGAAGGAAGACAGTAGTGAGTCTAGGAACAATAGGACGAGAAGGAGGTCCTTTCACTAGAATGCAAATGGATTTTATTGAAATGCCACCTTGCAACAGATTAAGGTATGTCCTAGTGGTCGTCTGTTTGTTTTCCCGTTGGGTGGAGGCATACCCAACAAGAAGGAATGATGGTATTACAGTAGCAAAACTTATGCTGCGAGAATTCATTCCGAGGTATGGTTTTCCAGTCACGATTGAAACAGATAGAGGAACGCACTTCCAAAATGAATTAGTTAAACTGATTTGTGAAGCACTTAGTATTAAACAGAAACTGCATTGTGCATACAGACCAGAGGCTTCTGGAATCGTAGAACAAGTAAATGGAACAATCAAGAACAGGTTAGGAAAAATGTGTCAAGCTACAGGACTCAAATGGCCAGATGTATTGCCATTAGTCCTAATGACAATCAGAAGTATTCCGGAAAGGAAAACTGGACTCAGTCCCCATGAAATAATTATGGGACGAGCCATGAGACAAGCACAAGTACCTGTCAACAAACTACTGACTATAACTGATGATCTAGTGCTGGATTATTGCAAAGGATTGGCTGATGTGGTGCGTTCTGTGTTTCATCAGGTTGGACCGGATGCGACCACTCTTGAAAGAAAACCAGCTCACGACTTGAATCCAGGAGATTGGGTCCGTATAAAAGTCCACCGGAGAAGAAACTGTTTGGTTCCTCGCTGGGATGAACCATGACAAGTGATCCTGGTGACGACCACTGAAGTCAAGTGTGCAGGAGTGAAACACTGGGTACATGCCAGTCACACCATCAGAGTTCCAGAACCTGAAGATCGACATGTGAGTCGACATCTGGAAATATTGGATAACAGTTCAGCATCAGAAACAGAAGGAGAAACAAACAGGGTGCCAGAACCTGAAGATCGACCTGTAAGTCGACATCTGGAAGACCCAACTACAAGTGCAACGACAGAAGAAGTAGAAGAAATAGAAGAAATAGCTGAAGTTCCAGATCTTGAAGATCGACCTGTAAGTCGACATCTGGAAATATCAGATACCAGTTTAGAATCTGATACAGAGCATTCGGATTGTGAAGAAATTCTAAAAAGAAATTGGACATTTTGAGAGCATAAGAGAAGAAACTGAGCCAGAAGAGAGTGACAGTGAGCAACCAAGTACAAGTTGTGGTAAAAATCCTTCGGAGATAATATTGATAGATGAAGAAGGGAGAGTTTCAAACAAAAAGCTAGAAAATTCGGAAGATCCCCGAGGAGCAATAGGGACAAATAGTCAAACACGAGAACAGGGAAATTTAGAAGCAGAAAGGAAAACTGACACAAATTCGGAAGAACCTCGAGGAGGGACAGAAATAGGTGAACGAAGGAAGATAAGAAAAGAACCACAAGTAGAAGAAAATGAAATTATAAGTTTCAAAATAAGAGGTAATGACGAAAGAATTGAAACAGAGTCTGAAGAAAGTGGAGAAGAAAGAAATCAAAAACTAGAGTCAAGAAAAAGAAATTGGAAAACAGAAAGAGAGGAAAAAGGAAGAGAGGCAAAAAGGCCAAGAAAAGGAGACAATTGGCCCAACGAAGTAAGAAAATTAAGATACAGAATCATAAGGTTGGATGGAAAAAGTGCTGAACAAGTGAATGAAATAACAAGTCAAAGAGAGCTAGAAAAACAAGGTGGAAAACACTTGCAGAAAACAAAAAGAATAAAGAAGGTAAATCCGAAGTATAGATCGCCTGAATGGTTGTATCTTGCTTTGACTAGTCACAAAGAAGAAAAGAACACTCACGAGAACCCAGAACAGAGAAACCTGATGGGAGAAAGTGAAGTGCAATAGACCTGAAGAAGTTTAAATAGTTTCTACCGGATTTGACAAAACACTGGATCTGACGAATTTACCGGATGTGACAAAGAAAGAATTCTGAGAAAGAATTAAAAGAAAGTACCAAACAAAGACAAAACATTGGAGTACAGAGTGGCAAACAAGTCATTTCTGAGGTGTAGTGACACAATTTTCTGGAAAACAAATAAATAAGGTTATAAAACAAAATGGAGAATACTAGAGATAGAAAATGTAAATGTGAGTTTTTAAGTAGATGGTGCAAGATGTGCTGTTTTTGTACAGGATTATTAATGACAGTATGGGTGGTTTTAGCAATCACTATTCCAATTAGTTTAGCTGTAGTAGAAAAGTATAATAACACTGAGAAAGAAAGAGAAGCTAACACTCAAGAACCAGTTATTTTAAAGAGTAGTGCAGAATTACACAAGGACAAATCAATAACAGATTTTTCAAAAAATGTTTTTACTAAATTATTATATGAATATGTAGAAACGATGGATGTAAGAGATTGCTATGTTTGTATGCAGTTGCCTGCATCTGTAGCAGAGGGTGTGACTTATCATCACCTCCCTTTGATGTATGGAATAACATGTAGCGTTTTAGCAAGTCTATTTTATAAAACAGGTAGATTAGAATATTATTACACTGACATAAATAAGATTTTTGCGAAAGTTTCTGTAGTTCCCGAGCTAAACAAAATAAAAGATGGAAAAACGTTTGGTGAATATTTTTTAGAAGATAAGACTTTAACATTAGATAGTATAATTAGGTACAACCTTACATGTGAGTTAAAGAAGGAAGAAAAGGTATTTTTAGAAATGGTTGAAGAGAGAAGAGTGAAATTTCAAAGAAAAGTGATAGAAGAGACAAAAACACCTCTTTGGGCGTTTGAGGAAGACAATCATGACAAGAAAAAGACAAATGCAGCTATGACTCTGGATTGGCCCCAACAGGGAAGGTTGTGCATTAGAAGAAATAAGACAACATATGACAATTATTTTGTAGGTTCCAGTATTTGCCATGACAATTATAAAATTTTAGGCGGATGGGGATTCAAAGGGGGAAAAGATCCAATATTTCCAGGGATTTATTATGTTTGTGGAAATAAGGCTTATTATAGGTTGCCGGACCATTGGTATGGGTCATGTTACTTAGGCCTGGTCTTTCCAAAGATTTTTCATATGGATAGAAAAGAAAAAGGAACACACAAAATGATAAATACCTTTACACGTAGAAAAAGGGAAAGTTTTTCAGAAATAGTAGGTGATATTTTTGGAGCATTGATACCAGCAGTGGGAATATCTTTGAATGCATTTAGAATTCGGAAATTATCCACAGTGGTAGATCGTTTATCTACAGATACTGCTGGAGGGTTCTTGATGGTAAATACCGAGATGGTTGCCATGAGAGCTATGGTGATGCAAAATCGGCTTGCCCTTGACATTCTTTTGGCAAAAGAGGACGGAGTCTGTGGAATGCTGAAAGTCCAACATTGTTGCACTTACATTCCAGATAAAAGTGAAAATATACAAAAGTATATAAAGAATATTACAAACTTGCACAAAGAACTTGTTCCACTGGAGGTTGAAAGTGCCTGGTGAAAAATTGGTAAAGGGTTTTCTTCAGTAATAAATTGGTTAACAAGAATGAGTGGATTAATAATAGGGAAAGTTATAATAATAGCAACCGTGATAATAATAATAATATTAGTACTGAAGCTTGCAATAATTTGTATAAAGAGAAGAAGAAGGCAAAATAAATTAGAAAAAGAAAACATGATAAACAAGGAGAGAGAGAGAGAAATGGGTGAAATAGAGTTAGAAGAAATAAAAGAGAACATGTACAAGAAAACAAAGAGACAAGTTGAAAGGGATACAGATGAGTAAACTAACAAAAGCAAATGGATAAAAGATATATGCTGTCTGAGAAAATTGTATAACTTGGGTTTTGTGGTGATATTAAAAATCACCAAAGGGGGGAGTTGATGGAGCAGGGTAAATGAAATTTTTTTAAACCTCCTAATATTTTCGTAAAATAATTAATAAACATGTTCGTTTAAGTAAATAACCAACAATGTATGTTACATGTTAAGGGTTAAAGGTAACACGCTATTCCGTGTGCAAATTAATCAACTTATAATTGTTTACGTGTCTAACATAACATAATATTTGCGTACTAATTCAATAATAAACGCATGATCTGTGCTTTTAAATAAAACGTGTGGTTGCAAAATAAAGCGATGGTAAGTAAGGGACAGCTTTATATGTTGCTTTTTGCTAGGTAATACCTAATTGGGGTACGTAGAAAGACGGGAGGGAAACGAAAGGGTTTATATTTCTTTGTTTTAACAATATTTTGTTTATCTTTGAAAATAGTGCGCTTAGGCCTGTCGAGCAGCAATATAAAATGGCCGCCAGTTGTTAGAGTACGCATGAGCGGGGGACCATGTGATAGAGGCGAGAGGCTGTGGAAAAGGGATGATCACGTGCTGATGCTGAGAGGCTAAGATGGAAGTATGGTCAAGGCTGTTGTGACCTTTCTGAGCAGATGTGTGCCAAGATGATCAGCAAGAAGCGTGAGAAGCCCGACTGAATCAATAGACGGAACTGTTTTACACAAAATGTAACAGAAAAAGATACAATTTGGACTGATCGAAACGGATGAGCAATTGCATGAACTGTGGGAAACGATGCTTGCATGGACATTCCACACGGAACTGGTTAAGACCAGGAAGTTTGATTAAAATGTATATGGGCCTGAGTTTTGACCAATGAGAAAGAATCGCGCCATGAAGAAGAAACATTTTATGCTGTAAGCTAGAATTAGGGTATAAGAAGACCTACTCTTGGTGGGAGGGGTTAGAATGCTGTTAGAATGCTGCGGGAGATGCTGCAGAAGTTAGATGCTGCGTGAGTTAGATGCTGGAGAAGTTAGATGCTGTAGATGGGTGAAGTTGCGGTTGCTGATGCTGACGAGCTGATGCTGCTGCTGCTATTTTTCTTTTCCAGTTGAGTATAAAGATGCTGCTTTAGGAGAACTTTTCCTGATAGATTTTTATTAGAATTATTAGACTTTTCCCAGATAGATAGATAGATTGATCTATAGAGTTCTTATTATGATAACCTTATTTTTCCGTCTAATAAATATGCATTGCAATTTCAAATTATTCTTATATTGATGATAAATGTAATGATCTGAATAATAAGCTTAACCTCATTTCTTGCATTCAAAACTTTATATAAATTTTATTATTCTTTAAACAATTGACTCAGTGATTCTTTAGCTCAATGATTAAAATGAAATGTTAAAGAGTTTATTGTGATTGAGCTGGTCTTAATCACCATCAACTGATTCCTACTAGTTGGTCCATCGACCAATGAGCGGAATACCTTAAAAGCAAATGAGAAATATTATGACATGATAAAAGAGGTATCCCGTCTCCTTCCAGCGAATCGTTTTTCTCCTAGGTTAATGACGGAGGAAATCCAGGGAATAAATGAGTAAGTGAATGTATATGCGGTGTTATGGGCCCCACCGTCATATGGATATAGTGTGTGTGTGTTAGAAGGAATAGTTGCACCTGGATGACCAAAGCATAATAGGAGAATTATTTTTATTGTTAGCGCTGGATCAGATTTCTTGGTAGCAGAGTTATGGTTACTATAGATTAGTTTGGTGATTATTGATTATTGATAAGTTCATGTCTAACACTTTTTGTTGAGTCGCGTTATGTTATATGTAAGTTTTCACGCTTCTGGGAAGTAGGAAGTGGAACACGTGTGGCAAGAGAAGTCACATGGAATTGTACACTGTCTGAGTTCATTTTTGGTAATAACACAGGTTGTGTTATAATAGGGACATTTTGTGTATAAAAGGTGTGTAAGTGAAATAGTGATCGGTTTTTCTTGTGAAACTCTGGCCTTAATTCTCAGGAGCAGCATAGTCTCCACATGTGCTTTATCCCCAGAGAAACGGGTTTACTGATTGCTTGAAAGAAGGGTAAGGTAGAGGGAAGTGCTACTTTATCGGCAAAACTGAAAATTCTGTGGTAGGGTAGAGGTAAGCGCTGCCTACTGGAAAATACAGAATTCTTGTGTAAATGGTCAAAGCTATCTTTTCGGTTTAGCGAATCAGACAATGGAAATGTGTTTTAAATGTTGTAACTAATAAAGAATTGTTGAAAAAGAAATTGCCGATAAATTTTGTAAAGGAGGGGTCAAGAGCAGACGTGACGTAGACAAGAGTCACGCTGGGATTGGACAGTGCGCCGTAGACAGAAATCGCTATAATTGGAGCTTTGGTGTGAGTCGCGCTAGGATTGGTCGAATAATCTAGTGACGTGGAAGTTTGCGATTGGAGTGTTAGTGTGAGTCGCGCTAGTATTGGTTGAAATAACGCATAGAGAACAGTGTTGAATTGCGGATCATTTAAGGAGAAAAAGGTTGCGAATCATGTCGTACTATGAGTATGGTAGAGAAAAAACGTCATGGATGTCGAAAGTTAAGAACTTCTTTAACAAAGACAAAAAGGTAGTGACTAGAGAGGGACAAATAATTCCTCCGCCGAAATCACCAGCTTCACATATGATGCTGAAATATGGATATCATACATGCATATGGTTAGAAAATTGGACAAAATACACTAAGAATGATGGAGCATTGGCTTTCCCTGAGAATGGTTCATTTAATGTAGCTGTACTACGGAACTTGAGAGAAAAGATGGTAATGTTAGAACTTAGACCTAGACCGACCCAGTTTGAAGCTTTAACGGAATGGGAAGATGAGATGTATGAGCGAGAGAGATCCAGAGGATTAAAGAATCATGAGTTTTTGCCTGGAAGGTTATGGGGAGTAAATCATGAGGACAGAGTAAAGCGTTGGAGATATGCTAACATGACAGGAGGTTTGTTTCCAGCTTTTACAGTTGAGGAAGAAGCAAAGAGAAAGTGTACCGAGAAAAAGAAACATGTAGTGGTAGAAAAGTATGTGTATGGTGGTAGTGAAACAGATGACGAATTGCTGGAAGATATTTTAAACAGAAACCCACCTCCATACCAACAGACTTCTGCGGTGGTGACACCTAATGCACCACCAATGGAAACTGGGAGGAATAAAAAACCTGAACGAAGAGATGAGACAAATAGGTCACAAGATCAATTAAAAACTTCACAAAATGAAGAGATAGAAAGTGACAATGCAACTGAATTAGCAAAAACGACAAAAGAATTGACTGAGAAAATAAGAGAACTGACAAAGAATATGGAAGCTGTAACTGTACCAGTAACGATAGGTCCAGTAATGCCAATTTTTGAGAATCAGAAAATGAATGAACATTCTTTGGTGATTCCCATGAATTCACATTTGCAAAGAAAAAGAGAAGGAATGGAGCTGAATAATGAAGGTGCACACAATTCGGCTAGTACCTATAGACCAAGCCCACCTACAAATTTGACGATAAATGAGAATGAGATTAGGAGAATGCCTATGGTGACGGAGTCCGCATCAGGAACACCAGAAAGAAGTAGCAATTGGATAGAATTAAATAGTACGCCTGTAGGTCCAACTCCAGATGAGTTAAATGAATGGATGAAAGCGCTAAAAACAAAAGAACCAGAAGAAAAACCATTAGATGTAATTAGGTTGAAAATAGACATGGAAGAATTGATTTTGGGAACCATTGGTACAGAAAAATTAAAAAATAATCAGGATGATGAGATTATGTTTTTGTGCAAAAGTCTTACTTGGAGAGCTAGAAATTTACATGACAAATTGGAAGAGACAGCAAGTGAACTAGGAGTGGAATTTGTAAAAGTGAGAACGTTGCAGAAACCATACAGAGTAGATTTTTGTGAGAAAGACATAGAGAATTTGAACACATCAGGAAGACTGACCCAAATAAAAGAGTTAATTGTTTTATTGAGAAAATGGGGTGATGTGGATAGATGGAGAAATAGATGGTCAAAAAGGAATGAGAAAACAACAGATAAAGCATCTTTGGCTTTTGCAGTGACAGATAGGGAACCAGTTGTTAGGGAGTACCCGATGAGAGAAACTCCAGGTGGTAGTTATGTGCATGTTCCATGGACCAGACAGGATATACTGTCATTTACAAATGACTTCCCAAAATTGAGAGAGAAACCAGTAGAATGGTACAGACAAGTGGAAAGATTTGTTAAGGTGTCAAAAGTGCTGTGGATAGATCTGGATGGATTGTTTGATATAGTAGTGCCAGCTGATTTGTGGACAGAATGTAAGATTACTATTGATTGGCCAACTGTAGAATATCCAAGGGACGCTAAAACAGGAGCGCCAGGTCCAGAAGTGATGAGGAAGTACGACCAAGTAGTTACCTTTTTGAAGAATAAAATTCCACCAAAAGAAACAGATTGGGTAAAAATAGACAGAACAACGCAGGAAAGTAAAGAATCAGTGCATGCGTACTACGAGAGATTGTTGTTGGTTTTCAAACAGTATAGTGGTTATGAGACACTGAATGAGAAGGATATGAGTCATTTTGTATATAGGTTTGTGTATGGATTGAAACCAGAGATAAGTGAAATGATTAAGCAGCACTTGATTGGTTGGCAGAATAGCACAGTGGATGAGGTTTTGAGATATGCTAAGTATAAGTATTGCAGTGATGAAATTGAGAGTAAACAGCGTAAATTGAAAGAAAAGGCCATGTGGGCACAGGTGAAAGTTGCAGAGAAGCAAGAAGCTCAATTGAGTAATACTGGTAGTGAAACAGGACAGGTTAAATCCCGACCTAATATAGGTAAAGGAAAAGGACAAATGAGCATAGATGAGGCAAAGAAAAAGTGGCCATGCCACAACTGCGGAAAGCTAGGACATTGGAGAAACGAGTGTAAATTTCCTCCAAAACCTAATGTGGAAAATCAATCATTAAATTCACAGGTGCAGAGTGAGGTAGTTACTCAACAAGGTCAGGTGCCACAACCACCACTTCCCAAGAGTGTTAACCAACAGAAATACAGTGCAGAAACAGGATTCTACGGAGGAGAACAGGTAACACAGTTGCCGCGTGCAGCTGCAATTTCTCAATATTGGTTACGACAGGATGAGGATGACACGGATGAAAGTTCCTGACGGTGCCTAGGAGAGGGGAAGAGTGCGTGCTTGGCGCAACTCTAGAGGTAGATCAGTCTGGTCCATTTGTGGATGGAGAAGTGAATGGTGCAAATGTAACATTCCTTGTTGACACTGGAGCTACCCGTTCTACTGTTAGGTCAGTGGAAATTCCAAACCTTCCTCTCTCAGGTGAACATATCCAAGTAGTTGGAGTTTCGAATCAGCAAATTAAAACGCCTCTTACTAAATTAGTGAAGGTAAGAATTGGTCCATTTAGCGAAATGCACCGATTTGTGGTATGCGATTGTAGTCCCGTGAACCTATTAGGACGCGATTTATTGTGCAAGATGAACTGCACTATCTATTGTACCCCAGACGGAATTGCATTTCAGACTCCGGATGAGGATGTGCTGTATAAAATGACAATGGTGAATTTAGAACCAGAAGTAAATGGTTTGTTTCCTGTATTTGATGCAGAGAAAATCCCAATTGAATTGAAAAAGACAGTGAAAGAAGAAGTGTGGGACTTTACAGGAGAAGATGTAGGATTAATGAAAGGAGTAGATCCCGTTAAAATAACAGTGAAAGAGGGAACGAGTTACCCAAATACGCCCCAGTATAAATTGACTCCAGAAATAATTGAAGGAATAACGCCAGTAATAAATAAAATGATTGAACAAGGGATTTTAAAAGAAATCATGAGCAGTCCATGTAATTCGCCAATAATGGGACTGATAAAGCCAAACGGAACATATAGAATTGTACAGGATTTGAGAAAGGTAAACAAAATTGTTGTGCCTTGTTGCCCGATAGTACCGAACCCTGCTGTGATTCTATATCAGATTCCACGTGAAGCAGAATGGTACACAGTAATTGATTTATGTCATGCATTTTTCTCTATTCCACTGCATCCAGATAGCCAGCCATTATTTGCGTTTAGGTTTGGAGAGCGTATTTTGGCATGGTGCCGAATTCCTCAAGGGTACACAGAAAGTCCCTCAATCTTTAATCAGATCCTAAAGAAATCATTGGAAGATTTAAGAATGCCAGAAAAGTCAGTAATGGTTCAGTATATTGATGACCTACTGGTGGCATCAAAAACGAAAGAAGCATGTGTCAATGATACAATTGCTTTGCTGAATCATTTAGCAAAAAGAGGACATAAAGTGTCCCCTTCAAAATTGCAGTTTTGTCAACAAGAAGTCCAGTATTTAGGGCATAAAATTGAGAAAGGAGTGCGAAAGGTAACGACTGAAAGAATAAAAATGATTCAAGGAATGAGAGCTCCAATGACACAAAGAGAGGTAAGAATGTTTTTGGGAATGGTTGGATATTGTCGACAATGGATAAGCGGTTTTTCACTGATTGCTAAACCATTGCAGAAACTGACAAAGAAGGATGTTAAAGATCCTTTTGAAATGAATGATGAAGAAATGAAAGCATTCAGAGAGTTGAAAAAGAAATTGTGTGAGGCTCCAGCATTAGGAATGCCTGACTATGAGAAAGATTTTGAGCTGTATTGCAGTGAAAGAGATGGATGTGCATTTTCAGTTTTGGTACAGAGACATGGAACTATGAAAAGACCAATTGCATATTTTTCAGCTGTTTTAGACCCTGTAGCGAAAGCGTTGCCTGGATGTTTGAAAGCAGTTGCTGCTACTTGTGTCAGTCTGGAACAGAGTGAAGGCATAGTGATGGGGTATCCACTGAGAGTATATGTTCCCCATTCTGTGGAAATTCTCTTGACAAGAACAAAAACCCAATACATGACACATAGTCGGCTGACTAGGTATGAAAAGGTAATTTTGAGTGCAGATAATGTGACCATTGACAGATGTATGAATGTGAATCCTTCGACATCATTGCCAGATGAAGAGAGTGTGATTGAAATGGATGAAGTAGATCACGATTGTCTGAATGTGCTTGAATACTGTACAAAACCAAGGTCTGATATACGAGATGAGCCTTTGAAAGAATCAGATTATATTCTGTTTGTGGATGGCTCATGTTTGAGTACGAGTGATGGAGTTCTAAGTGCAGCATATGCAGTTTGCACAGTAGCAACTGTAATGGAAGCATCTTGTCTGAAAGGTGTACGGTCTGCCCAAGTCGCAGAATTAGTAGCTTTGATTCAAGCATGCAAGTTGGGAAGAAATGTACGAGTTACGATTGTGACAGATAGCCAGTACGGCTTTGGGGTTGCGCATGACTTTGGTCAGATTTGGTCACAAAGGGGTTTCTTGACGTCTGCAGGAACGCCCATTAGAAATGGAGATTTTGTGAAAAAGCTGCTTGAGGCGATACAGCTGCCTAAACAGATTGCTGTTGTAAAGTGCAATGCCCATAAAAATGGGGAAGACTACATAACTGTTGGTAATAAATATGCTGACGAAATGGCACAGTACTGTGCAAAGAATGTGGTATCTTTGAACAAATGTCGGGAAAGAGAGCATATTTCTTGTCCTTTGCTTTTTACTAACTCTATTGAGACATGGGATGAGGTGAGACAGTTGCAAGAAGCTGCAGAGGATGAGGAAAAAGATACATGGATAAAAGCAGGATGTAGAAAACATGAAGAAAATGATGTTTGGGTTTATAGAGATGAGAGACCAGTTATGCCTGATAGCATGATTTCTGACATGGCACGGATGTACCATGGACAAGCCCATATTGGGAGAGATTCAATGATCAGACTTTTTAGACAAACATGGTATAATCCAAAATTCAGAGCCATAGCTGAGAGTCTTTGTCAGAGATGTCTTATTTGTCAACAGTTAAATCCAGGAAGGAAGACAGTAGTGAGTCTAGGAACAATAGGACGAGAAGGAGGTCCTTTCACTAGAATGCAAATGGATTTTATTGAAATGCCACCTTGCAACAGATTAAGGTATGTCCTAGTGGTCGTCTGTTTGTTTTCCCGTTGGGTGGAGGCATACCCAACAAGAAGGAATGATGGTATTACAGTAGCAAAACTTATGCTGCGAGAATTCATTCCGAGGTATGGTTTTCCAGTCACGATTGAAACAGATAGAGGAACGCACTTCCAAAATGAATTAGTTAAACTGATTTGTGAAGCACTTAGTATTAAACAGAAACTGCATTGTGCATACAGACCAGAGGCTTCTGGAATCGTAGAACAAGTAAATGGAACAATCAAGAACAGGTTAGGAAAAATGTGTCAAGCTACAGGACTCAAATGGCCAGATGTATTGCCATTAGTCCTAATGACAATCAGAAGTATTCCGGAAAGGAAAACTGGACTCAGTCCCCATGAAATAATTATGGGACGAGCCATGAGACAAGCACAAGTACCTGTCAACAAACTACTGACTATAACTGATGATCTAGTGCTGGATTATTGCAAAGGATTGGCTGATGTGGTGCGTTCTGTGTTTCATCAGGTTGGACCGGATGCGACCACTCTTGAAAGAAAACCAGCTCACGACTTGAATCCAGGAGATTGGGTCCGTATAAAAGTCCACCGGAGAAGAAACTGTTTGGTTCCTCGCTGGGATGAACCATGACAAGTGATCCTGGTGACGACCACTGCAGTCAAGTGTGCAGGAGTGAAACACTGGGTACATGCCAGTCACACCATCAGAGTTCCAGAACCTGAAGATCGACATGTGAGTCGACATCTGGAAATATTGGATAACAGTTCAGCATCAGAAACAGAAGGAGAAACAAACAGGGTGCCAGAACCTGAAGATCGACCTGTAAGTCGACATCTGGAAGACCCAACTACAAGTGCAACGACAGAAGAAGTAGAAGAAATAGAAGAAATAGCTGAAGTTCCAGATCTTGAAGATCGACCTGTAAGTCGACATCTGGAAATATCAGATACCAGTTTAGAATCTGATACAGAGCATTCGGATTGTGAAGAAATTCTAAAAAAAAATTGAAATTTTGAGAGCATAAGAGAAGAAACTGAGCCAGAAGAGAGTGACAGTGAGCAACCAAGTACAAGTTGTGGTAAAAATCCTTCGGAGATAATATTGATAGATGAAGAAGGGAGAGTTTCAAACAAAAAGCTAGAAAATTCGGAAGATCCCCGAGGAGCAATAGGGACAAATAGTCAAACACGAGAACAGGGAAATTTAGAAGCAGAAAGGAAAACTGACACAAATTCGGAAGAACCTCGAGGAGGGACAGAAATAGGTGAACGAAGGAAGATAAGAAAAGAACCACAAGTAGAAGAAAATGAAATTATAAGTTTCAAAATAAGAGGTAATGACGAAAGAATTGAAACAGAGTCTGAAGAAAGTGGAGAAGAAAGAAATCAAAAACTAGAGTCAAGAAAAAGAAATTGGAAAACAGAAAGAGAGGAAAAAGGAAGAGAGGCAAAAAGGCCAAGAAAAGGAGACAATTGGCCCAACGAAGTAAGAAAATTAAGATACAGAATCATAAGGTTGGATGGAAAAAGTGCTGAACAAGTGAATGAAATAACAAGTCAAAGAGAGCTAGAAAAACAAGGTGGAAAACACTTGCAGAAAACAAAAAGAATAAAGAAGGTAAATCCGAAGTATAGATCGCCTGAATGGTTGTATCTTGCTTTGACTAGTCACAAAGAAGAAAAGAACACTCACGAGAACCCAGAACAGAGAAAACTGATGGGAGAAAGTGAAGTGCAATAGACCTGAAGAAGTTTAAATAGTTTCTACCGGATTTGACAAAACACTGGATCTGACGAATTTACCGGATGTGACAAAGAAAGAATTCTGAGAAAGAATTAAAAGAAAGTACCAAACAAAGACAAAACATTGGAGTACAGAGTGGCAAACAAGTCATTTCTGAGGTGTAGTGACACAATTTTCTGGAAAACAAATAAATAAGGTTATAAAACAAAATGGAGAATACTAGAGATAGAAAATGTAAATGTGAGTTTTTAAGTAGATGGTGCAAGATGTGCTGTTTTTGTACAGGATTATTAATGACAGTATGGGTGGTTTTAGCAATCACTATTCCAATTAGTTTAGCTGTAGTAGAAAAGTATAATAACACTGAGAAAGAAAGAGGAGCTAACACTCAAGAACCAGTTATTTTAAAGAGTAGTGCAGAATTACACAAGGACAAATCAATAACAGATTTTTCAAAAAATGTTTTTACTAAATTATTATATGAATATGTAGAAACGATGGATGTAAGAGATTGCTATGTTTGTATGCAGTTGCCTGCATCTGTAGCAGAGGGTGTGACTTATCATCACCTCCCTTTGACGTATGGAATAACATGTAGCGTTTTAGCAAGTCTATTTTATAAAACAGGTAGATTAGAATATTATTACACTGACATAAATAAGATTTTTGCAAAAGTTTCTGTAGTTCCCGAGCTAAACAAAATAAAAGATGGAAAAAAGTTTGGTGAATATTTTTTAGAAGATAAGACTTTAACATTAGATAGTATAATTAGGTACAACCTTACATGTGAGTTAAAGAAGGAAGAAAAGGTATTTTTAGAAATGGTTGAAGAGAGAAGAGTGAAATTTCAAAGAAAAGTGATAGAAGAGACAAAAACACCTCTTTGGGCGTTTGAGGAAGACAATCATGACAAGAAAAAGACAAATGCAGCTATGACTCTGGATTGGCCCCAACAGGGAAGGTTGTGCATTAGAAGAAATAAGACAACATATGACAATTATTTTGTAGGTTCCAGTATTTGCCATGACAATTATCAAATTTTAGGCGGATGGGGATTCAAAGGGGGAAAAGATCCAATATTTCCAGGGATTTATTATGTTTGTGGAAATAAGGCTTATTATAGGTTGCCGGACCATTGGTATGGGTCATGTTACTTAGGCCTGGTCTTTCCAAAGATTTTTCATATGGATAGAAAAAAAAAGGAACACACAAAATGATAAATACCTTACGTAGAAAAAGGGAAAGTTTTTCAGAAATAGTAGGTGATATTTTTGGAGCATTGATACCAGCAGTGGGAATATCTTTGAATGCATTTAGAATTCGGAAATTATCCACAGTGGTAGATCGTTTATCTACAGATACTGCTGGAGGGTTCTTGATGGTAAATACCGAGATGGTTGCCATGAGAGCTATGGTGATGCAAAATCGGCTTGCCCTTGACATTCTTTTGGCAAAAGAGGACGGAGTCTGTGGAATGCTGAAAGTCCGACATTGTTGCACTTACATTCCAGATAAAAGCGAAAATATACAGAAGTATATAACAAATATTACAAATTTGCACAAAGAACTTGTTCCACTGGAGGTTGAAAGTGCCTGGGGAAAAATTGGTAAAGGGTTTTCTTCAGTAATAAATTGGTTAACAAGAATGAGTGGATTAATAATAGGGAAAGTTATAATAATAGCAACCGTGATAATAATAATAATATTAGTACTGAAGCTTGCAATAACTTGTATAAAGAGAAGAAGAAGGCAAAATAAATTAGAAAAAGAAAACATGATAAACAAGGAGAGAGAGAGAGAAATGGGTGAAATAGAGTTAGAAGAAATAAAAGAGAACATGTACAAGAAAACAAAGAGAGAAGTTGAAAGGGATACAGATGAGTAAACTAACAAAAGCAAATGGATAAAAGATATATGCTGTCTGAGAAAATTGTATAACTTGGGTTTTGTGGTGATATTAAAAATCACCAAAGGGGGAGTTGATGGAGCAGGGTAAATGAAAAATTTTTAAACCTCCTAATATTTTCGTAAAATAATTAATAAACATGTTCGTTTAAGTAAATAACCAACAATGTATGTTACATGTTAAGGGTTAAAGGTAACACGCTATTCCGTGTGCAAATTAATCAACTTATAATTGTTTACGTGTCTAACATAACATAATATTTGCGTACTAATTCAATAATAAACGCATGATCTGTGCTTTTAAATAAAACGTGTGGTTGCAAAATAAAGCGATGGTAAGTAAGGGACAGCTTTATATGTTGCTTTTTGCTAGGTAATACCTAATTGGGGTACGTAGAAAGACGGGAGGGAAACAAAAGGGTTTATATTTCTTTGTTTTAACAATATTTTGTTTATCTTTGAAAATAGTGCGCTTAGGCCTGTCGAGCAGCAATATAAAATGGCCGCAAGTTGTTAGAGTACGCATGAGCGGGGGACCATGTGATAGAGGCGAGAGGCTGTGGAAAAGGGATGATCACGTGCTGATGCTGAGAGGCTAAGATGGAAGTATGGTCAAGGCTGTTGTGACCTTTCTGAGCAGATGTGTGCCAAGATGATCAGCAAGAAGCGTGAGAAGCCCGACTGAATCAATAGACGGAACTGTTTTACACAAAATGTAACAGAAAAAGATACAATTTGGACTGATCGAAACGGATGAGCAATTGCATGAACTGTGGGAAACGATGCTTGCATGGACATTCCACACGGAACTGGTTAAGACCAGGAAGTTTGATTAAAATGTATATGGGCCTGAGTTTTGACCAATGAGAAAGAATCGCGCCATGAAGAAGAAACATTTTATGCTGTAAGCTAGAATTAGGGTATAAGAAGACCTACTCTTGGTGGGAGGGGTTAGAATGCTGTTAGAATGCTGCGGGAGATGCTGCAGAAGTTAGATGCTGCGTGAGTTAGATGCTGGAGAAGTTAGATGCTGTAGATGGGTGAAGTTGCGGTTGCTGATGCTGACGAGCTGATGCTGCTGCTGCTATTTTTATTTTCCAGTTGAGTATAAAGATGCTGCTTTAGGAGAACTTTTCCTGATAGATTTTTATTAGAATTATTAGACTTTTCCCAGATAGATAGATAGATTGATCTATAGAGTTCTTATTATGATAACCTTATTTTTCCGTCTAATAAATATGCATTGCAATTTCAAATTATTCTTATATTGATGATAAATGTAATGATCTGAATAATAAGCTTAACCTCATTTCCTGCATCAAAACTTTATATAAATTTTATTATTCTTTAAACAATTGACTCAGTGATTCTTTAGCTCAATTATTAAAAATGAAATGTTAAAAAGTTTATTGTGATTGAGCTGGTCTTAATCACCATCAACTGATTCCTACTAGTTGGTCCATCGACCAATGAGCGGAATACCTTAAAAGCAAATGAGAAATATTATGTCATTATAAAAGAGGTATCCCGTCTCCTTCCAGCGAATCGTTTTTCTCCTAGGTTAATGACGGAGGAAATCCAGGGAATAAATGAGTAAGTGAATGTATATGCGGTGTTATGGGCCCCACCGTCATATGGATATAGTGTGTGTGTGTTAGAAGGAATAGTTGCACCTGGATGACCAAAGCATAATAGGAGAATTATTTTTATTGTTAGCGCTGGATCAGCTGCTAGGCTCTTAACTGGCACTAAAAAATACAACCACATCTCTCCGGACCTGCTGGCCCTGAAATGGCTCCCATATGAAGCTCGGATACAGTTGAAAATTGCATGCATGGCACACAAAGCCATCCACTTCAAGACCCCGATGTACCTCGCTCAGAAACTGGAGCTCTCATGTGGTTCAAGAGCCTCCAGAAGTGCCAGCACCCTTTTACTCAAACCACAAAAATTCAAGAAAAAAAAGATCTATAATCGAGCCTTCTCAGGAACTCTCTTCCCCCCGAAGTCAGGGTGATCCCTTCCACTGTCCTCTTCAAAATAGAAGTTAAAGGGCTCTTGATGAAGAAATATCTGTCTCAGTCTGGCTTCCCCACTTGACTCTGGGACTATAGACGCTGTTTTGTGGCCCAGCGGCTTGGCTCGCGAGATTGTTGGACATTTTAAGACTATGTACTTTTCGCTATGTTGAATCTGTTTGTTTGCCTGTACCCTTCCTGCTGCATAATCTGTAAAGCGCTCTGATACCCTCGTTGGTCATGTTCGCGCTATATAAAACTTTCTAAATAAATAACTAAATAAAATAAATCCAGCTAGCGGAGTCACATAAATGTTGAACAAAGTGGGGCTAAGGCAGAATCCCTGTGGGACTCCTTTGGTCAGTTCTATGGTCTGAGATCGGAAAGGGCCTGGATTGATGGTCTGAGTTTGGTGGGTGAGAAAGCTCAATATCCACTGAAAGGCCTTTTCTTGAACTCCAGCTTCTTTAAATCTCCTGAGCAGAATCTGATGAGAGACCGTGTCGAAAGCTGCTGACAAATCCAGCAGCACTAGTAGTTCTGCTTGTCCGTTGTCAAGGGAGTGCCTTATATAGTCGGTAACGGCAATCAATGCTGACTCCGTACTGTACATTGGCCTAAACCCAGACTGAGATGGGTCTAGGCAACCAGTAAATTCGACATAGTCAGAGAGATGTTTATTAATATGCTTTTCCAATATCTTACTCAGGAGAGGTAGAAGAGAAATCGGACGGTAGTTGGACAGGTCCTCCATTGGGACATTGGTTTTCTTACGGACGGGAATTATTTGTGCAGCCTTCCATTCGAGTGGTAGATGGCCCTCTCCCATCGAGAGATTGAGCATTGAGCAAATAGATGGTGACAACTGTTTAGAGAGTAACAAGGACATTTTGGCTGGAATAATGTCCAAAGGGGAACCTGATTTAACTGTGTTCAGCAGTGTCTCCACCTTATCAGTTGTAAGAGGGGGAACATTTTCCAGCAGATGCACCTTGGTCGAGAGTGGGGAACAGCAGGAGGTAGTGTCATTCAAGGGGTTCCTGACTTTAGTGATTGTATCGTAGATCAGCTCAATTTTCTGTACAAAATGGACAGCTATTTTATCACGCAGTTGTTGAGTTGGAGCAGCTTCCTTGTTCCAGGCCTTCGGGTTAGTAAAGGAATTAAGAATTTGGTATAATACTTTGGGGGCACTCCCTGCCTGGTTGAGTTGCAACGCAATATGGGCTCTGCGTGCGTTTTTTAAGTTCTAGTGGTATCGAGCCAGAGAGGTCTTATACCTCTCTTTATCCTGTACATCATGGGAGTGGCGCCAGTGTCTTTCCAGGTTTTTACAAAGACATTTTTCCTTCTTTAGGTCTAGAGAGAACCACGCTGCTTGTGGGTGTCTGGCCGAGTTAGGGTATTGTTTCAATGGGGCCAGCTGATCTATGGTTGTTTTTACTATAGAGTCATAGCTGGCCAAGCATTCCTCCACATTCTCTGATTCCAGGTTAATGGTTGCCGGGAATGTGTTCATAAAATGGTCGGGTGTTATTTTTTGCCACTGTCTACGGAGACTATAAGGCGCTGTGGGAGGGGCATAGTGTACCCTGGGACCCCTGATTTGGAAATAAATTAAAGAGTGGTCTGTCCATGTAAGTGGGCGTGGAGCTTCACAGGAGATGCTTGGAGAGTTGGTCGGGATAAGGTCCAGCGTGTGTCCCGCTGACTGTGTAAGACCCTCGTTGATCTTTCCTAGTCCTAAAGAGGCTAAGTCGGCAAGAAACATAGAGGCGTCCAGATTAGAAGTGTTCTCACTATGTACATTGAAGTCCCCTAATGGCAGGAAATGTTTAGTGGAAATAATATGAGGGGCAATTAGTTCCATCAGTTGGAGCGAGAAATCCAGGAGGGGACCTGGGGGCCGGTATACAAGGGCGCCTTTCCAGCTGTAGTGGGGTAGAAAATCCATTCTAAAAACCAGAATTTCCATTTTGTCATTACAACATTGCTCGAGTGCCGATACTTTGATGGTGTCTTTATGGATGATGGCTATACCTCCGCCAACCTTAGACGGTCTGTCCAGCCTTTGAATACGGTAGCCATCAGGGAGCGCCACCGCAATAGCGGGGGTGGAGCTAGGTTTGAGCCAGGTTTCAGTCAGAAATCCAATGTCGGGAGTCGTAGAGGATAGTGGATCCCAGATTTCAACAGCATGCTTGGGCAGGGACCTAACATTGCTCAGAAAGCCATTCCAGCCTAAAGCAGATTTGTTGGTAGGACTGTCTGGGGAAGTCTGGGGCTGATTAACTAAATTGAATTGTGCTTTCCATTACCTGGGTCAGAATACAGTGGCCCCACATGCTTCTGCTTCAGCTCCAGGCTTTGGAATTGGCAACATCTGCTTATAAAGGGTCCTTCCATGTCAGGGAAGGCCCCAGGAGTGTCATAATGGTGGTTAGTACATTTAGCTGAGCTTGCCCGTCTGATATCCAAGAGTTCCCGGCTTGTGTAGGAATATTTCTGCCTGAGTCCTAAGTCGGGCAAGAAAGATGCAGGGGTCCTGGCTCCTGGCGACGGCTGGGCACGGATGGGCGCAGACTGGCTTGCCTTTGGCACGCCAGCAGCGCGTCGTGGCAGGCATGATCTTAAATAGTTGAGGGTAGCAGCTGGACTGCTAACCTAGTGACTCAGCCCGGAAGTGAGGGGAGAATGTGACCACTGTCTCCCTCCATGCAAACGGGAAACCTGTGGTGGACGAGGGAGGAGTGCGGTGGAGAGTGCGGGGGTTAAAGGGAACCGTAAGTTTTAAAATGCAGAGTGCCAAAGAAATGTTTAAAATGAGCAAAGTAATCCTCAATCTTTAATTACAAAAGGTAAAAGCAGCAGCAACCTTACTATAGAACACGTCCACTGCACGTCGTGGCAGGCATGGTCTTAAATAGTTGAGGGTAGCAGCTGGACTGCTAACCTCGTGACTCAACCCAGAAGTGAGGGGATAATGTGACCGCTGTCTCCCTCCACACAAACGGGAAACCCGTGGTGGACCAGAGAGGAGTGCGGTGGAGAGTGCGGGGGTTAAAGGGAACCTTACGTTTTAAAATGCAGAGTGCCAAAGAAACTTTAAAAATGTTTAAAATGAGCAAAGTAATCCTCAATCTTTAATTGCAAAAGGTAAAAGCAGCAGCAACCTTACTATAGAACGCGTCCGCTGCACGTCGTGGCAGGCATGGTCTTAAATAGTTGAGGGTAGCAGCTGGACTGCTAACCTTGTGACTCAGCCCGGAAGTGAGAAGAGAATGTGACCGCTGTCTCCCTCCACACAAACGGGAAACCCGTGGTGGACCGGAGAGGAGTGCGGTGGAAAGTGCGGGGGTTAAAGGGAACCGTACGTTTTAAAATGCAGAGTGCCAAAGAAACTTTAAAAATGTTTAAAATGAGCAAAGTAATCCTCAATCTTTAATTGCAAAAGGTAAAAGCAGCAGCAACCTTACTATAGAACGCGTCCCCTCTACAAATTACGAAATCTTGGAAAGATACTTGGAAAGATACTTCCCAGGCATCCTTTCAGGCATGGTGGTATGGAGGTATGGAGTCTGCTACAACCATAGACTTGATAGAGCATATGTCCATCCACTTGTACTTGCGATTAAAAGGGATCTCTTATGGTTACCCATAATTACTTTCTTAAATATTTCTGCCCGCAATTCACAGTTACATAACCCTAGAATTGAAGAAGTGCCTAAACCTCCATGAATTGTTTCTCTAGTAATAATATTTTTAATTTATACGTTTTATGCCGTTTCGGTTTTATTATAGACTGCTTGTCTGTTGACACAGAATTAATGCATTTGTTCCTGATAGTGCTTTGTATTCCATATTTGTAATGACATATTTAATGAGTTTTTGTTTTTCTGTATTCTAATTGCATATCATTTCAATAAATTTCAATTTTTTAAACTAAAATAAAAGAAAGCAACGTAGTAATTCAAAAGGGTTGTTATCAGAGACGACCCTTGAGGAATGCCACACGGCAAAGAAAAGGATAGAGATGTATACTCTCCCAGGGAGATGGACTGTTCTCTATCTGCGAGAAAGGAATGCAGCTATTCGAGTGCTGATCCTC